>JAZKJV010003661.1:0-422545 GCA_037367405.1 Ottelia alismoides
TTATTACATGAGAATAAATATTTCATGTGTATCTCCAATATTTGAAAAAACTTTTGTTGTAAATTATTTCACAAAAATAAATCCTAATTATTTTGTGAACATTGCAATCATACCATTGGAAATTTGTGAATCATATTCACAACCCAAAATAAAATTTAAATTACATTTTAAATTAATTGTCCAATGTAAATCTAATTCACATCAACAATTAAATTGTAAATGTTATTTACAAATAGCTATCTGTCATATATTATAAATCACATTTACAACATATATGATTAATATGGATAGTGTTATCAACATTATTCATATACATGATACTTTAATTATCTTGGATCTCTATCCCATGTGCCAAAATAATATGAATCACATTCACATTATTCACATACTTTGATAATGAAATCACATTTAATTATCGTGGATAACTTTTCTTATATGGCCAAATAATATGAATCATATTCATATATTCATGACAATCAAATCACATTTAATCATCAATGATTCGATATATATTTATCAATGGAATTATTATTGAATCATTTCAAGAATAAAGCGCTTTCTTTGTGGATACTTGGAGATAAGGACAGTGATTTTATGTCCCACATAGTGACTTGGATATTGAGATCATATCTCAAATCTAGATCTCGGGACCTCACACAGATGTTTAATTAAATCAAAAATGTAAATCTAATCTTATCATTGTATCTAAAGTACATTTCGATCAATGTCCAACATTTGGACTAAGATCAGATCACTTCTCTATGAGAGGAGTCGCTAAAATACAGACATGTTTCATCACTCCCTCAAAATGGAAGCGTCATGGTTATACAATCGTTTAGTGTTCACATCACTCTCACGTATTCTTAATATGTGTACATCATGCATACCGGAAGACCTAATAAAAACCCAAAGTTTTAGATCACTTTTATACTGTCTCCTTCAGGGTTTTTATCATTAAATTTCTCATTTGATCATTGGGATATGGTATCGATCATATACTTTCCAAAAACATATATCATACCCAAGTATTGACATATACTTTCAAAAAGCATATATAAAACTATAAATTCAATCAAGCTTCAAAATCGAGACGACCATGCATGAATTTGATCCCAATATCTCATGAGTGGTCTCATGTCTTATGATTCAGTAATCGAATCTATATGATCCCTTTGAGAGATCGTATCACTCATATACCCTTGTATGCACATGAGCACGCTGGTGTATAGACCTTTGCTAGATCATCAACCTATTGGTCTGCCAAATGTACATACTCAAATATATAGTAACACATCTATCTTTGTTCAAAGGATGCGTGCCTATATCGTGACAGCATACGACATAAGTCTTTGGTTATCTCAATCTCGTTAGGTCAACTCTTTGACCTAACTGGTCCAACACCTCCTAATCTTTATTTCTATGTAGAGGACCTGCATCAAGAGGTCGGTTAGATATCAACCCATGAGAGGAAGGATTGCCATATTATACTAAGGCTGGAGATCATCTCTTAATAATCATTTGACGGTGCTTGAAGAGTTCTCAATCTAACTCTTTAGATATTCACCCAAGCACCAGCCTTTATGATTCAACAATTGAATGAACAGTTGTATAATTATTAAGATGACCATGGCACATAACCCTAATTGTACTAAGGGCCTATTATGCAAATTAGTTGTTCTTCATTTCAAATCAGGGAATGATATTTGCAATAACATTTATTGCATAATGGCTCGATGTGACTCGCATGTCAAACAATCTCCCACTAGCCCAAAGAGCCATTAAAGGGATAATAATTTGAAACCATACTCATGTGGACAATCATAAGCTATTTAATATAGCTAGGTAAGTTGATCAGTCACTCTGTTCTCGAGAGACTATGCCAAGTCCTTTTACGGTCCTTGCATATCTCCTAGTAAATAGTGCTCGCATCCAATGCAAATGTTACATCTTAAGCAACCAAATACTCATGTTTAAGGCAGTTATAATGTCTTTAACACTAAGACTCAATAATCATTGTAACCCGTATGTAATTTTCTATTACCCATATTAGAATGCCCTTATTCCCGGAGATCTCTATATCCTAAGACTAAGACCCAGACATCTGCAGTTAAGACATTTTAGATCACTATCTATAAAGTCTTAAGTTCTTCAAGATACGACTTTGAGATCACTATCTCAAATGTCTTGTCCTCTTTGAATGTATTGTTATTACTGCAATCAAGTGTTTTCCCCTCCAGAGAAGTGTTAGTAACAGTTTACTACTCCCACTGCATGGTATACATTCTAACCTTTTGTACACATCCAACATAAACTAAGCTTCCCAAAGCTGATGCACTATGGCATGTAACATGGTATTCACATCCCCAACTCTTTGAGGTGATGTCTCTTTGATAGATCAGTACCATATCTTAAGAGAAAGAAGCCTTCCTTGGAATTTTCCCAAAAATTGAAATGTGTCGAAGGTGTACCACTAATGTGACGGTCCCAATGCCCTCTTCTTTTTGTTTCTGAACAATTTCGAAACTAAGATATAAGAGTTGTCCTTGAATCATATATCAAGGTATGAAATAGCCAGATTATAAAACACATTATCATCCTTTTATCTTTCCAAATGATTAAGATTTTATCTACATTTAGCATGATGAACATAATGGACTCCCACTAAGCTTCACATGGTTCATCAAGATTTTGTAAGAAATCATAACCTTTATAATTCATTAAATCTGATGTATCGACGATGATAAGCTTATTTGAGTCCATAGATGGAGTTATCTATCACACTTTTCATTTCTCAACTATGAAGCCATGGCTACTTCATATGAATATCCTTGATGAGGAATTCCTAGAGGAATGCAATCTTGACTTTCATCTTGAGGATGTTATGGTCATGTTGTGTAATGTTAGCAATATTCTGATGGGTTTAAGAAAGGTCACTGAAGAGCAAGTCTCATTGCAAGCGATGTCTTCTCTTCGTGTGTATCTTGTGGATACGAACCGTGCTTTGAAGCTCTCTACCTTCTCATCAGGTTCCCTCTTTCTCTTGAAGATCCATTTACACCTAACATGTTTACCCTTATAGGGGGATCCTGGAGGGTCCATATACAACACTTGTATATGAATTCTACTTTAGACTTTATTGCTAACATCCATCATTTCATGTCATGATCTTCATAAGCTTCATCATATGATGTTTGATTATTGTCAGATTTCTGCAAGACATGGAATACATAACATTTAGTGATCTTACCACCCTCAAACTTATTTGAAGAGGTATGTGTTGAGCCGAGATTTTCAAGGAGTGATTATTATTGATATAAAGTTGTCGTTGCGATCCCTAAAATTCCCGGCTCAAACAAACAAATTTATTTTTTATTTCTTTCTTCTCAAGCTAATAATTAATTACAAAAGAATAATGTGTAGAAATAGAAATTTTGCTACTTAATTTACATGTATAGCTAACAGGATCGAACTCAGGGAGGCTACAATTCTCAAGGATTATTCAAATAATCGAAAAAAACAATTAAAAGAAAAAGGAATCTCAAATGCTAACTACCTTGATTTTTGTCGAATTTTTATTTTTTTTTATGTTTTTTATTTTTCTAATTTTTAAAATTTTAATGATTTTAGTTTTTGCAAAAAAAATTTATTTTTAGAAATATGATTTTCAAAAATTCAACCATAAAAGAAATACACTTTTTCTCTTTGGAATTTTTAAATATAATAAAAATGCTCAAAATTGCTAAAGAAAATATTTTTGCATTTTTATGAATTTTTTAATGTTTTTTATAATTTTTAGAGAATTTTTAGGATTTTAAAATGAATAAAAATAGGGAAAAATGCAAACAGTGAGCACACATGGCTATTTCACAATTTAAAAATATGAAATGAAATCAAAAATAGCGAAAATTATTTTCCATATACTAAAGCAAATAATCTACACAAAGGATATGAAATCACTATTTTTGTATTTTTCTACAATTTTATATGATTTTTTAAAGATTTTTAGTATTTTGAAACTTTTTTAGTCACATAAATAAATAATGCGCAAAAATTGAATAGGAAATTAAACACATAAAATATAACTACTTCATTTTTTTAGAATTTTGGAAGCAATATTTGAATTTTTATGATTTTCACAGATCAAACAGAAAATATGATGTTTTTGAATTTTTAATAATATCAGATGTAAATAATACAATGAAAAATATATGCAATGAAGATGCACACAACAGTAATCTAACCGGATTTTTGGGGAATTTATTGAGCAACAAAAGCTATTAATTTAATGATAAGAAACATGCAAAAAATGTCTGAAAATAAAGGTCTAAAAAGCAATTATTCCAAAGTTTTTAAATGGAATATGAAAAGAATAAACATGCAGGGGAAAATCACAAAATAACCAAAGAAGACGTGCATTGCACGTGCTTAAAGGTCTGGTAGGGACTATTGCGCAAAATCAGAAAACTTTGGGAGAATAAGTTGCAATTTTCCCAATAGAATATACTACCTAGGTTTTTCTCCATCTTCTTCATTTCTTTTCTCAAGCCAAAAGGGAGAGGGGTCATCGCCGATGCTCGATGGCGGAGGAGTTCTTCGCACGGGAGGTGCTTCGATCGGCGGACGCGATGGAGGAAGGATGCGGGCCAGCGTGGTGGTGCCGCGGTGTTGATCGTTTCTTGCGTAGAGAAGCTGCACAAAGGAGTGGCGATCTCCAGGAGGAAGGCTGCGAAGATGACGATGGTGGCACGATCTAGGACGTGACAACTACGGGCAACACATGCCCCGCGGCGGCGAGGGGATGGATGCAGCAGAAGAAGGTGGCGGTACACCAGTGGTGGCTCTGCAGGTGGTGGAGGTGCGTGCGGGTGGCGCAATGCTCGTGTAGCAGTGTTGAATGGAGGTAGTCTTCGATAGAGAGTCGCAGGTGGCTGTTGCGGATTGGCACGCGATGAATGACGACGGTCGGGGTGGTGTTCTCCTACAGTGGAAGGAGTGGCAGGCGATGTGGCCGGGGCTGTGGCTGTGCGGCCAGCGGGCTCGGTGGGGGCAGTGTTGGGCTGTCATCCACCCTTTTATTTTTTATTTTTTATTTTTTGAAAATTGTAGCAAAGTAATAATTTTTTTTAAATTGTAAAAAAAAATTATTCTTTTATTTCATTTCCCTACAACAAAAATGTTAATATTAAAGATTTTTTTATTTTTTATTCCTGCAACACAAATGTCAGAGAGCAAAAAAACATAGGAAATATTATATCGTTTTATTTATCTATTTTATTGCACGATCAAGATGCACTCGAGCACGATGACTCAGTCCCTATTATTAAAAATAAATAAAATTGAGAAACGTGTATGGGTTCGGTTCTGAGGGAATGAGAGATTGAAACCGGATCTCCGGCCACTGTGCATAGTCGAAGTTGATAGATTATGCGAGATAGAATGAGAACGTGTCTGGATCGAGAAGATGAGATGAAATAATCGAGTCAGATTTAGAATTTTTGAGGAATGATTGACTACAATTAAGATCTAAGAATTAAAAACTTAAAAAATGATGATGAAATTAAAAGCACTAAAATTAGATTACGATTAACCTTTAGATTAAAATGAGAAAAATAGATCTCACCGAGTGGGAGTAGATAATGATGTGATTGCCTCGACGAGGATCAACTCGCTATCACCGGACGGCTCGGAGGCTAGGCACCCTTCTACGACATGATGGCTCAGGAAGAATAGGCTCCTCTCACCAAAGATTGATCAAATTGAAATGAGGGAGGAGGATCCATATAAATAGAAAAGAAAAAAATTGAAATTCGAAATTTGATATGAGATAAAGATAAGGGGAAAATAAAATGAGATAGAGAAAGAAAGGAAATTAGTGTTAATAATTTTTTAGATAATTAAATTTTTTTATTTCGTCACTTTATTAAATTAAAAAATAAATGTTAATTTTTTTATTTTATGTGAGGGTTATTTAAGGGATTTAACTACATCATATACTATATACATATGGTATATTATATACATAGTTAAATAAGGATTTTTTTCTTTATAAATTTTTTATTATATTTATATTTTTTATTTTTTATAATTATTAAAAATATTTAAAAGTATTTACTAATACAATATGTACAAATAAATGGTAAAATTGCACAAACCATCCTAGAAAAACCGTCTTTCAAATCATAACTCCATAAATTATGAAACTACAACCATTTTAAAGATAATTTAATTTAGAATACAATGGAAGTGAGTTTGGTTCAATTTCAGTTCATTTGGAGCCGAAATTGGTCTTTCACTTGTCGCTTTATGGTTTTTTCCGGATGTGGTTACTTTTATTATGTACATGATTTTATTTTGCAATTATTTTTATTATTTAGGAAATAATTTTATTTAACTTTGTTTTGAAAATTATTAAATTTTGAAGTCAATATATGTACAAATAAAATAGTGTAAGTATACAAATATACATAGAAAAAATATTTACAACACATTTTTTGGATTTTCTGATTAAGGAACCTATCTCCCCCTACTTTATTCCTGATCGATCAGGTCAAGTCATGACCTTCTCTCGGGGTTCGGGTCAGCCTGTATCTATTATGTATATATATTCTTTTTCTTTTTTTACTTTTTTTATTTTCTTTATTTTTTATTTTCTTTATTGTTCCTTTCTTTCTTTATTTATTTATTTTAGGTTAAGATAGTAATAAATGTACAATATTTACACACAGATGCAAGTTAGTAAGAATATGGAGTTAGTATTATACACAGGTGTTTTATAAGGGATTTTAAGCTAAAATAAATGAATAAAGATGATGAAATACATATTTAGCATCCCCCTGTTTTTACCTTTGCTAGTCCCTTAGCAAACACTTATTTGAAAGAATAAGTGAATAAAAGAAAAAGAAAGGAAAAATAAAAGAATTAGGATAATATTGAGTATTATACTTATCTTCATAAAAATGTAGTATGGAGCTCTGTCGGAGCTTTATATTATTAGTGTGGCGGAACCATAATAGGAAATGGATTTAAAACCTAACAATCTTCAAGTTCCACAAGACTACTATTAAGGTCTCATCAACAGTCAAGTCATAACAAGTCTACATACAGAATATCTTATGACTATGAATCTTTACTTGTACAGTGTAAGTGAAATATAGCTCCCCATCACAAAAGTAGCAAAGAAACAACCTCCCTCAATAAGGTAACTCTAGTCCCCCGGTCTAGCAACTCTTTCCTCGGGGAGCAAGGATATTCCCTTCTAAGTTCAAGTACAACCATCTCAAGAAGAGGAGATGGAGAAAAGAATGGACAGTAACGAGTGTAGCTACCTATCCTTGGGTGCATGACCAGTGTAGCCCAAGTCTTATAGCTGCAAGCTTACAAAATTTTAACTTTGAATCTCTTATTTTATTTTATTTTATTTTATTTTTTTCACTTGTATATACACTCCGACAAGCATTTTACTTTTCAATCAGGCATGTCCACTTTTGGAGATCTGCATTTTCTCTCTCTCTCTCTCTCTCACTCTCTTGAAATATATACAAGGTGCATCATGTACATAAGGAGTTTTTCTTCTTGAGCTAATAGATTTATCCTCTTTTGAAGCATTATTGCAACCCTACAGCATCCTATATTTAGACCTCAATGATACTAGGTCAGGTTGAGATGCACAACCCTCCCCTAGAGGAAGACAAGAGGTTCCACATAGATGTACTACCCTCGTATGCTACTCCAAGCCAAAAGATTCTGCCTCCCTCACTACCTCCTCCATGAAGAGCTACATGTAGAGTGCTTGTCCAAGATAAGCCATGGTCTGAAGGAATCATGCGCGTGTTGTTAAATATTTTTCTTAGACTAATCAAGACGACATATGAACATAGTCTTATGGACTCAAAGAATTAAGTCACTAGGACCTGAAAAGTCTTAACTCCGGTTCTTATAAGGTTCCTCTGAAATTAAGTGGATTAAGGTCCAACTAAGCTCCATTCTTCACATTTATTCCAGACTTAGTTTATATGTCAATATTGTCATGAAAAATGCGCATGCAAATGCAAGAAATATGTACAATGCAAAAGAAAGTAATCTTTTTGGAAATAATTTTCTAGTTTTAAACTTTTTATAGATTTTTAGAAAGAAAGAAAAATGATGCGCATGTAAAAAGAGATTTTTTTAAATGCAAATTTTTATAGGATTTTGGTTTTGTAGTTTTTAGGGATTATTTTAAGGAAAAGGGTAAGTAAAATATATACAAGTATATTCAAGTATTTTTTTTCATTTTTTTGTTTATTTATTTATTTTATTTATTTTTGTTATTTGTTCTTTTGTTGTTTGTTTTTTTTGTTTTTTGTTTTTTTGAAAGGTGACCCAAGTCTATATACACATGTGGATTTTATGAATTTATATACATATCTAAAAAATAAGCATATTTAAAAGTACGAGTTATGTCTAAAGTATATATATACAATATATACGACACCCCCTATACTTAGCTCGAACTATGTCCTCATAGTCATCAAAGAGCGGCAGAGGAAGACATAACTCGTGCTAAGTATAAAAAAGTGAAAAGACTCCTATGCTACAACAACTCAAAAGAAAAGATGAAAAGATAAGACGTCGGTGATCTCCCCTATACTTAGGATCAAGTAATCCTAAGTATAGAAGATTGTAAAAAAGGGAAAAATTGATGAAGAGAATGTACGGACTAAACGACTTGACTTGCCCCCCCTCCCCTTCTCCCTATACTTAGGGTAGAATAAACCTAAGTATAGAATATCAACAAGTTGGGGGACAATCAAAAGAATAAAAACACAAAAGAGACCGTATGAACAACTCGAATCATTCACCTTCATATACTTAGGATAAAATACATCCTAAGTATAGCACACATATACAGACAAGAGGTGAATGGTAAACAGAAGAAGGAAGGAGCAAATCAAGATGAAAATACATATATACAAGGTAGACATTATTCAGGTTCCTCTCAACAAGCTCTAGAGTTTACGCCCCTAGCTGGGCGCAAAGGATAAGACTATGAAGTACCAAGGTTCAGGACGACATTTGTAATGAGAATACCATATTGTCGTTGTTGTCTCGGTGTGAAAACAACAACATGGTCGACAATGTAAAACGAGGACACCTAGATAGGTAATCAGGCGGGTGTCTGCTACTGGGTAAATAGATGTGTAGATAAAATCGGGCATCGGTAGCATAAAAGAAATCTTTGGCTCATTGTTAGAATGGAGTGAATGTGTGGAGCCAAAAAAATGAAACGTGGAGAAAGAAGGATCAGTCATGGAATCCTCCACATCAATCAACGTCTCAAAAATGTATGGAAGGTCATGATCAGGAGACTCAACAAGAAAGTAGAATTCTGATGCATGTAATGAAGAGAGTTCAGGTAAATCATCGAATATCTCAAAGGTCGGTCATCCCTGCGAGGGTCGTCAAGGAGAGAAGAAAGATCAAGTTCAGAAAACTAAGAAGAATTGGAAGAATCAGAACACTCAAAATAATCAGAAGACTCGGTCTCGTGATCCGACAGATCGGATGCACAATCAGGGAGTGAAAACGAGTACAAAGTACACACCGCCCGCAAATAACCCTCAAGGAGATGTGAGAAATTAAGATAATCCAAGGGAGAGAGCGAATGATTATATTCAAACAATGGGTTCTCTCTCGAAGTAAAAGAAAAATCGCTCAATGGATAAGGAATATCATGCTCAAAGAAATCTTGGTCAAGATCAAAGAGATCATTGACCTGCCAGTGTGAAGGGATCTGAGCTTGGGAAATATTGGACAACATCTAACCCTTAGAGTGAAGGGTGGGAGGGAGGGAAAACATGAGTGATGATGATTGATTTTTTTTGATGATTTTTTTTAAAAAAAGATTGATAATGATTGGGAGAGAAAAGATCGTAACTAACTCAACACCAAGGACAAGCAAACACAATGCAAACCCCCGATTCACCTACTCAACGCAATGTGAAAACCATGAAGGTTCGATCAATTATCTTGTCAATTTTAGAGTAAGGTGATCAAACACAAGTTGTACAAATACTTAGGATGGCTTATAGGATTGGGGCACTAACCTCAAAGTGTACGTGAACAAGTAAATGTGGATACAATGAGGGGGTTGCTCTTCCAAAACAATGATGTGAATCAATTATGTTTAATTTTAATAGTCCAAGTGATATTAGCAGTCCCGATTTTTAATTTTTCAATTTTCACTTTTTTTATATTTATGAACAAACACGTCTAACGATTTTTTTGATTTCCTTTTTTTCATATATCTACAAAACAGAGGGGGAAAATGAAAAAGGTGATGCACGAGAAAATATGAAATGCAAATGCTAGAGATAGAGGTACGTACCTGACTCCAGCACTGTACATGCAATATGATCCGCGTATAAAATAAAACTAAACTATATGCAAATGCAAGCAAGAACCGTCCTAAACAGTAACTTCTATTCGGGAAGAACCAAATTATTATTTGTCTAAGTCCAAACGATCTCTAGGAATTAATATTCTTTTAGGGCTTTGGATCTAATAACTACATGGCACAAACAAATAAAATCTAGGGCTAGGGGCTTCATTCACAAAAAAATAAAATAAAATAAAGTTGGAAAACACAGATACACGAGAAACAAAAAAATAAAAGCGATAAATACAACGAGAAAACAACGGCGAGGTCCCCCAAGTGCATCGACACTTGGCGAAATAGACCCCACAACAAATGAATGTCGGTTTACAAGAGTTCAAATGACTAAAATGAATGCTAAAATAAATCAAAACTATCTATGCTCCAAATGATGGTCTCGCTCAATATCTTCTTCTCCCCTCTTGCACTCTCCTGCGGCTTCAAGAAGAATCAAGCCACCTCCTCTTCACTTGGGTGCTTCGGCCCTCCTAGGATCGCCTCCTTCGCTCCACGGGCCCTCGTAAGAAAAAGAAAAGAGAGAATGTGTAAGAAACACAATTATCAAATATGAGCAAGAAAAATGAAATAAATACAGTGAATATGAACAATGAAATAATGTGGCAAAATATAAACATATATTTACAACCAAGAATAGCAAGTAAAAAGAGAAATCTAACTACTCTCACCGTGCCTCCCTAGCAATGGCACCATTTTCTTGAGCGAGATTTTTGAGGAGTGATTATATAAAGTTGTCGTTGCGATCCCCAAAATTCATGGCTCAAACAAACAAATTTATTTTTTTATTATTTTTATTCTCAAGTCAATAATTAATTACAAAAGAATAATGTGTAGCAAGGGAAATATTGCTATTTAATTTACCTTTATATCTAACAGGATCGAACTCAGGGTGGCTACAATTGCCGAGTATTATTCAAATAGTCGAAAAAAATCAATTAAAAGAAAAAGGAATCTCAAATGCTAACTACCTTGGTTTTTGTAAAATTTTTATTTTTTTTTAATTTTTCTGACTTTCAAATTTTTAATGATTTAAGTTTTTGAAATTTTTAATTTTCAGAAATATTATTTTCAAAACAAATTCAAGCATAAACGAAATGCAATTTTTTTCTTCTTGGATTTTTCAAATATAACAAAAATTCTCAAAAATGATAAAGAAAATATTTTTATGTTTATGATTTTTTTTACTATTTTGTATTTTTTTAGAGAATTTTAGAATTTTTTAGGATTTTAAAATGAATAAAAATAGGAAAAATGCAAACAGTGAGCACACAAGACTATTTCGTAATTTAAAAATATGAAATGAAATAAAAAATAGCAAAAATTATTTTTCTTATAAACTAAAGGAAATTATCTACACACAGGAATTGAAATCACTATTTTTGGATTTTTTTTCTACAATTTTATATGAATTTTTAGATTTTCTATATTTTGTAATTTTTGAGTTTTATAAATAATTAATACACAAAAAGTAGTCAGGAAATTAAATACATAAAAATAAAACTACTCTATTTTTTAGAATTTTTGAAGCAATATACGAATTTTTATGTTTTTTCAAAGTTCAAAAAGGGAAAAAATGATGTTTTTGAATTTTTAATAATATCAAATGAAAATAAATGCAATGAAAATTTTATGAAATGAAGATACACACAACAGGAGTCTAACATGATTTTTGGGGAATTTATTGAGCAACAAAAGCTACTTATTTAATGACTAGAAACATACAAAATAAAGTCTGAAGATAGTGTCTAAAAATAATTATTCAAAGTTTTTAAATGAAACATGACAAGAATAAACGTGTAGGGGAAAAATCACAAAATACCCACAAAAGATGTGTGTTGCACGTGCTTGAAGGTCTAGCAGGGACTATCGTGCAAAATCAGAAACTCCGGGGAATAAGTTGCAATTTTTCCCAATATAATATACTCCCTAGGGTTTTTCTATGTCTTCTTCATTTCTTTTCTCAAGCCAAAAGGAGATGGGGGCATTGCTGATGCTCGATGGTAGGGGAGTTCTTCACACGGGAAGCGCTTCGATCGACGGATGCGTGGAGGAAGGACGTGTGCCAACGTGGTGGTGTCGCGGTGTTGATCGGTGCTCGCACAGAGAAGCTGCACTAAGGGGTGGTGATCTCCGGGAGGAAGGTTGTGAATATGGCGACGGTGGCACGATCGGGGACATGGCAGCGGCAGGGCGACACCCGCCCTGCGACAGCAAGGGGACGGATGCGGTGGAAGAAGGTGGTGGTACGACAGTAGTGGCTCTACAGGTGGGGGAGGTGCGTGTGGTGGCGCGGTGCTCATGCGATGGTGTTGAACGGAGGTAGTCGTCGATGGAGAGCTGTAGGTGGCTGTTGCAGATTGGCACATGATGGATTACGGCAGTCGATGTGTTGTTCTCCTCAAGGGGAAGGAGCGGTGAGCAATGTGGCTGAGGCTGTGGCCGCGCGACTAGCAGGCTCGGTGGGGGCGGCGCTGGGCTGCCATCCATCTTTTTTATTATTTTTATTTTTTTGAAAACTATAGCCAAAGTAATATTTTTTTTTAAATGTAAATATTTTTTTATATTTTTATTTATTTCCCTACCATAAAAATGTTAATATTAAAGATTTTTTTATTGTTGTATTCCTGCAACACAAATGTTAGAGAGAAAAAAAAACATAGGAATATTATATATTTTTTTATTTATTTTATTGCAGGATCAATATGGACTCAAGCATGATGGCTCGGTCCCTATTTTTAAAATAAATAAAATCGAGAAATGTATGTGGGCTCGGTTCAGAGGGAAATGAGAGATTGAAACCGGATCTCCGGCCACCTTGTGTCGTCGAAGTTGATAAATTATGAGAGATAGAATGAGAACGTGTGTGGATCGAGAAGATGAGATGAAATAATCGAGTTAGATTTTGAATTTTTGAGGAATGATTAACTACGATTAAGATCTACTAATTAAAATTGAAAAAATGACGATGAAATTAAAAGCACGAAAATTGGACTATGATTAACCTACATTAGAACGAGAAAAAAGGATCTCACTGAATGGGAGCGGATAATGTCGTGATTGCCTCAACGAGGATCGAGTCGCTATCACCAGACGGCTCGAAGGTTAGGCACCCTTTTGTGACAAGATGACTCTTGGAGAATAGGCTCCTCTCACCAAAGATTGATCAAAGTAAAATGAGGGAGGAGGAGCCATATAAATAGAAAAGAAAAGAATTTGAAATTCAAATTTTGAAATGAGATAAAGATAAGGAAAAAATTTTGAAATGAGAAAGAGATAAGAAAGGAAATAAGTGTTAATAATTATTTACATAATATTTTTTTTAATTTCGTCACTTTATTAAATTAAATAATAAATGTTAATTTTTTATTTTTTGAGAGTTATTTAAGGGATTTAACTATACATTATATACATAGTTAAATAAGGAAGTTAGTTTTTTTATTTTTGATAATATTTTTATTATATCTATATTTTTATAATTATTATAAATATTTACAAGTGTTTACAAATATAACATATACAAATAAATGGTAAAATTGTACAAACCACCCCAGAAAGCCATCTTTCAAACCGTAACTCCAAAAATTATGAAACCATGACCATTTTAAAGATAATTTAATTTAGAATACAATGGAAGCGAGTTTAGTTCAATTTGAGTTCGTATGGAGCCGAAATTGGTCTTTCAATTATCGCTTTATGGCTTTTTCCATATGTGGTTACTTTTATTCTGTACATGATTTTATTTGCAATTATTTTTATTCTTTAGGAAACATTTTTATTCACAACTTTTGTTTTGAAAATTATTAAATTTGTGGTTAATTTATGTACAAATAAAATAGTGTAAGTATGCAAATATACATAGAAAAATATTTACAACACATTTTTTGGATTTTCTTATTAAGGACCCTATCTCCCCCTACTTTATTCTTGGTCGAACAGGTGAAGTCTTGACCTTCTCTTGGGGTTCGGGTGAGCCTGTACCTATTGCATATATACGGTCTTTTTTTTTCTTTTTTTTTCTTTATTTTTTTATTTTCTTTATTTTTCTATTATTTATTTATTTTTTTAGGTTAAAATAGTAATAAATATACAATATTTACACACAGATGCAAGTTAGTAAGAATATGCACTACAAAAAAAGATGGGATTGGCGTGCACATTATGGCTTGTAATGTGCACGCCAAGTGCACGCTTGTGCACGCCCGACTGATGGGCGAGCACATGTTCATTCAGGGCGTGCTCGCCTCTATGAGAGTCGCTTTGGCAGGTGGAGGAGCACATTGGGACGCTATGTGCTCGCCCACTTTCTGGCGTGCACATATGTGCTTGCCAAAATGATCGCCCCTATAAAATAAGGCGATCATTCACAGAGCACCTGGCGAGCACATGTGCTCGCCCAAACTAATTTCCAGGAAAAAAATTATACAGGTTCGGCGGGGGTTTTGATGCCCCGTCGAACCTGTATAACTTGCCAATAAACCACTGCAGGTGCTTATCAGAGCTCGCTAAGCGTATATATAGTATACCGGTTCGTCAACTAAGTTAACTAGCACTGACAAGTCGAAGTCACGCAATATACATGAACTTAGAAACTAAACATTCAAATTTAACATCTAAATACTACAAATATTTGTTCGAAGCAACAACGATAAATAAAATTACAACAAATTATACTATCAAAGTTCATAAAAATTAAAAGACATGCTAAATGTTTAACAACAATACAAGTCAATACCAACAACAATTTGCTTCTTCTTTTATCTAAACAATTTAGACATTAAACCCTGCTTTGATTTCTTTTTTTCCTTCTCCTTTTCTTTGAACCTAGCATACATGCGTGCCTCTCCTTCAGGGTCGTTCTCCTCCTCTTCGTCATCAGATTCAATCTCCTCAGGTTGGGATGCATGCCCTTGTGACCTATATTATATATGGAAGATATATACGTGTTACTTGCTTTTTGTAGATATAGAAATATAAAATTATTACTCGTTCTAAGTAGAATACTTACATGTACGCCGTAAAATCTTCTCGGAGCTTCGTCACCTGCTCCACCATCATCGCCATCTGCAACTCCATTGAAATTGATGATTGAGACGAATGTGGTCGTATGTACGACGGCTGGGAGTATGCAGAATATGAATGATGATGTTCCTCCACATAGTATGGAGGAAGACCACCAAGCATCTGCTTCCTGTTTGCCACAATGTCCCTCTCCTCCAACACCTTATAAGATTTTCATTGTTTAACATGAAATTATATATTAGAAATGAGTATAATAAGATAATATTTATCTATACCTGCTTCCAGATTGTTTTATCAAATGGTGGTTGCTCTCCAGTTGGATCACCACCCCATTTTTCCATGGATAGTGCCAAATAACGATCCTGAAATACAAAGTGAAATATAGAAAAATGAGTTATAATATATCTTTCAATTGCAAATAAATTGATAGACTTACCAACAATTCTCCTACTTCAGGAGTGGACCATTGCGACTCTCCTTTCCCACTCATGTGGGACCTCGACCACAACTCCTAAAAAGAGGGTTCTCTTTCCAACATAGCTACCTGAAAAATAATTTTAAGATGTGATAACAACATTTCATTATATTAAAGTAGATTTCAAAAAATAAATTTTATATTGTAATACCATCTCCGCTCTAATCTGATTGTGGCTTTTAGAGCCACTTGTCAATTTAATCCTTTGTTTTTGGCGGTTTGTCCTTCCCGTCGTGGATCTTCTTCCAAACTCTGCATCTGCAACGAATGCATCACAGAAACCCGCCCATCTGCAAGGAATATGTTATAATTATTGATTACTTTAAAAGCTTTTTATAAATTATTTAAGAAATACAATACCTATCATTCGTACACCATGTTGGCAAGAACCTATTCATCTCCTCAAAATTCATCTCCTCGCATCCCGTCTTCGCATGCGAGTCTCTCCTTGCCTTGAAAAATTATCGCTCATTCTCTTTTCTGCCAAACAAATAAAGGCTCGACGATAAGCCTCCTTCCGCAGACCAGAACCAAGGCGATACCTACTCTGAAAATTACAACAAAATATTAGATCCAAAAAACTTGACCAAAAATTTCTATATCACTTCTTAGAAATTTTTCTTAGCAGAAATATGTCAAACAATCTCTCCTGTTCTGTAGCAGGGATGCGACACCATCTAAATTGCATGCAAGTCAAGTGTGTCTTGATTATGTTGGTTATATCTTTTACCACCCTGTTGCTTTTCAAAAAATCCCTGCATTTGGTAAAATTTGTAAATATTATACAATTTAAAAAAATCACAGAAAAATTTAAATGATAAAATTTATTAAAATCTTACCTCCCATCCGCGGTAACCTCCAACAAAGGGTGGGACGCCGAAGTCTGTCCAACTGCAGCAGGTAAAGGCACGGAGGTGCTCGAACGTCCAGAAGAAGGAGAATCAGAACCCATCGATGTCCGTGCAGGTATGGGGATCGGGACCGGTAATCCAATAGGAGCGGTTGAGGTAGATGGCTCTCCATAGTCGCCTACATAAAAGGGTGGAGGAGGATAACCGATAGACTCGTAGTAGGCTATGACCTGCCAGACCTCGTCGGACTGTGAATCTAAAACAACATCAGGGGTGGGCTGCCTACTGGACGAAGGTGTGTCTGAGGAAGATGGACGATTGGATCGATGTGATCCATGAGCCCCGCCACGTCCAAAACCTGGCATGACCGTAATGATGATGTAATAGTTAATTACATAGTTATTACTAAAGATTTTAACTAATTCGATTATAATTGTGCAATAAAACTTACAACTAATCTTCATCATTTATTTCTGTGGGATTAAAGGATATTTCTTCATTTTCTTCGTTTTCTGAGTTTTCTGAATCATCATTTCTGGAGTCGGTATCATCTTGTAGGTCAACACAAAAAACTTCATTATCAGCCAATCGAATCGATTCGATGATTGGGACTTCTTCTGCTAAGTCTATTTATTCATGTGTCTGTGTGAATGCTTCATTTATGTCATCTTCATGATGAGTGTAATCATTAGAAATATAGCCTCGAGAATTTATCTTAACAACAGTTAAAGTTTCAATGCTCTTTCTCTTCTTTGACACTTGTGGGAGATAGCATACTTGATCTGCTTGAGAAGCTAAGACGAATGGTTCAAATCTGCGTATAAATTTTCTTGGTACCACGTCGACCTTATTATTTCTTCTATCTAGTACTACACCTCCATTGGGTTCATACCAATCACACAAGAAGAGAACTACTTTATTCAAGCCTGGTATACTATATTCCACTTCTAGTATCTCCTTTAAAACTCCATAATAATTGATATTATCTTCCTCATAACAAGATACATGAACCATCACCCCATGATTCTGAGTTGTTAAATATTAATCGGAATTTAAGGTATGAAAACGATAACCATTGCTGCAGAAAGAGTTGTAAAATCGGACCTTATAAACAGGTCATTCTCCAAAATATTTTAAACTATGAGAATAAAAATCACCACCATCCAACTGTTTTGAGCGGTCTTTAAACCAAGCTGGAAATTGATTCCTATAGACACTCAGAACTTCGTCATCTGAATACATAGATAATTTTCTTCCTAAATTCCCTAAAATTAGTAAGAGAAACATCAGAATTACTTGAAATTGAATTTGAATATGTACATAAAGTAATACAAATACTTACTGAACATATGGTGTTATTTCCTCGCAATTGTCTAATTCGTATAACTCTACAGCATCCTTCTCCTGTTTCAATAAGAATCATTCAGTTGCCTTTCCTCTGACTAAGTGGATGGATGAAAGATACTGATACATGGTTCTTCCTCAGAGTAAATTGTCTCATTCCTCCTAAATCTGTTGTGGATTGTCTCCACATCTTCTAGAAGATATCTAACGCGGAATGTTACGACTTCCTCATATATATATATATATTGCGGACTTATTGATCCTTCAACTTTACTTTTATTTTGGACCTTTCTTTTAAGAAAGAATATAAACCTATATGAAAATAGGTTAACATTTTGTTCAAATAGTAAAGAATGCAAGAAGATTATAATATTTTTAATTACCTTTCAAATGGATACATCCAATGATATTTTACCGGCCCTCCTACTTTACTTCATATGGAATATGAATCATTAGATGCTCCATTGATTCAAAAAATGACGGCGGAAATAACTTCTCCTTGCGGTGTATGCGTGACGATCATCAAACCTAGAAAAATCTGCTAACATCTGAAAGAACATCGACACCGTTTCTTGGTAACAATCCTCTGAACACTAACGGTAGCAATCTTTCCATAAAAACATGACAGCCATGACTTTTCATTCCCTTAAATGAAAACTTCTTTAAATCGACCAAATTGAAAAAAAATGATGCATATCCATCTGGAAACTTCAATTTGCTTGTCCATTCGCAGACAAGCTTAACTTGATTTCTGTCTAAGGTATACTTCGCTTTAGGAAGTTCAACCCTTCTATTATCATGTTCCTTTATAAGCAACTCTGGTCAATTGCATATGATTTGTAAGTCACGACGAGACTTTACTGTATCTTTTGATCAACCCGTTACATTCATAACAGTATCGAAGATGTTATCAAATAAATTTTCTCTATATGCATAACATCTAAGTTGTGTCGTATCAGTAACTTACTCCAATATGGTAATTCCCAAAATATACTCTTCTTAATCCAATTATGACTGTCACCAAAACCAGGAAGATTTTTTGTTTTATCTCCATTCTCTAAGGCTAATTTCTCCAATTCTTCCAAGCATGATAATATCGTATCGCCTGTATTGAATGGTGGAGGATATGAAAGATCAATTGTATTCTTTTTAAATGATTGCTTCTGTCTTTGATATGGATGATTGTTTGTAAGAAACCGTCTGTGATAATAAAAAAACATGATTTCTGACCGTGTTGAAGCTGGAATGATTTATTACTCTCCATACAATATGGACAACTTTTACGTCCATGCGTACTCCATCCAGATAACATTCCATATGCTGGGAAGTTATTTATTATCCAAAGCATAGCTACTTTCATGTTAAAGGTTTGACTTTTATTAGCATCACATGTATCAACTCCATCGAACCATAACATTTTCAAGTCATCTATAAGAGGACATAAATAAACATCGGTGTATTTTCCCAGATGTGTAGGTCTTGGTACCAACAGCGAAAGAAACATGAATTGTCGCTTATTACATAACCATGGGGGTAGATTGTATGGTGTTGTCATTACTGGCCAACAAGAGTAATCTTTACTTATTCTATGAGGATTAAACCCGTCTGTACATAAACCTATAACACAATTCCTCTTTTCTTCGTTAAATGTAGGAAAAGTTAACATCAATACTTTCCAACAATCAGACTCAGATGGATGCTCCATGTACTCATCGACTTTATGTTCCGCGTGCCTGGCATGTACTTCGCCGTTTCTTTGCAATAATATAGTCGTTTTAATCTCGGAGTCAATGGGAAATAACGTAAAATCTTTCTCAAGATTTTTGTCCCACTCTTACTAGCTTCCTGATATCTTGACTCATTACATTCAGGACACCGTTGTAAATGCCGGTGTTCACCGTAATATAAAATATGGTGATTTATGCAAGAGTCTATTTTAACTTCCGCTTAACCCATCTTTCGCATCATCTTTTTCTTTTTGTAATAATTATCAGGTAATTCTGCATCTTCTGGTAACATTTTCTTGATAATCCTAAGCATTACATCAAAATTACGATCGGTCATATTATACTCCATCTTCATCGATAGAAGATCCGAAACCGTAGAGAGTTTTGAATATATCTTGCAACCCAACCACAATAGCTCTTCTGCTTTTTTCAACAGCTCGTAAAATTCTACGAGCTCTCCATATGGTTCCTCATCATCTAAAAAAGTAACATTAAAATCTGGACCCGCAACGTCCATAACCATATCTACAAAAGGATTACTATTGTCATCTTCTTCTGCATCATTCATCATGTCCTCGTAATCCTCACCATGCCTCCACCAAATCTAATATCCTTCCATGAAACTCATTTTATAAAGATGTAACTGAGTTTCATCCTTTGATCTCTTCCTCATTAAACGACATTTTTTACACGGACACAAGATAGTTCCATCTGAAACCACGACACGGGAACCTTGTGCGTAAGCAAATTGTATAAATTCCTGAACACCTCTTTGAAGGGTATCTACTACACGTCCATTTACTACACGGTTGTACATCCACTCTCTATTAGTCATATTGATCCACCTGAATCAAACAATTTATAATGTCAAATCCAGGAAAATATGTGAGGAATACCTAAACGTAACCCACTATTGAAATAAAAGATGAGAAAAGAAGTGTATTGTATGTTATCACTTGAGCCCGTCCATAAGGATTCAAACTTACTAAAAGATGATCGTTGTCACAAGCTTGTTTATTTCCGATAAATTCGGCAGCATAACCCTGCACCACTCCCGTATACCTCATAAATCAATCGCAATCAACTTTCAAAATAATCATATTAGTGATTATTTCGATAGTAAACTATGATTGATTTGGTACACCGAAAAGGAAGGGGTTATGAACCGAATTTCCATAAGAAATAAAGAGCTTGTGACAACGATCGCCTTTTAGTAAGTTTGAATCCTTACGGTCCCTCTTAGTCCGGGATCTCCGAACTAAGGAAATCTAACATAAATGTAATACTTTAAGATCACTTTACGTCATACATTTGTACATGCTACAAATGGGACTATAAAATAATCTTAAAATATTAATTCATTTATATTAACCGGGCAATTACGTAAATTTGGTTGGTAACGATGGGGATAGGGATAAGTGTAATCCTAATGTAGTGCCTAATAGAGTGGATTGGCTAAATAATATTAGATGGGTACCTGCAAAAAAAACAAATTTTAAACCTGCAAACATCAAAGTCCACGACCATTGGTCTGGGATAAACATCCCAAAGTGAGTCAAATAGTGCTGTGAATCAATAAAAAAATATGACACAGTTAGAGGTGATCAAATCCTCCAATGTGTTGCACACGCCTCCCGTTGTGCAAGGCCACACACCACCTGGTGTGGAGGGATGCACTGTGTGTGAATGATTTTATGCGATTTTATAATAATTAATGGTTAGTGTTTTAGACTTATCATCAACCTAACTATAAGTTAATGTAATCACATTAACTATAATTTAATGTGATAATAAATTATCACATAAGAAATGTTTCTATTTATAGTTATTATCACACACCAACAATTTTAACTTAAATAAATGTCTAATTTTACATCCATTATATAGTTCTTATTCTCAAAGGCTTTGTATCTCCCATCACCTCTTTCAATGAACCTAGTATTATGAAACTAGTGTTATTGCACTTCTCTATATCAACATTCCCTAATGTTATTAAACTAGTCTTATGGCACTTTTCAATGAACCTAATGTTATGAACCTAGTGTTATGAAACTAACGTATCTCTCATCCCATCTATATCAACATTCACCTACATCACTTTTTTGGGACTTTACTTGTTGTGTCATTTAATCGAACACTTGACATGCCTATAATATTTCATCTATATTAGACAAATATTTACTCAAATTTAAATACAACTAGATATTAAACACCTATATGAAGCATAAGCAATAAGATTAACAACTAGTGATATTAAATTTAAGAAAAAAACAATCAACAACATCAAAACCCTAAACCTCTAAAACAAGTATAGAAATCGAATGAAATACGCAAAAAAGAGATAAAAGATGATAAGATATACCTAAAAAGGTGTGTGTGTGTGTGTGATTGAATGGTGAAACCAGACTCCCTCAATGCGGTAACGATGGAGCTCTTGTCGTCGGAGGGGATGAATGAAAGAGGAAGTCACGCAGGAATGAGGAAAGGGGACGCCCGACATTCTGTTTACGGGCACGGGCGAGCACACTTATGTGCTCGCCTCGTGCTCTTTAGGTGCTCGCCCCGAAAACTCGTTCCGCCGTGCCTTGAATTTCAACTTGACGAGCACATCGGGGGGAGCACTTGTACTATTAAAGTTCTCGCCCATTTACGGAAACATAACCGTGCCTCCAGATTCAAAAGGGTAATCATGCTGGCGAGCACATGTGCAGCCTGAGTGCTCGCTAGGCTTTGAGCGAGCACATGTGCTCGCCCAGTGCACGCCATAGGGTGCGCACTAATCACGCTTTTTTTGTAGTGATGGAGTTAGTATTATATACATATGTGTTTTATAAGGGATTTTAAGCTAAAATAAATTAATATAGATGATGAAATACAGATTCATAAGTATGTGTGTTTCTTCTTTAAGTGTCCTCTTAGTTTCTGATTCTAGGAACCTCATTATCCTTATAGGAGTCAATGAGTCCCTTTACTTCGTTGTCATCTTGATTCTCAAGAATCATTCCTAAGAATCAAATTCATAGAGATGAAATCTTTTAAGAATATCAAGGTCATAAAGTAGGTATCCAATACCATCCTTTATTTTCCTAACGAAGTAGCACTCTCAGGTGCTACATTCCAGCTTACTTGCATGGAATCATATTAAGGATATATATTATAATCTCTACTACATATATACCTAGAAACTTATGAGGTAATTATGTTAATATTCATCATTGATCAAATCAAGTCATATATGATCCAATTACATCTTCCTAAACTCAATTGAGTTTAGGTGTATTAGGAGGAGTGAGATAGGATGATATTCATTTCTCCATAAGGTAGTCCTTGAATTCATTTAATAGGCATCATCTAACTTAGTTAGATAAAATTTATTTCATATTCCTTCAAACTTTGGTTCTAAATCAAAATTGTGAAATCTTTGAACATTTCAAAGGTTTCTAAGGTGAAGAGAAGAAATCTCATATCATAAAAATCATCAAGTGATATCACATATCATTAATGTTTATTATGATACAGATGATACACATACATCAATATGTATGAGATCATGAATACCTTGGCATCTAACACCATTTCCAGAGAAAGGTGTGTTGGACATTTTTACTTTGAATACAATATTCATAAGTATGTAAGTTTTGAACCTTTAGATAATCTAAAGTTCAATATCTTACTAGCCTATTGATCATATTAATAGACATATGTCCACGACACGATACCAAATCATTATCAAATGATCTTCATCCCCCTATTGATCTTTTAATATTTAATTTTATGTATTTAGAAATTTTAATGAACCATTAATTAATATCTAACTTAGTAGAGTCCTCTATATGTTAGATTGCTATCTAAAATATATCCATCATAAATTTTTAGGATAGGTCTATTTTAGAATTCATGTTTATTTTCAACATTTAGAAATAAACAATGAATGTGTTCCAATATCTAGGTTGTAGAGACATTCTATAAGACTAAAGGGATCTCCCACTGAAAATATGAAGTCTATCTATCCAATAGAGATTGTTGCAACATCAATATCCATGTGGATGACTATTAAACCTTAAGATCAAAATTTTCAATCTTCTAAAACATATGCAACCAATTGCAAGTGTTATTAGAAGAATGAGATACAATTATTAGACTTTGATCTTATCCAATAATAAGTCAATTTCACTGATTTTATGTAGATTATTATATTCCGATGAACTATCCGAGTCCTTCTCTAAGGATTTCAAATAGTCTAGATAGTCATACTATCAATACATAGGCTTGTTGGAACATTTCCATTCATCCAACTCTTTGGATGTCATATGTATGGAAGCCACATAAGTCTAGTCAACTCTTCGACTTTCCTTCTCATATGGGTCAGACCCATGCTTCCACTGTGCTTCCTTCATCTATAAACGACCATTGCTTAAGACAAAGGATCACTTATGTTGAATTTAAAAGATTTCAATATAAGAGCATTTCAACATCTTATAAAGCTTCATGAATGACTCGAGTATAAATAGTGGAATGATTACACTCATCGTATCTACATCCATCTAAACTCTTAGAGACTTTGGTTCATGCATGTACTCAAACATGTTGAATACATCATCTCTTATGGAGATATTGTTCTACATAATGTAGTGAACCAAGTCATTCATGATTAAATGTTGAGAGCACGTATGTCTACCATAATATCTTCTTTAATTTTATAAGGATTTTTGAAAATTACGATCATCGCCGACATGTTACATCCAAAACACATTCAATGAGAGATCAAGATTATAGAGACATACAAACCATGGGTTGTTGTCCTATTGTCTATTTAATTATCATTCCTCATTATTACGAGGAAACTTGCACATTGCAATCACATACATTATGTGTCCAACAACAAGTACAATATTGTGACCATGGATCCGATTCATGATAATTTACTGGTTATTGTTGAGTATAATTATTGAGTGACTTTAATGTAGATTTTCTGAAATGATATAAAGTGCATAAACACAGTATAAATACATATTTTACTTTGATGTAGGATTTTTATATCAAAGTTGTCTTGCCTTGTCAACACTGAAAGTTCATTTCCTTATTCACATTCAATGTAAGAGATATTCTTGCCATTATATCTCAGCCAAGATCTGGGATCTCCTTTCTTATCTTTGTTACATCCCAATAATATGACAACTTGCAACTCGGATAAAAATAAGCGGGAACTCATTATGCCTTGCAAGTCCAACTTGCATTTCCCAATTCGGTCTTTAACACATGGGTCCACCACCCCCGAGGTGATTTTGACCGTTGTTAATTAAACCAACCGTCAATAGGAATAGACCTTGCTATGCTCAATCCAATATCTCCCCAATAATATGAGGAATCGATATTGGGGTCACTACGCATACGGCCTTACTCTTTCGAAAAGCCAAGAGTCTAGTCTAGATGTGCTCGTATGCAGGAGTTGTCACTTTGGACAATCGTCTCCTACATACAATCCCTGATGACGGAACACTTCGCCTTGACGGGAGGCCATGGATATCACTTATGTGATCCTTCGTATCCCACTCGAATTTTAATTAATCATTGTGAAGCATATTCTTTACGATTAATTCTTCCAAGATAAACTTAATCTATATATAAATATAGATTGTGATAATCATTGGATAATCAATTTAATCATATCAATTAATGATCTAATTAGTATCCAACAAATAATTTTAATTGTTACTTGAAGGATGGTATAATCTCAAAAATACGTATTATTCAAATTTTAATAATTAGAAAAATACATCATGATCATTTCAAGCATTATCCTTTCCTTACACGTTGTCATGGTTAGTACACACATGAATGGGATATACCGCTCACAGAGCAACCTGCTACCCAAACTATCCTCGACTAGACACCATATCCCCCTCAGGTTAGGATAGTGTGATTTGATCATATTGTATTTGAGATGATAATCAATCTTTTAACCAAATTTATACCATATAATATTTATCAAAATAATTTTGATTAATATTATAAGTAGATTTGCTAAATAAATCCCCAATCCTATTCAAGTATCAATGTTTGTTGGAATGTTCATTATAACCAAGTCGATCAAGATCAATATCTTATCACATTGGTTATGGTCATTCAAAAATAATTATCTTTATTAAATATTTTATAAATATTCAACAACTAATTATTCCAGGAGATTAACCATTATTTTCCATGAATTAACTGAATGACAATCATAGGTTCATGATCAAGTATGTAATTTCCATCAGTGACCCATACTAAAATTAGCATAATTCAATCAAATTAAACCCAAATCACATAAATTAAATTTCTTTAGTTTGACAGTTTTATTTACAACAAAACCCAAGTGTTTTTCACGCATTTTTAGGCGAATTAAACTCATAATTAACTCTTTAGTTACGTTAAGATTCATCATCCCTGTAACAATGGATACATGTTCACTAAAACAATCATAACTTGAGCATACAGTTTCCAAATCATGTAAAATAAAGTTCATGGTTTCCTTATTTAATGGTGCATAATTCAACTAATAATTTTGATTTTAAACATATTTAATATGGCAAAAAATCACACAAAATAGGGCAGCGTAAAAAAATGCGATGAAAGTTCGCATAACGAAAAATGCCCAAGTCATCTTCGTTTAAGGATCATATACTAAACCTATGATTTATAGATCTGATACCACTTGAAGGATATTGAGAAATCCTTAAACACATCACAGAAGCATGAGGATCGCATCATATGCGATCGTGGGCGACTAGTCGCATTAGTCGCTCGGGGCAGCGGAATTTAAAAAAATTAAAACAATGAAACCACATGATCTGATAACACTTTTCGAATCGTTTCATCTAAACCACCAATAGGTATTAAGGTTACTTCTTGGAGCGTGGTTGAGATCGAATTTCTAAAGGAAGAGACCTCCTGTCTCAAGTCCAATCCGGCGGAGGAGACACTTGCGAGCGTGTTGATGAAATGTGTTCTCCTCGCAATCCATGTTGATGATCCAAGAGGCTAATCTTCTGATCTCATCTCATGAGATCCAACATCTTCTTCATGATCGAGGTGCAACGAAGGAGATGGAGATCCACTTACGGTTGAAGCAGCGACACAATGGCATGGGGACAATGATGACCTTTTCTAAGGTTTGGAATGAACGACTACTCTAGAATGAGAGAGAGGCTTGTCATGTAGAGAGAGAGGAAGAGAGTATATTTTCAATTCTGAAGAAGAGGTAGGGTTGTCTCTTCTTATATAATATTTTGGGAGTCCATGGATCCCAATCCATAGACAATACAAATCCAATGGGATTGATTTGTGTTTCTTTCAATGGCCATGATTTTGTTGCTAAAAACACAACAATAATTAATTAAATTAAATTAATTATATTGAATAATAATCAATATAAACTAATTCTTATTAAAATGATTTGCGTTGGAGAAATACGAAGGAGGCAAGCCTCCTTTCATATGAAGGGGGAAGTGGCCACCAATTCCCATAAAGGAATGTTGGACATCCACCCTCTCCCTAAGGAAAGGTGGATCCACCTTCTTATTAAATGAGAATAAATATCTCATATGTATCTCCAATATTTGCAACAACTTTTGTTGCAAATTATTTCACAAAAATAAATCCAATTTATTTTGTGAATATTGCGATCATGTCATTGAAAATTTGTGAATCATATTCACAACCCAATACATTTTCAATTAAATGTCCAATGTTAATCCAATTCACATCAACAATTAAATTTTAAATGTTATTTACAAATATCTCTCTTATATATCATAAATCACATTTACAACATATATGATTAATATGGAAAGTGATATCCACATTATTCATATCGATGATAATTTATTTATCTTGGATTTCTATCTCATGTGTCGAAATAATATGAATCACATTCACATTATTCACATATTTTGATAATTAAATAATATTTAATTATCTTGGATAACTCTTCTTAGATGGCCAAATAATATGAATCATATTCATATTATTCATGACAATTAAATCACATTTAATCATCAATGCTTGGATAATATTTATCAATAGAATTATTCTTGAACCCTTTCAAGAATAATGCACTTTCTCCATGGATACTTGGAGATAAGGATAGGGCGATTGTATGTTCCACATTCTGTGACTTGGATATTGAGATAATATCTCAAATCTAGATCTCGAGGACCTTCCACAAATGTTTGATTAAATAAAAAACGTAAATCTAATCTTGTCATTATATCTGAATCACATTCAGATCAATGTCCAACACATTTGGACTAAGATCAGATCTCTTCTCCATGAGAGGAGTCACTAAAATCCAGACCTGTTTCATCACTCCCTCGGAATGGAAGCGTCATAGTTATACAATCATTTATTGATCACATCACCTTGAATGTGCTTTTCTCATCATTTAACGGACGATATCCATGATAGTCTTGTTGTATCTTTCAACAACACCATTAAGTTGGGGGGTTTCAGGAGGAGTGAGATTGGAGAAAATTCCATTCTCCTTAAGGTATTCCTTGAATTCATCTGATCGCCACCTCGGTCATATAGAATCCGTTTAATTTTCCTATTGGTTTGGTTCTCAACCAAAGCCTTGAACTCTTTGAACTTTACAAAGGTTTCATATTTATGACGTAGTAGGAATATAAACCCATACCGAGAATGGTCATCAATAAATGTCAAATAATATCAATATCCATTTCGAGTCACGGTACTGAAGGGACCACATACATCAGTTTGTATTAGGTCACAAATACCTTTGCATCGTGTAACCTTGTTACGAAAAGGCATCCTAGTCATTTTACCTCGAATACAATGTTTGTGGTTAGGCAAAGATTGAACCTGGAGAAAATCTAAGGGTCCATCTTTTATCAATCTATTAATCCTATCAATAGATAAATTACCAAGCCTTTTTTGCCAAATAATATTCAAATGATTTCTGTCGTCCATGGATCTTTTAGGGTTTTATTAGTGGTAGTAACATTCATGACATGTTCATTATTGCACAATTCACAGAGTCCACCATAAGTCAAAATGCCTTCCGCAATATGTTAATCATAATTATTTAAAAAATTACTAGTTTATTATAAAAAAAGCAATGAACATCCACTTCTAACAAGTTTAGATACATATATTAAATTCCTTTTGACTTCAGGTACATAAAGACACTCTTTAAGTATAAGAACTCTTCCATTAGATAATAATAGTCGACAGGTCCCAATGGCGACTACTGCAACACTTGCATCAGATCCCATCTGGATGACTATCTCCCCTTATTCGAGATTCTTAGTTTCATGAAATAGATGCAACAAATTGCATACATGAACAGAAGCATCAGAATCTACAACCCAACTTCCTTCTCGTCCAACGAGAAAATTAGTTTCAATGATGAAAGTAGATTTCATACCTGCAGGGGTTTACCTTTGTCAGCAAACTTCAGGTATTCCGGGTAATTACGCATCCAATGCCCTGACTTCTTGTAGTGGTGTCAAATGTCGATTTTCTTTGACGCTATCAATGTGGATGCATTGGAAGATGAGTCAATTCCTTGACTCTTGTTCTTTCTCTTCTAGGCTAGACCCTTCCAAGAACCTTGCTTCCGACCGTGTTTTCCTTTGAGTTGTGCAACCATTGCATTGCCAGAGGGGCCATCCTTCCTCATTACATCTTCATCAGACTTTAATGCAGCCAATAGCCCAGCGTTAGTATAATCAACTTTGCTCATGTGGAACGTGACAACAAAGTTGTTGAAAGACTTAGGGAGCGACGACAG
The DNA here is from genome assembly GCA_037367405.1 of Ottelia alismoides. Lineage (NCBI taxonomy): Eukaryota > Viridiplantae > Streptophyta > Magnoliopsida > Alismatales > Hydrocharitaceae > Ottelia > Ottelia alismoides. The sequence continues at coordinate 29,642 of JAZKJV010003661.1, forward strand.
AATGAAGTCAGCATCCATATCTGCATCCATGTCAGCTCCTAAGGTTTCCAATTCAGAAAGATACTCAGACATTTTGAGTACATATTCTCTGACAGAGGCCCCCTCCTGCATCTTGCAATGAACAAGTTCTCTCATTATATTATAATGCTATGCGCGGTTTACGTCACCAAATATTTCCCTCAGATTCGTCATAATATCATAGCAAGTGTTCATCTCCACATGTTTCTTCTGCAACATATTGGGCAATGATCCCAGAATGTAACACCTTGTCAAATTATAGTCTTCATCATATTTCTCATTAAAGGAAATTTCTTTCGGAGTTTTAGGGACTGTGTATTTGTCCTTTGACAACACATAAGAGATGCCCTCTGCAGAAAGGACAAAATCCAAATTTCAGATCCAATCTGAATAGTTTGATCCGGTTAGTTGATTGACCTCCAGAAGCCTACTAAGTGGGTTCATGGACTTCATTGTCTGAAATTAAGAATGCACTATATTAGAACGTATAAATAATTATATATATATATATATATTAAATTACTGATTAAGGAATTTTTTAATAAAATTAGTATTATTTTTTCAACTTTGAATGTTCATTCCCTTAATTACTTTCAAAGCAAGAGATATAATTACATCTATATCTCTAGCAAGAACTGGGATCTCCTCTTTATGTTTGTCACATCCCAATAATATGAGAACTTGTAACTCGGATAAAAAGAAGCAGGAACACATTCCACCTTGCAAGTCCAACTTGCATTTCTCAATTCGGTCATTAACACCTAGGCCCAGCTCCCCTAAGGTGATGTTGACCCGTCGTTAATTGAATCTACCATCAACATGCTTAAAACTCGTAATACACAATCCAATATTTGCCCCAATAATATGAGGATTGGATATTGGGTCACAGTGTATACGACCTTACTCTTTCGAGAAGCAAAGAGCCCGATCTAAATGCACTTGTATGCATGAGCTATCACTTCAGACAAGCGTCTCCTACTTACAATCCCTGGCGACGGAACCCTTCACCTTGACGGCAGACCATGGATGTCACTTATATGATCCTCCATCTCATATTCAAATTCTAATTAATTATAATGAATCGCATTCATACAATTAATTCTTCCAAGGGAAATAAAAATCTATTCATAATAGAGTGTTTATAATTGGATATAATTAATTTAATCACATTAAATCAATTATCAATCTAATTCAATCAACAAACTTAAATTGTTACTTGAAAGGATTGTATAATCTCAAAGTACGTATTATTTTGAATTTTAATAATTAGAAAATACATCATGATTTCTCCAGTATTATCCCTTCCCTACCCGTTGTCATTTCCAGTACCGACAGGAGTGGGACAGACCACACACGGTACAACTTGCTATTCCAACGCTCCCTGACTAGACACCATATCCGCCTCGGGTTAAGATAATGTCAAATTGATCATTATGTACTTGAGATGATAGTCAGTTTTTCAACCGAAATTATACCATATAGTACTAATAAAAAACATTTTTATTATAAGGAAATTTGCTAAACAAATTCCAATCCTATTCAAACAAGTTTGTTTGTTGGAAAGAAGATTGTATAACCAATTGTGATCTAGATCATATCTAATGAATTACTGGTTAAAGCAATGTCATTTAAGGAAATAATTATCATCACATATTTCTCAAATATTTATCCGTAATTATTCCAGGAAATTAACCATTAATTTCACTAATTGATTAAATGGCAATCACATGGTTCTTGATTAGGAGTCTAATTGCCAGCAGCGACCCTCACTTACTAAAATTAGCATATCTAAATTAATTTAAATCCAAATCATGCAAAATAAGTTTCCAAAGTTTGCTAATTTGATTTACAACAGAACCAATGATTAGCAGGCATTTGTAGGTATTTCAAAATAGCAACTAACCCTTTAATTACGTCAAGATTTGTCATCCCCGAAACAATGGATATATGTTCATTACAATGATCATAACGTGAGCAATTGAATTTCAAATCACCCAAACTCAAATCCCACGGTTTCCTTGATTAATATGATATAAAATCCAAGCGATAATTTTGTATTTAAACAATTTTAACAGGATCGAATATATTCACTAAATAGGGATGCGAAATTGAAATGCGATAAAAATTTCGCAAACCCTAGTGAACCCAAGTCCTCCTAGGTTTATGGGTCGTATCCAAAACCTCTGACCTAAGGCTCTAATACCACTTGAAGGATACGGAATAATCTTTAAGTGTATCACGGAAGCGTGAGGATCTTATCTTATACGATCGGGAGCGATTAGTCGCACTAGTTGCTCGATGCAGCGGAATTTAAATTTTTGTAATCGATGAAACCACGTGATCGAAGAATGCTTCCTGACTCGTTTCATCTAACAGTATAATAGATAAAGGAATTCCTCTTGTAGTTGCGATCTAGACTCTAAGAGAAGAGGCATCCTGTCTCAATTCTGATCTTCAGAGGAGACACTTGCGAGCGTGGGGATGAGTTGCATGCTTCTCGCAATCCAAGTTATTGATCCAAGCAAGGGAACTCTTGATCTTGTCACACTAGATTGAGTGTCTTATTCGTGAGCTAAGCACAACAAATAATATAGAGAGCCAAAGGCAGTCGAGACGATAACACAACGGTGATGCGACAACGGTGGCGCCTTCTCTCTAGGGTTTGGATAGACGACCATCCAGAGAGAGAGAGAGAGCTTGATGTCCCAAGAGATGTTGTAAAGTAGAAGAGAAAGGGGTACGTATTCTTATATAGGATTTCGAGAGTCCATGGATAATCCATGGATTACACAAAATCAATGGATGAGATTGATTTGTGCTTCTTTCAATGGCCAAGATTTCGATGTAAAATTACAACAACAATTAATTAAATTATATTTAAATATATATTGATAAATTAATATAATTTAATCCTAAAATTAAATCAATCAAGTTTGGAGATAATGGAAAGGAGATTGCCTCCTTCCATAATGGTGGAGTGGACGGCCACCTTTTCCTAACAGGAATTGGTGGTTGTCCCCCTCTCCTATTAGGAGGGGACAATTCCCATGTAATCTTTTTAGATTACATTTTTCCATGTATCTCTAATATTTACAACAATAATTGTTGTAAATTATTCTACAAAATAATTCATATTTTGTGAATGTTGCTATCTTCCCATTGGAAATTTTTGAATCACGTTCACAACCCAAAAATAAAATGTGACTTACATTTTCAATTAATTATCCAATGTGAATCCAATTCACGTCAATAATTAATCAACAAATATAAATCATAATAAGCTCTCTATAATGCATTATAAATCACATTTATAATATATTGTCAATAATTGGACAATGCTATCCACAATATTCTTATCCATAATAATTAAATCACATTTAATTACATTGGATCATCATTCTCATAATATGAATAAAATTCACATTATTCATGATAATTAAATCACATTTAATTATCTATTTCACAATGTTTGGATATAAGTCAACAATGGAATTATTCTTGAAGTCGTTCAGGAATAATGCGCTTTCTCCTCAGATACTTGGAGATAAGACTGGGTGATTGTACATTCCATGTATAGTGACTTTGGATGTTGAGATCATATCTTAAATCCAGATCTCATGGACCTCTCATAGATGCTTGATTAAATCAAGACCGCAAATCTAATATTCTCATTGCATCTAAATTTCATTCAGATCAATGTCCAACACTTGGACCAAGATCAGATTACTTCTCTATTGAGAGGAGTCACTGAAATCCAGACCTGTTTCATCACTCCCTCGGAATTGAAGCGTCATGGTTATACAATCGTTTATGATCACATCACCCTCATGTTTTCCTAATACCTGTACATCCTACATACTGGAAGTCCTATGATAAACCCGAAGATAAAGATCAATTTAACACTGTCATCTTTAGGGTTTCATCATCAAGTTTATCAATCTTGGTCATTGAGAGTTGGTATCGATCATATGCTTTCCCAAAGCATATATCATACCTACAAATTCTTATTATGCTTCCAAAGCTCAACGACCATGCATGGAATTTGATTGGTCCAAATACCTCATGATTGAGCTCATATCTTCTGATTCACAAGTGAACATGTATGATCCCTTTGAGAGAACGTATTACTCATATACCCTCATATGCACACCAGCTCGCCGGTATATAGACCTTGATTAGGTCATCAACAAATTGGTGTGCCAAATATACATACCTAGAGATATAGTAACACATCTGTCTCCAATCAGAGGATGTGTGCCTATATCGTGACAGTATACGACATAGGCTCGATCTCGTTAAGTCAACTCTTTGACCTAACTAATCTGACACCTCCGAATCTCTATTCCTATGTATAGGACCTGCATCAAGAGGTCGGTCAGATATCAGCCTAATGAGAAAGGATTGCCATCGCCTACTCAGGTTGTAGATCATCTTCATAACAATCATTTGTCGGTGCTTGACGAGTCCTTAATATAACTCCTTAGATATTCATCCAAGCACCAGCCTCTATGATTTCATTATTGAATCAAAAGTTGTATGATCATTAAGATGGTCGTGGTACATAACCCTAATTTTACAGAGGGACCTTATAGTGCATTCATTCATTTAATCTCAGAAAGGGAGTAACAAGAATCAATAACTTTCATTGATAAATCAAACATTATAATAACATTTATTGCAGGAATGGTTCGCCTCGAGCTCTCATGGATAACAATTGTAGAGCCAATTCAGACCCCACCTAAGTTTAAGGGTTTACCCTCAATGTTGAAGTATGCCTTCCTAGCGGGTCCCCCCAGATGTTTCCCATCATCCTTAGATCGTAGGTTACCGACGGGCAAGAATCTCAAATGCTAGAGGTTCTTGAGAGAAACCGCAAGGTAATCGAATGGAATATCTTAAATCTCCATAGGATTAGTCCAGATTTGTGCTCGCATCATATCTATTTAGAGGATGACAACAAGCCCTCAAGAGAGTGCCAGCGACGTCTCAATCCAAACCTCTGAGATGTTGTCATGAAAGAGATTCGGAAATGATGTGATGATGGCTTTATTTATCCCATAACGGATTCCAATTGGATCAGTCCTTTGCATGTGGTCATGGAGAAATACGGGATTATCATCGTAAAGAAAGACTATGGTGAGGAAATTTCGACTAGTGTACTGTTGTTACGGACAAATCTCAAGGATCGGAAATTAATGATATGAGGTCGTTGCTATCCCCTAAAATCGCGCGACAAACAATTTTTTTGCTACTTATTAACATGTATAGCGGACAGGGTCGAATTCAGGGAGGCTACAAATCCCGAGGGTTATTCAATTAATCGAAAATCAATTAAGAGAAAAACATGAATCTCAAAGAATAACTATCCTTGGTTTCTGTGATTTTTATCTTTTTAATATTTTTAATTTTTTTTATTTTTATTTTTTATTTTCTGATTTTGAAATTTTTTATGATTTTGATTTTGTAATTTTTTTTATTTTAAAAAATAATACGGAGCAATATTCACAAGATCAAAAAAAATATGCACACCAACACTTTTTGTATTTTTCAATTTATCAAGAATGCTCAGAAAAATTCAGAGAAAATATTTTTAAGTTTTAAAAGTTTTGAAATGTTTCTGAGAATTTTTGTGAAATTTTTAGATGTTTTTCCTTTTTTAAAAAAATCAAATAATGAGAAAATACGAAATTGTGCACAACCTGGACTAATTTGCAACTTAAAAATATTTTAAGTGTCCAAAACCCTGACAATTTTTTTTATGACAAAATAGAAGTAATTATTTACAAATAGGAACAGAAATCACTATTTTTGAATTTTGTAGAATTTTCTGTGATTTTTATAAGATTTTTAGTATCTTCCAATTTTTGGGGTTTTATAAATATTTAATGCACGAAAATTGGATAGAAATAAAAAGACGATAAAATACACCTACACTAATTTTTTTTGGAATTTTTAAGAAATTCTTCGAATTTTTTTATGAATTTTCAAAGTTTGGACAGGCAAAAAAACACTGTTTTTTATTTTTTTAAAATATCAAATGTCAACCAAATGCTACAAAAAAATTATATAATGTAAAACATTGTAGCAGGAAAATATAGAAATTTTCTCAGGATTTTTACAACTATAAAAACATTTATTCCATTCAAAGAGATCAAGCAAGTTAAATGTTTGAAATACAAGGACCAGAATGCAATTATTTAAAATGTTTTGGTAAAAGATATAGAAATAATAAACGTGCGGATGAAAAATAGATATTTACCCATAGACCTCGTGCAATGCACGTGCCTTGAATTTGGCAGGGACATATTTGTAATTTCAAAAACTTAGGGGGGTCGACCTACAATTTACCCAAATATTTTTAATACCCCTAGGGTTCTTCTTCCTATTCTCGTTCTTTCATTAGTGCCAAGAGGGGGTGGCGCCGTCGCCCTTCACGGGGGTCGACGTCGCGCGGGGGTGCAGAGCAGGAGGGAGCTTCGGGCGGCGCTGGCGGCGCTTCCGCTGAAGGCGGTTTCTGCGGGGGCAGGGGTATGCCGCGTGGACGGGAGGTCACGGTGGAAGGCTGGATGGTAAAGGTGCAGCCGACACTGGCCGTGGGGCGGCACTGTGAGGGAGGAGCACCACGTGGCGGAGGAGGTGCCGACGACGGGCGACGCCGGCTGAAGCGGGACTAGCGATTGGGGGAGTCGCGGCACAACGTCGGGTCGCGCGTGGCTCGCGTGGAACGGTGCTAGGAGTCGAGGCGGGGGACGCTGAAGAGCTGCTCGGGGGTGGCGCATGCGGGGTCGTGCGTGGCTGGATCTCGCGCAGTGGCACGAGGCGCGGGCAGCGCCTAGAGGGCGGCGGGCGCTGGGTGCCGCTGGGCGACCCGTTTTTTAATTTTTTTTATTTTTTATATTTTTGCAAATATAACTGTAAACAGGGAGTGAGATAATTTGTTTTATTATATATAATTTTTTAAGTTTTCCTGCAACCAAATGTTAAAGAAAAACAAAACAAATATTTTTTTGTATTTATTTACAAATAGGAAAATGAACGGGGATCCGGCGAATCTGATTCTCCGACCACTGTGCGTGGTCGGAGTTGATAGATCGTGGAAGGTAGAAATTGAATGCGGAGAGATCAAGAACGTGAGATGAAAAATCGAGTCGAAGCGGATCAAATCGTGAGGGAATATTTTTTAAAGATCTAGAGAAACAAAATACGATGAAATTAAAATATGGCAAATGAAACTAGCATTAATTTAGATAAAAAATAAAATGACAATGGATCTCACCTTAGGAGCAGAAATGGACCGTGATCGCCTCAACGAGGCCGACTCGCTGTCACCGGGCGACTCGGAGACTAGGCACCTTTCTCGACGAAATTTTCTTTCTTGAAGATCGGGATCCTCTCCCAAAGATTGATCAAGTTGGAATGAGGGAGAAGAATCCATATAAATAGAAAAGATAATGGAGATGAAATTTGAATTTTTGACTTTTTGGATAAAGTGATAAGAGAGACGAAAAATTGACATGAGATAAAGATAAAAAGAGATAAAACTATTTAAAAAAATTATCTATTTTTTTGAATTTTCGTCACTTTATTTATTTGAAATAAAAATGTTATTTTTTTATTTTTTTATTGTGGTTAATTAAGAATAGCAACTATATACATATACTATATACATATATGACATTATATACAAGGGTAAATGAGGAAATTAGTTTTAATTTTTTTCTTTTAAATAATTAGTAAAAATAATTTGCAAATATATACGAATACAATATTCACAAAATACATGGAAAAATTTCACAAACAACCCCAGAAAATCAGCTTTTTACTCGTAACTCCAAAAATTTTGAAATTAAAGCCATTTTAAATATAATTTAATTTAGAAACCAATGAAAGTGAGATTGTTTCAATTTGAGTTGATATGGAGCCAGAATTGATCTTTCAATTAGTGCTTAGTGGCTTTTTCCAAGTGTGGTTGCTTTTATTCTGTACAAGATTTAACTGTGCAATTATTTTTATTAATTAGAACACATTTTATTTACAACTTTGGTTTTCAAAGTTATTTGATTTGAGGTCAATTAATACAAAAATAAATTAGTGTTAGTTTTATACAAATATAGACAAAATAAGTGAGAAGTATTTACAACAACATACACACAATTTTTTTGGATTTTCTGTTTAAGGACCCTATCTCCCCCTTCTTTATTCTTGGTCGATCAGGTCAAGTTTTGACCTTCTCTTGGGGTCCGGGTCAGCCTGTATACAGTCTTCCTTTTTTATTTCCTTTTCTTTATTTTTCCTTTCTTTCTTTATTTTAAAATTATATACAAATATATAATATTTACACACAGATGCAAGTTAGTAAGAAAATGGAGTTAGTGTTATATACATGTGTTTTATAAGAGATTTTAAGCTAAAATAAATGAATAAAGATGATGAATCGCATATTCACCATTCCCCTATGCTTTACCTTTGCTAGTCCCTTAGCAAACACTTATTTGAAAAAATAAGTGAAGAAAAGAAAGGGAAAATAAAGAAGGTAGGACAATATTGAGTATAAAACTTATCTTCATAAAATTGTAGTTTGGAGCTCTGTCGGGCCTTTGGATTATTAGTGTGTCAGAACTTCTGTGAGACTTAGAATTTTAAAATCGACAACCTTCATGTTCTACACATCATTGTCATAGTTTCGGCTCAAAAGTCATCTTAGATCAATCCTCTTCCCAAAGCAAACCCTATAAACATTGAACAATCAACTCATGTGTGTGAAAGGTTTTAGCTCCTCCCATCCAGAATGCCGGACTACCATGCAAATCTCCTCTTCAGTAACTCGTCCTCAGGGAGTCAGGTATTTCCTTCTATGGTCTGTCGCAATGTGTTCACAACTGAATTGGGGGAGAAGTTAGAAGAAGGAGAAAAGAACTGGAGGGTGGCTAGTGTAGTCACATCTCCTTGTGAAGCTGGCCAGTGTAGCCGAGTCTCCATCAAGATCTGTGGGTTTTCTTGAAGCTTGGACCTTTTTGGTCAGATATTTATTTGGTAGTGGCTTTTTTATATTTGGATTTTTGGTGGTTCTGCTTGGATCTTGTTGTGCCCCTACGGATATAGAATCTTTTTGTTTCCGTACATGTTTTGGGGTCTTAGAAAAAATTGTGTCCAGCCGTCCATCCCTTTTCCGAAGCTTTATTTCAACCCGTACTTCAGTCCTTAGATTTCCACGCTACCAGAGAAGAAACTCACACAGTCTTCGAACATCCCGTCTGAGTTGAGCTAAGTGCATAGTGCGAGAGTACAAATTAATTCCCTATTCTGGAGTTGTACCTAGAATGAAGAGACTAGGTTAGACACTAAGACTCGAATGCTGCACATTGTCATGTGGAACTCAAAGAATTAAGTCAAAGATCTGAAGCTTCTAAAATCCTATTTCTCGGTGAAATTCCTCTGAGAATTAGGTGGATTAAGGTCCAACTAAGCTCCAATCTTCAATTTTTTTCCAGACATTGTTTAAATGTCAATACTACCCTAAAAAATGCACATGCAAATGCAAGAAAATATGAACAATGCAAAGAGATTTTTTTTGAAAAGAAATGATGCACATGTGAAAAGAACATTTTTTAAAACAATTTTTCTAATTTTGAACTTTTTATGGATTTTTGGAGGAAAATGCAGATGTAAAAGAAAAGGTATTTTATTTTTTTTGAATTATGCAAGTTTTTATAGATTTTTGGTTGTGTAGTTTTTTTAAGAAAAAAAGGTTAGTAAAAAAATGTACAAGTATATACATGATTTTTTTATTTATTTTGTTTTGTTTTGTTTTTTGTGTTTTTGTTTTCGTTGTTGTTTTTTTTGTTTTTTTTGTGTTCTTTTTTTGTTTTTTTTTGTGTTCTTTTTTTGTTTTTTTGTTTTTTTACACACATGGATCTTACAAAATTATATACATAACCCCCCAAATAAACATATTTAAAAGTACGAGTTATGTCTAAAGTATATATACAATATATACGACACCCCCCTATACTTAGCTCGAACTACGTCCTCATAGTGATCAGTGAGCAAAAAAGGAAGACATAACTCGTGCTAAGAATAGAAAAGTGAAAAGACTCCTATGCTACAACGACTCAAAGAAAGGATAAAAAGAAGAGAAGTTGGTGATCCCCCCATACTTAGGAACAAGTAATCCTAAGTATACTAGAGTGTACAAAAGGGGAAAACCGATGAAGAGAATGTACATACTCAAAAATAAAAAGACACGATATGAACAACATCACCCTCCCCCATACTTAGGGTAGAGTATCCCTAAGTATAGGCAACAACAAGAGTGATGAACATGATGAATATGAAGAACACAAATCATTCACCTCCCCCATACTTAGGATAAAGCACATCCTAAGTATAGCATATATACACACACGGAAAAGGGGTGAATGATAAAACGGGAGAAGAAAGAGTGAAATGAAAGGATATGCAAGAGGAGTGTATGTACAAAGGCCAATAAGGTCGAAAGCAAACCTTCTAGCGAGACTGCTGAGGTATGGATTTGATAAGGTGTAGGTCGATATTGGGATCATCATTAGACATAAACTGAGTAGGATCGACCAAGAATGTATCCTCAGCGGTTTCAAATTGTGCAGGCCTAAATCGGTTATTGAAAGTAGTGAGGTCATATCCTGCCTGGGGAAGTCTCGCAAACATCAAAGTAAAATGGCTCGAAATCATTATCAGAAAAAGTAGGATCAATTTCAGCTTGGAGAGCTTCGACCGGATCATCATCTTTATCAAAAGGCCCAAATTCCTTTATAAAGGCAATGAAATCAAATTTGGCATGATCGGTCTCATTTGAATCAGGGTGAATAGGAATAGACTCATCAGTGAAAGTAATCGAATCATGTATGTCCTGTCTAGTCTCAGATTCTGCTATCCGCTCTAGGTGTCTATCGTGTAAATTCCGCGGATGTCATCAATGCATCTCCATATACCAAAAGGGGGAACTCCAAGGTCTATGCTTTTCAAGTCTTCCTCCTTTATGAGGAGTTCTTGGGTTTCATTATCATCCCACATATAACAAGAATCTATGATATTATCATCCAGGTCAAATTCCTCGGGGTTGGCTAACACAGGCGGGCTCTCATGGGATGCAGGTCTCTGGTCGGTAGTGGGTGTAGTGATCAACACGTCGCTCCCTACATCAGAAAAGAAGCAAATGTCTCATGAATCATAATCAATAACAGCTCCCGTAGAGGCGAGGAAAGGTCGTCCCAGGATGATTGGAGGGTGTTCCACAGGGGTGGAGGTCTCCATGAGCAATACAACAAAACCAGAAGTGAATTTCATGCCCTGAATGAGAATGACAACGTTTTCTAGAATACCCTTCGGCCTCTTGATAGATCCATCAGCAAATTGAACTATCATCCTGGTTTTCTTGAGAGGCCCAAGATGAAGAGACTGTACCATAGAGAAGGGTATTATATTGATTGAATAATCACCGTCAAGGAGAGTGTTATCACAAGAATAGTCAGATATGGAGCAACTCACAAGAGGTGTGGCAGTGTTCCCTTTCTTAAAATACGGACGGTGAGAGATGGCGTAGGCAGTGGCCATGGTCAAGATGTGACGTTCAGATCTTCTCCTTCGCTTTCTCTTCTTGTGTTGAGGAGTATATAAATTTATCATGGCCTGTTGAAGTGGGGCTTTAATAATCTCATGAATGGTGGCCAACACTTCCAGTTTAGTCAACATTTTTTTGAATTTTTGGACCTCTTCCATATAAGGGAGGAGGTCGGAATCAGCATTTACACGAGGATTGCCAAGAGCAGTCTGTATAATGGAATCCTCGGGGTCAAGGTTGGGACATGATGTGAATAGATGTGTGGGTAAATGATCAGGCATTTGGGTCCTCTACTCACAAAATGAATTAATAACGTGTCTCTCAGAATCTTTTTAGATTTTTAGATTTTTTTCATTTTTTTATATTTTGGGTGATTATTCTCAAGTGAATCCATATCCTCAAATAGTGGAGCAGCGTTCTGGCTCGTATTTATGTTAAATAGATTGCTAATCCTCGAATTCATATGCTCCATCATCTGGTTCAGTGTCTCAAATGTTGAAATCATGAAAGGTGACTCCAAAATCCCAAGATCAGGTGGGTTGAATGAGGGTGGGTGAAAATCAAAGTCCTCTGATTCCTGAAATAATGGGTTAGGCGGATATGCACAAAAATCAGGAGGAAAGTCCTCCTGGAAAAAGGAAGGTGGATCATCTGGAGAGTACGAGGTATCTGCGAAGATCAGATTAAAATTACTCCAGTCGGTCATCTCCGAAACAATAGACAGGATCAGGAGAGCACGAGTGGTCAAGTCAAAAGATATGGAGAAAAAGGCGCAAATGCACAGAAGGATCTAGTATGCACACAAGCAATCAAACACAATACAAACCCCTAGTTCACCAACTCAACTCAATGTGAAGACCGTGAAGGTTCGATCAATTATCTTGTCAATTTTAGAGTTTGGTGACAATACAATCTATCAGAGCGGTTAAAGCGAGCTGTTAGGAACCTAATGCTCTCAGGAGACTGGCCCAATCCCAAAGTTAGATCTTTCCCAGCCAATATGAATTGCGGACCATATACCGGCTACCTGATCAATTCATTTTGTTACGAACGTCATGGGCCGCTTTACCGGCTACCGGAGAGATCCTCACTGGAGAACGACTAACCCAAGATAGTAGTCTGAAAAGAGTTCAGGCGTGGTTCTATCCTAGTGTGTGGGTCACTCTCTTGCTCAAGCAAACCAAATAATGAGGGGATTACTCTCCCCAAAACAACGATTTTTCCTTGTGTTTGTTTTGGGGTCGAGTTTTCTTTAGCAGTCCTGTATTTTAGGCGGTTGTCACTCGGTTAAAATATTTTCAAAGAATCACCTAACGAGTGTCCAATTTCCTTTTTTACTTATGTGAGTAAAACAAGGAATGTGATCAGAAATGCCAATACGCGATTAAAAACAATGATGCATGCAGAGGTTAGAGATGCGTACCTTGTCGCCAGCACTCTACATGCAAGTGATCCACACAGAATTCAAATAAACTATCCTATATGATGCAAGTGAACCGTCCTAGATGATAGCTTCTATTAACGGGCAAGAACAAGTTAATTTGACTAAGTCCAAATTACGCTCCACTCTATAGGCACAGAAATTTCTTGTTTAGGGTGTTTGGACCTAATCAATTACCTGGCTCAAGCAAATTAATTAAAGAAATCAAGAGGTAGCTCACGAAATCCGCAAGAAACAAAGAAAAATAAGACGATGAAAACAAAACCGGTGAGGTCCTCCAAGTGTACCGACACTTGGTGAAACAGACCCCGCAACAAATGAATGTCCATTTACAAGAGTTCAAATGGTAGAAAAGAAAAACTCTCTCTCTCTTTAATTTCTCACGTTATCATGTGGCTTGGTGAAGAATCAAGCCACCTCCACGTCGCTTGGGTGCTTCGGCTCTCCTATGATCGCCTCCTTCGCTCTGCGGGCCTTCACAAGAAAAAGTAAAGAGAATGCGTAAGAAATACTATTATCAAATATGACATAAAAAAATGAAACAAATGCAGTGGATATGAACAATAAAGTGAATGGCAAAATATAAACAATTATTTACAACCGAGAATCGCAGGTCAAAAGAGAAACCTAACTACCCTCACCGTGCCCCCCAGTAATGGTGTCATTTTGTTATTCAGGAAAAATCTCAAGGATCAGAAATTAATGATATGTGGTCATTGTTATCCATAAAAATCCCACGACAAAAAAAAATTTTTAGCTACTTATTAACTTGTATAGCGGACAGGGTCGAACTCAGGGAGGCTACGAATCCCGAGGGTTATTCAATTAATCAAAAATCAATTAAGAGAAAAATATGAATTTCAAAGAATATCTATCCTTGGTTTTTGTGATTTTTATCTTTTTAATTTTTAAATTTTTTATTTCTATTTTTATTTTCTGAATTTCAAATTTTTAGTGATTTTTATTTTGTATTTTTTTCAAAAATAATATGGAGCAATATTTAGAAGATCTAAAAAAATACGCACACCAACTCTTTTTGTATTTTTCAATTTATCAAGAATGCTCAGAAAAATTCAAGGAAAATATTTTTGAGTTTTAAAAGTTTTGAAATGTTTTTTAGAATTTTTGTGAAATTTTCAGATGTTTTTCCATTTTTTAATCAAATAGTGAGAAAATGCGAAACTGTGCACAACCTGGAGTAATTTGCAACTTAAAAATATTTTAAGTGCCCAAAACTCCTGGTAATTGTTTTTATGACAAAATAGAAGCAATTATCTACAAATAGGAACTAAAATCACTATTTTTGAATTTTTGGAGAATTTTCTATTATTTTTATATGATTTTTGGTATTTTTCATTTTTGGTATTTTATAAATAATTAATGCAGAAAATAAATAGAAATTAAAAGACAAAAGGATATGCCTACAATAATTTTTTTGGAATTTTTAAGCATTTTTTCAATTTTTTTTTGAATTTTCAAAGTTTCGGCAGGCAAAAAGACATTGTTTTGATTTTTAAAAATATTAAATATCAACCAAATGCTACAAAAAAATTATATAATGTCAAACATTGCAGCAAGAACATATAGAAAGTTTCTCAGGATTTTTACAACTATAAAAACATTTATTCCATTCAAAGAGAGCAACCAAGTTAAATGTCTGAAATACAAGGACCAGAATGCAATTATTTAAAATGTTTTTGCAAAAGATATAGAAATAATAAATATGCGGATGAAAATAAATATTTACCCAGAGACCACGTGCAATGCACATGCCTTGAATTGGCAGGGACAGATTTGTAATTTCAAAAACTTAGGGGAGTCGACCTGCAATTTACCCAAATATTTTTAATACCCCTAGGGTTCCTCTTCCCGTTCTCGTTCTTTCGTTAATGCCAAGAGGGGGGCACCGCCACCCTTCACGGGGGCCGACTTCGCGTGGGGGCGCGGAGCAGGAGGGAGCTTCGGGCGGCGCTATGGCGCTTCCGCGGAAGGCGGTTGCTGGGGGGCAAGGGTACGCCACGTGGACGGGAGGTCACAGTGGAAGGCAGGACGGTGGAGGTGCGGCCGACACTGGCTGCGGGGCGGTGTTGTGAGGGAGGATCGCCGCGTGGCGAAGGAGGTGCCGACGATGGGCGGCGCCGGCTGGAGCGGGACTAGCGACTGGGGGAGCCGCGGCATAGCACGGGGTCACGTATGGCTTACGCGGAACGGTGCTGGGAGTCGAGGCAAGGGGGCTGAAGAGCTGCTCGGGGTCGGCGCAGGCGGGGTCACGCGTTTCTGGATCTCGCGCGGCGGCGCGAGGCGCAGGCGGCGCCTGGAGGGCGGCGGGCGCAGGGCACTGCAAGGCGACCTGCTTTTTATTTATTTAATTTTTGCAAATAGAATTGTAAACAGGGAGTGAGATAATTTGTTTTGTTATATTTTTTAATTTTTTTAAGTTTTCCTGAAAACAAATGTTAAAGAAAAACAAAACAAATATATATTTTTTTTATTTATTTACAAATCGGAAAATGAACGAGGATCCGGTGAAAGGGAAAGGAATCGAATCTTATTCTCTGACCACCGTGCATTGTCGGAGTTGATAGATCGTGGAAGGTAGAAATTGAATGCGGAGATATCAAGAAGGTGAGATGAAAAATCGAGTCGAAGCGGATCAAATCATGATGGATTTTTTTAAAGATTTAGAGAAACAAAATACGATGAAATTAAAATGCGACAAATGAACCTACGATTTTTTAGATAAAAAAATAAAATGACGATGGATCTCACCTTAGGAGCGGAAATGGACCGTGATCGCCTTGACGAGGCCGACTCGCTGTCAACTGGCGGCTCGGAGACTAGGAACCTTCTCAATGAAATTTTCTCTCTCGGAGATCGGGCTCCTCTCCCAAAGATTGATCAAGTTGGAATGAGGGAGAAGGAGCCATATAAATAGAAAAGAGAATGAACATGAAATTTGAATTTTTGAGTTTTTGGATAAAGAGATAAGAGAGATGAAAAATTGCAATGAGATAAAGATAAAAAGAGATAAAACTATTTACAAAATTATCTATTTTTTTTGAATTTTCATCACTGTATTAATTTGAAATAAAAAATATTATTTTTTTCATTTTTTGGCGGTTAATTAAGAATAGCAACAATATTCATATACTATATACATATATGACATTATATACAAGGGTAAATGAGGAAATTAGATTTTTTTTTGTTTTAAAATTTTTATTTTTTTAAATTTTATTTTTATAAATTAGTTAAAATAATTTGCAAATATATACAAATACAATATTCACAAAATACATGGAAAAATTGCACAAACCACCCCAGAAAACCAACCTTTTACTCGTAACTTCAAAAATATGAAATTACAACAATTTTAAAGATAATTTAATTTAGAAACCATTGGAAGTGAGATTTTTCAATTTGATTCATATGGAGCCAGAATTGGTCTTTCATTAGTGCTTAGTGGCTTTTTCCAAGTGTGCTTGATTTATTTTGTACATGATTTAATTGTGTAATTATTATTATTAATTAGAACACATTTTTATTTAAAACTTCGGTTTTGAAAGTTATTTCATTTGAGATCAATTAATGCACAAATAAATTAGTGTCAATTTTATACAGATATACACAAAATAAGTGAGAAGTATTTACAACAACACACACACACACATTTTTTTTGGATTTTCTGCTTAAGGACCCTATCTCCCCTTACATTATTCCTGGTTGATCAGGTCAAGTCTTGACCTTCTCTCGGGGTTCAGGTCAGCATGTATACAGTCTTCCTTTTTTTATTTTCTTTTCTTTATTTTTCCTTTCTTTCTTTATTTATTTATTTTACTTTAACATAATACACAAATATGCAATATTTACATACATATGCAAGATAGTAAGAAAATGGAGTTATTGTTATATACAGGTGTTTTATAAGGGATTTTAAGCTAAAATAAATGAATAAAGATAACGAATCACATATTCATCATGTACATACTTCATGGTGTGTCTGCGTAGATTACCGATGTCTGAATTCAGCTACCAAGAAAGATAGCTTTCTACTGCCCTTTATTGATTAGATTATTGAGAGGTTGGCAGCGAAAAAGTTCTTTTGTTTCTTGGATGGGTACTCGGGGTATAACCAGGTTGCTATCGCTCCTGAGGATCGGAGAGAAAACTACTTTTACTTGTCCGTTTGGCACTGACGCCTTTAGACAGATGCCATTTGGATTGTGAAACGCTCCCACGAAGGTGTACGTTGGTCGTTTTTGCCGACATGGTAGGTAGTTTTCTATAGGTCTTCATGGATAATTTCTCGGTCTACATGGATAGCTTTGATACAAGTCTTGCTCATTTAGACCGAGTACTTCAACATTGTTATGAGGTAGACCTAGTGCTCTCGTGGGAGAAGAGTCACTTTATGGTGACTAATGGGATTGTATTGGGCCATGTCACCTCAAACATGGTTTGGAGGTTGACCTAACTAAGATTTATGTGATCTCCAAGATAGTGCCACCTTAGAATTGTTAGTGATTGAGTTCATTTCTAAGACATGTTAGATTTTATAGGTGATTCATTAAGGAATTCGGAAAGATCATCAAACCTTTGACTGAGCTTCTGTGTAAGGAGAGTGAATTTATTGTTCATGAGAAAGTCCTCCTTGCATTTAATCAGATGAAATACATGGTTACTAGTGCTCCTGTCCTACAACCACTTGATTGGTCTCTCCCATTTGAGATCATGAAGAATGCGTCAGATTTTACATTTTGAGCTATTTTAGCGAGGAGAAGGGATGGGATACTGTTTGTTATACACTATGCTAGAAAGACTCTGAATGAGGCACACCGTAATTACACAGTCACGCAGAAGGAGATGTTAGCAGTGGTGTTTGAATTAGAGAAGTTTAGATCTTACCTTCTTGTTTCACATGTAATTTTATATATGGATCACACTTCCATACAATACCTACGGGCAAAGAAGGATGCCAAACCATGCCTTATCAGATGGACCCTTCTTCAAGAATTTGATTTAGAGATTCGACATAAACCTGGAGTAAAGAATGTTATGGCATATCACCTTTCTCGGCAAATGCAAAGACCCTTGAGCAGAGTATACTTCCTATATTAGAGACCTTTCCATATGAGACCATTTTGTTTGTGGACTCACTCCCATCGTATGTTGATATTGTTAACTATCTTGTCTCCAAGATAGTTCCACAAGATTGGCTGAAGCACAAGGTAGACAGATTCCTATCAGAGACAAGTGGGAGGATCAATACCTATTTCATGAGGGTGCAGATTGTAACTGAAGAAGGTGCATTCCTCAGGAGCAATACACCAACGAACTTTAGCATTGTCACAAATTAGTGTTTGGTGGACATCATTCTAGGAAGCATACGACAGTAAAGGCTTTACAGAGTGGTCTATGGTGGCAAACTTTATTTAAGGATGCTACAAAGTATGTTCGAGGTTGTACTGACTGCCAGAAGTTGAGAGGCATCGTTGGTTCCAAAGATACCACACCCCTGAGATATATATAGATTTCAGATTTTTTGATGATTGGGGTATATGCTTCATGGGCCCATTTCTCGTCAGTTTGGGATTTCAAATGGGTGGAGGCTATCACCACCAGAGCCGCTAATAGTCATACGGTTTGTTCCTTTATCAAGGACCACATTATTGCGTGGTTCGAGATTCCTAAGATACTCATTTCATATGGTGGAAGCCATTTCATTAATAGAGAAGTCAAGAATCTTGCGAAGGAGTACGCCATTGAGCATAGAATAGTGTTTCCTTACCACCCACAAACTAACGGCTTGGCTGAGATTTCAAATAGGGAAATAAAGATAGCATTGCAAAAACTTGTACGTTCAGATAGGAAGAACTTATCCCAGATGCTTGAATCAATTCTATGGGCTTATCGGACGGCGTACAATTCTTCATTGGGTATGTCTCCCTACATAATGGTGTATGAAAAGCCTTGCCACCTGCTAGTTGAATTAATTCACAAATCATTATGGACATTCTTTGTATGCAATTTGGATTATGAGAAGCCAGGATATAGTAAGAAGTTGGATCTGAACAGATTGCTGGAAGTCTGAGAATTTACGTATGACAACTCACTCATATATAAGGAGAAAGTCAAGCATTCTGAGAATTCTGAGAATTTACGCATTGTTCATTCCGTCTCTTTCGTGTTTTTATTTTTCTTTTATTTCTTCTGTCCTCTTGCTCGTTATTCAACTTGTTGATACTCTTTTCTATACATAGAGATCTTTTGCCTTAAGTATAGGGGGGACGAGCCAAGTCGTAGAGTTGTTCATTCTTTTCCTCGATTTTCCTCGTTTGTGTAGTCTTCTCTACTTAGGATTATTTGATCGTAAGTATAGGGGGATCAGTGACTTCTATTCTTTTCATCTATTCTTTGAGTTGTTGTTGTATAGTATTCTTTTTACTTTTCTATACTTAGAACGAGTTATGTCTTCCTTTGTAGCTTATTGGTCACTTTGAGGACATAGTTCGAGCTAAGTATAGGGGGTGTCGTTTATATATTGTATATATACACTTTGGCCATAACTCATAATTTTATAAATAATATGAATATTAATTAAAAAATATTTTGAAAAATGATTTTTAAAATGATTTGCAGAAATATTTTGTAAAAATGTTTGCAAAAATTATTTTGTAAAATATTTTGTAAAAACTTTTGTGAAAATATTTGTAAAATGTTTGTAAAAATATTTGTGAAAATTTTTTAAAATTATTTTTGTACAAATCTTTGCAAAATTATTTGTAAAAATATTTTGTTTGTAAAATTTTTGTAAATTTATTTTCTGTATCAAAATTTGGTATACTGTACAAAATGTTTGTAAAATTTTTAAAAGCAAAATGTTTGCAAAAACCTGTTTGTAAAATTGTTTGTAAAATGATTTGTAAAAATGTTTGTAAAATAATTTGAAAAATTATTTGTAATTTTTGTTATGATTTTTACCCGACAGACCCTATAAACATTGCCAATCACCTCCACGACCTTTGAAACAAACTAATTCCTCCCTCGACCCCGTAATCTTGCCAACGCTTACCCCATGAACCTTGCGGGTAATATGTTTTAAGCCCGCGAGGGTTCTTGGGGTAATTTACAGGGTTGATGGGGCAATTACGTTGTGCAAAAGGTCGTAGAGGCATTTTGAAATGTTTATAGGCTCTGCTGGGTAAAAATCCCAATTTTTTTAAAAACTTTTGCAAAACATTTTGAAAAATGTTTGAAAAATCTTTTGTAAAATAATTTGAAAAGGTTTGTAAAATTTTGTAAATTTTTTTGTCACATGGGATATAAATTATGGGATGTATATATATTTGTAAAACCCACGTGTGTTATAAACCTCAATCACTTATCCTCCTGTAAATAAAATTCTTTGTTGTATATAAAATTCTTTTATAAAAGTTGTATTTAAAACTTATGAACAAAACCCTCATGTAAAATACCGTGTAAAATTTGTATAATACTTATATTATACTTGTTTCAATTCAATTTACTAATCTTTTTTCCTTTTAAAAAAGTTTTCAAAAACCATAAAAATTTGCAAAAATTCTTTGGAAAACTTTTTAAAAAGATTGTGCTTTTATTTTCTCTTTCTTTCAAAAATAATGTGTTATATATATATATTTCTTGCATGTGTTATTTTTAGAATGGTATTGACACAAACTAGTTTGAAATAAAGTCGAAGAATGGAGCTTGGTTGGACCTTAATCCACTTAAATTCAGAGGAACCTTATAGGAAATGGAATTGAGATTCTTCAGATCTATAGACTTAATTCTTTGGGAACCACAAGACTTAGTTCAGTGTCATCTTGATTGCCTAAATAGAGTACTTCAAAGCAAACACATGATTCTTGTTGATAATGACCTAGATTGCACACCTACACTTACACTTTGCTCACCTCAGTTGAAGTGGTAGAGGGCTGGATTTGTCGGTATGAGACAAAAGTTAATGGAAACATCGGAAGTCACACATTTGTGGCCATTGTACCGCAACACGATTAGTAGCAGCGAGGTTTAACGACAAAATATTGTGGGTTGCAATAAAGCTTCAAAAGAGGGATAGTCTACTGGATCAAGAGGAAAAACTCCTTATGTACATAATGCACCCTTGTATATATTCAAAAAAATTACAAAATCAAAAAATCCAATAAAGTGGACAGACCTGATTGAAAATAAAATGTCTGTCGGAGTGTGTATATTTGTATAGCCAACAAGCAAGCTTGAGATTCCAAGTCAGTATTTATGAGCCGGCAGCTAGATGACTTGGCTACACTGGCCAAGCATCCTAAGATAGGGAGCTACACTAGCGACCATCCATTCTTCTCTCTAACTCCTCTTCTTGAGCTGATTGCACTTGAACCGAGAAGGGAATACCTCACTTTTCGAGGAAAGAGTTATTGGATTGGGGGAGTAGGGTCACCATGTTGGAGAAGACTGACTTCTACCACTTCAGTTGAGGAGAGATACATACCACTTACACTGTACGAGAAATATTCATAGTCATAAGGGTTTGCATATGAGTTGATTTTTTCCGACCTAGCTATTGAGGAGACTTGAGCAGAGTTGTGTGGTTTCTAAAGGCTGTTAAGTGTCAAGTCCGTTTCCCACTAAGGTTCCACCCAAAATAATAATCCAAAGGTCAGACCGAGATCCATACTTTAATTGTAAGAAGATAAGTTTAGTACCTAATATTGTTCTAAGTTCTTTATTTTTCCATTATTCTTTTTCTTTTAGTCACTTATTCTTTAAATAAGTGTTTACTAAGGGACTAGCAAAGGTAAAGATAGGGGGATGATGAATTTGCATTTCATTATATTTATTTTAGCTTGAAATCCTTTATAAAAAACTTATAATATCAATAAATCCATTCTTTCACTAACCCTAATTCTTCTTAAATATTGTGTTTATCACTATTTTAACCTAAAATAAATAAAAAAGAAATAAAGGAAAAATAAAGAAAAATAAAGACTGTATATATGTAATACATACATGCTGATTCTGACCCCAAGAGAAGGTCAAGACTTGATCTGATAGACTAGCAATAAAGTAGGGGGAGATAAGGTCCAAAACACCAAAAAATTTCAAAAAGTCAATTTTTTCTTGTATATTCATCATCTGTACAATACTGTCTATAATACACATTCTTTTCTTTATTTTATTCATCACCAAAATCTTTTTAAATAAAAATGATTTCTTCTTGAAATTGTGCATACAAATCTTTTGTAAATAATAAAAATAATTGCAACAAAAATCAGTGTATATTGTGTAAATTACAACGCTCTGAAAAAGCCACAAACCTCAACTTGAAAGATCAATATCTTCTCCACCAAAACTCAAATTTCATCAAGCTCACTTTCGTTGTACTCCATATTAAATAATCTTTAAAAAGGAGGTGATTTAATAAAAATCGGAATTAAGGTATGAAATGTGGCTAATTAGATTACTATTGTATACAATACCTATGTATACTATGTACATTATTTAATTATTTATTTTCTTATATATATTTGTAAATATTGTATTTTTCATTAATTGTAAATATTGTATTTGACTTATGTAAAATACAAATAAAAATCACAAAATTAAAAATCAACAAAAATAAAATCATGTGTATATTCTATATGTATCGCCATGTATATATTGTACATATACCTATTTATTTAACCAAATACATTACTTCCTAAAAATCTTATAAAAGTTTCACTAAAACCCTTGTGAAATATTATAATTAATAAATATTAAATTATGCATATATTTCTATAATTAATTAATTAAAAATCAAAACCTTATTTATATAGGTATACATACCTATGAGTAATGCATTTTAATTACTTTAACACTTGTATATACCTTATTTAATTAATTAGAAATCACCTAAATTAACTTTATTTCGTCCTTAACATTTTTTATTTATAATATTTAATTATTTAAATTTATTCTCGATTTCTAATTCATTTATTTAACTTTTATTTTTTTTGTCGTTTTCCTTATTTTGTCTTTTCCTCCGTGCCTTTTGATTGGTCGGCCTGGGTTCGTTGACTTGGGTCAACTACTTGGTCCACCCTTGATTCCCGCACATCTCGCATCTAGCCCGCTCGTCTCCTAATTTCCTCATGCGTAACAATTACTAACAGCCCCCGCATTCTCCTCCAATCTTTTAGCACATTCATTCTTCTCCATAGCCAGCCCTTTATATCTAGCTTTCACTCCTTGATATGCTCGTTCTATGAATTTCAAAACTCATCAGCGTTACGCGTATAAATATTTGCAAACCTTCCCCCACAGGTGATTTGATCAGTTTCTCTTGCGATTTTACATCGAAGTTGGTTTCTCGATGATGGAAAGGTGTTAGCAACCCATCTCCACAGATAGGAGTGCACGAAATTGCTTGAGATTCATTATCCACCGTGTGGCTAGAACCCTCCGCCGTTGCGTACCGACTCTCTGCCAGCCGCAATGATCGAGTCTGATCTCCTTCGTCATTCCACTGTAAATCAATTTAGCGTAGGGTAAGTTTAATTTCAATCTTCATTTTAGTAATTTTAGTTTTGATTCCAGTAGAATAGTTTGCCGCCTTCTTCCTCCGATCTGCTAGATCAGAGGCATTTTGGTCACCTATGAACCACACCGACTGCTCCATCACATGCGCCTTGACCTTCTCCATCTCTTCCATAGATTGGTCAACTTCATATCGCTCCAAATTTAAGGATCGTTTTCCTCCCTTGTCAGCGATCCCCACTCCTTTACCATTTCTAGACTTATTGACCTAATTTTTCCACCGAAGGTTCCTCTGAGCGTAAGCTTTACATTGCAGGTTCAACAATCACAACAGCAACAGTGAATCAGAAGTTCGATGTCCACTTGGAGAGAAATACTTTTTGACTTACAGATTTTCATGTCGACATCTCCGATCACCATAGGGCCATCAGATCAATAGATTTTCACTGCAAGAAGTCGTAGCACATGTCAGATGCTGATTCAGGAGGAGATTGACCGAGATCTCCTCGATCACACTTCGTTAGAGTTCACCTACAATCCCTTTCTTCCAGAGGTCTCTTTGTCCATACGATCAAGAACGATGCCCCAGTTCGCATCAGGAGTGTTGGATTTGCCCCAAAAGTCAGCCACGGATTGACATCTTCAAATTAAATCTCATCCATCCACGCAATCATCATTGTCCACCATCTGATCAGATCCAGTTCCATATCAGTCGTTCTATTAGCCATGTATTTTACGGGTACAATTTTACCCGAGCCCTTGATTTTATTTTAATTTTCAAATAAGTCCACATTGGACAAATGTCTGTTTATCTTTAATTGATCATTTGCATTTTCCCTCATAGTTTATTTTATTTGCATTTCGGTCCATTTTAAACTGACATCTTGTTTAGTGCCTTGAACTATTTTGTTTTCCATTAAATCCAATTTAGCGCGACTCAGGTGCAAACGCACACGTATTTTAGAAATTTTGCATATTTCACCATGTACTTTTTATGTGTAATCATACAATCCACAAACTATACATATTTGCATCCATGCCCCTATGAACTTGCATAGTATTTTTCACGTTAAAAATAAAATAAAATAATAGCAAAATATCACTAAAAATTCCACAAAAATCATGTTATCTTTCTATTAATTCTCCATTATTCATAATTTTTATTTTGCATTTTTATCATTTTTATTATTTTTAATAATTCAAAAACTCTATAAAAATCCCTATTTACATTTAGAAATCAATAAAAAAACTTTTGCAAAAAAATATAAAAATTTCTAATTGTGTTGTTTCATTTCTTTAAATTTATGTACCATTTTCACATTTTTATTCCTAATAAAAACTAAAAAAACACGAAACATTGAAAGCTATAAAAAAATTATAAACATTCACAGAAAATCCCAAAAAATTATAAAATACCTTTTTGAAAAATACAAAAAAATTTTCTGTCTATGTATGTTTATTTCATCTATTTTTGATCTTATTTACTATTTTAAAATCCAAAAACATTCACTTTGTGTTCTATTTGCTTTATTTTTTATTTTTGATATTTAAAAGCCTTGTAAATTTTGCAAAATTTTGTAAAAATTACAAAAACATTAAAAAATTATCATAAAACTAAAAAATAATTTTATTTTAATTTTTTGTGTATTTTTACCACTTTCTAAAAATCTCAAAAGTTACCTCTTTCTTTATTTTCTATTTATTTCTTTTATTCATTTTCAATTTAGTTATTTTCAAAAATAAAAAATTCTTTTTTAATAAAAAAATATATATCAGAAAACTAAATAAAAAATATAAAATTCAAATTCCATAAAAATAAAAAATTTGAAAATACAAAAACCAAACATAGTGTTCAGAGAAGTTCCTCTTTATTTCATTGATTTATTAACCCTCAGGATTTTTGTTGCCTCATGAGTTTGATCATGTACGTTATGCAGGTAAATAAGTAGCTCTCATTGTTTATTGTTTACATTCTTTTATTTATTGTTGGTATGAACTATGAATAAAAACATTAATTTTTGTTGAGAGATGTTTAAGGTTGCAACGACACTGCGAATAAATTCATTAGTTTATAACCCTGAAATTCTCTGTTCAACAATACGCATGGATCTCCAGTATTCCCCTTGAAATTTGTTTCATCATGAAAACATTGTCCTTCATATACCATTATCTAGGGCTTGTTTTAAACCATAAAGGCTCTTCTATTCGGCTTGCACACCATGCGCTCTTTCACCTTTTCCTGATGTCCATGTGATTGTTCCATGTAGATTTCTTTCTTTATATCACCCTGAAGAAATATTATTTTAATGTCCATATGCTCTAGCCCAAGGTTTAGCCAACAACCAAGCCTAGCACCACTCTTATAGAGTTCATATTCACAACATGAGAGAAGATCTCATCATAGTCTTTGACCGAAACCTTTCACCACAAATCTGACCATGTATCCCATATTCTTATGATCATCCTCTTTCTTTAACTTGTAGATCCACTTGTTTTTCAATTTGTGATCTTGATGAAACAACATGGGAATCGTTCCTATGTCAAGTGATTTCATGGAAAAAAAATTGTAATTTCTGCTGCCCCCGTGATGCACGAGTCTTTGATAGACTCCAACAATGTTATGAACTAAAGATCTTACCATGCTTTACAACACGTCTACAATACTAGGGTGTGATATATTAAAAATTCCATATTTTCCTTTATTGATGGACACATACTTTAAACCGGGGCTTTTGTTGAGGAACGTATAAACTATTAAATTGATATTTTTTTCATTGATGCACATCTTTACCTTTAAGGAAACTATATTAAATGTGAATGAAATTTCATTCTACTCTCTAGTTTAGATTGTCTTTTGTGGTTTATCAACCAATGCTGGTGATCTGAGTATATTTAGATCTAGACATAGTTATAATATCAACATCTAATGTAGTCGGTTTAGGTATCAACAAGATGACATTTTTTTACTTACATACATAGATATATACATACATGCATGCATGCATACATATAAAAATACATGTACATGCATAAATACACACACAGAGAAGATCCAATAAGCATATAATTTCACCGATTATTAATTTAAAATATCATGGTTACCTTGTAGTTAGATATCCCCTTTAAAATATCAAAATTAAGGACAAACTTGCATCTTTTGTTTTTTATTATTCAGGGATTATATGCAACTTTCAATTAAAACATCATTTCCCTTTTTTTAGAAGTTAAAGTTTCATAAATATGAAGAAATGTGTATCTAGTTTAGTCTAATACTTAAATCATAATGTAATTGTGCATATGCTATCAAGAAATTCATTTTTGCAAAGTCTAACCAAACCTACAAATTTACGTGACTCCTCCCTCAACCCTGTAAACTTGCTTTATCTTACCCCACAGACCATGCCATTACTTTTACTTGAGTCAATAACATGGGTTAATCTAACCATCAGTGCATTGGATGGTGGATCTTCCACCCCTCATATCATTCTTCCTCTTCATATTCTTCTTCCTCCATTCCTTTTCTTCTCCCTCCTCTCTTTATTTTCTCTCTCTTTACCACATCTCCATCCGTCATCCATATCACAACTTTTTTTCTATTTTCACAGTCAAACCATGTCTTCCGATCACGGAAATTATTTTTAAAATTTTCTTGGGATGAATTCTTGAACCGATTAGTCAAATATTTATTGTTGCTAAATAAATACATTGCAACTCTCCTTCCCAAATCCGAAGGACGAAGGAACAAGGGTAGAAGGGGGAGTTGGTGGAGGGGCGGCTCCTGCTGCGGGAAAAGGCGAGGCAGGAGGGTGGAGGGGGTAGCTCCTACTGCAAGTGGAGACGGGGGAGGAGGGTGACGAGGCGGATGAACAATGGGAGGAGGGGAGGCGATGGAGGGGGCAGCTCCTGCTGCGGACGGAGGCTGGGTAGGAGGGTGGGGTGGGCGACTCCTACTGCAGGTGGTGGCGAGGGTGAAGGAACAAGGGGAGGAGGGGGAGGAAATGGTGCGAGCGGCTCCTGTTCCGGGCGGAGGAAGGGTAGGAGGGTGGCGGGGATGAGGGTGAGACGGTGGAGGGGGTGGCTTCTGCTGCGGGCGGAGGCAAGGCAAGAGGGTGTTGGGGGTCACTCTTACTGTGGGTGAAGGCGGTGGAGGAGGGTGGAGGGGGCGGAGGAACAAGGGGAGTGGGGGGCAATTGAGGGGTGGCTCCTACTGCGGGCAGAGGTGGAGCAGGAGGATGGCGTGGGATGGGGAGCAACCTTCTCTCCATTGGCTTCAAGGTCACCATCCCCGAAGACTGTACCCACCCAAACGGTCGCATGCTCACCTATGGGATGCAAGGCTTGGGCATCATCACAACCATCAATCTCAGAGTCATGGAGGAGGTGGAGGGTCGGCCGGAGGAGGAAAAAGAGATGGGTGGAGATTGTTCTGGGTGGGGAAAGGGAGGTGAGGAGAGTGAAGGGGGAGAAAGGGAGATGGGAAATAATTGTAATTTTTACAAAATAAATGGGTATTATATATAAGAAAGTAACATAACCTGGTTAGTTTTAGCAATCCAATGGATGTGAGTTAACTGCAGTGTTCATGGAGTAAGCGTTAGGAAATTACGAGGTTGAGGGAGGAATTTTGTTGTTTCAAAGGAAAAGAATATAATTGACAAAGTTTATAGTGTTCGTGGGGTAAAAATCTCTTACTTTTTTAAGGAGAGGCTCCTAATTTATTGAATCAACTATATGCAATATTATAACTTGAGCCTATCCATGCATTGCTAATAAGACTAAGCAATTAATCCCCACATTGCATGTATATAGGGGATGAACATTGGGATGAGCCTTAGTGGGATGAGTAGGTGTCATGATCAAGCCCATTTAATGTAGAGGGCATTGGACCAAGTCAAGGCTTATAAAGTTTATCAAATTTTGATGCAAGCTCGAGTGTGACCCGGATTGATAGGTAGGGATTGGGTTGGACCAACCCAAACTAGTTACACGTATAATAACAATGTCAATTAGTCTTCAAATTCCACATTCAAAGACAAACATTCTTTTAGATGGTTTTTGGAAAAGGTCAAGCTCTAGTATTCTTGTACTATCACGACTTGTCCTACTATCCAAGACAAGCATGACAAGCGTGAAAAAAAACCTCATATTAATGCCTCAATTCTCTTATAATCTTTTCAATAAAATTTTCGGCAGAGTTTCCTCAATAATAAGGATCTCCCATCCGCAACTTGTACCTGAAATATTATCCACTAATGTTATAGAATCATCTGTCACCAAACTATATAAGTCCGACCAAGATCCCATCAAATTATTGAAAAATAAAGTGACACCTTCTACATTTTTATATACACAAAAGTTCCACATATTCACATCTTTCCAACTATCCATTCCTTCATATTCATACAAAATCCACAACTCTATTTCTGTTAAACATCTACTAAGGTAATCAAAACGTTACCAAAAACTAAAGTCTTTGATGGCGCAACCTCCCACCAGTGATATGCAACTATGCACATACCTCCCAAGCTTTCTGCTCAAGATTTATCATAATAATAATAACAATAGAATGGTGAATCTAAACCCATAAAAGAGCTTAGATCCAACGAGAGGATCTCAAGCTTTTAGTAAACTACTTTATCAACGTAATTTGCATTGTATAAAATAAATCTTTTCTAGAAACAACATAAAAGGAAATATTTGCATGGATCAACATGTATCATTGAATAGACTGTGACATGAAATAATATTTGAAAATGTTTGACAATCTTACACATATCATATTCAATGTCACACTACCCCAACATGTCGTACTGAGTCATGAACTGTATAAAATTATCTTGGGAGAGAAACTCAACCCAAGATCGTGAAAATCTTGTCATTGTGTGTTCATGGTACCAAAGACTGAGTACATTTCGCATACGTCCCAAAGCCCATTAGTATCTGAAATACTGGCTCAAAGCCCTCCTGAGTCACAGGGAGTAGGCAATAGGCATACCACGAGGATTTGCCTACTTGTTCATAACTTTCTGGGGAGTAGGTCATAGTGTGTATTGTTCTTATAGTATATCATGGGAAAAAATCTTGACAGCATATCTTGTAAAACTTGCATCCACATGTCTTGACAAAATTCATAAATCATAAACTTCATCTGCATTGCAACATGAAAATCATAATTGAACTTGGTAAATGAAATATCAGGATAAAATCACATGAACTAATTGCTGTAAAGATCTTCATAAGAATGGAAAATCTTGTAAAATCATGCTATAGAATTTAGCAAAAAGTAAATATTTTTCATACAAAATATGTCAGAACAACTCACCTGAGATTTAATCTCAACTAACATCTACTGCTTCTTCTAGGTGGCTGTTTTAATACTTGAAAGTTACACCTATTTGAAACATCATGTTTAATGGATAGTTACTCTTTATGATGTGCAATGGCTAATGACTGTTATGCATTTTCGTTTGTCGTACACGTACCTTCTATGTTGCTATCGTATCCCTCGTCATATTTTTCTATCTCGCAGCTAATGTTGTATGAAATAAAAGTGAGAAACTTGTGCCCTCTTCAGTTTATGAGAAAATTATATAGGATTATTCCCCACCCCATCGTCTAAGGCATCCCCCTTTTTTCCAGTACACGTGGGCTCTGCTTCCTATGCCAGACGTCCAACATACCTCTAATTGCTTTAATTCCTTAGAGTTAATTTTTTTAATATCTAAATTAAGGCCACTAATAGTGACAGATACAACACCACTACTATATATATGCAATTAGTGAGCACCTACTAAGTATTTTCAAAATATGAATACATGGTAGATGTGCCTCTAATAGTTATTATTGTGATTTCCAAGCAACTAATGATAGGGTTGGTTACTCCCAAGTGGTGTTTCAACCACTATACATTACTATCTTAGCTATCAGCAGCATTTCCTTATGACCTTATCACAATACTCCCCATAACATCTTACCTTCCTTGTCAAATATTCTTATCACATTAATCTCTATAGCATTTCGCATTCTCATCCTTTTACATATAAATAAAATGTGCATCATATATATAAGTCCTATTCCATTTCTCTTCTTCTTTTTCTTCATTTTTTCCTATTGTATGATGGATGTGGTTACTTGTTGCTCAATTCTTGTCAGCACTATGTGCCTGCAATCATATGCATATATTCCAAAAATGCAAATGGTTATATTTATAACTATATGAAAGAGACCATTAGGATCTTCACTGGCACCTCTATTACTCTTAACATAGTAAATACTAAAAGTAAAATCTTACAAAACTCTCCTACTTAAAATAAATTTCATCCTTGAAATTTCGTACCTTAGTCACTTGAGAACTAATATGGGTATTGAGTTCGTATTTCCTCTTCTCTCTCCCATGTGAATTCTTCTATAGCTTGACTTCTCCAGAGAACTTCTACTAGTGGAATATTCTTTGTACGAAGTCCTTGAACTTTATAATCTAAGATTTGCACATGAACTTCTTTATAGGAAAGGTCGTCCTTCAGTTGTATTTCTTGTAGTTCTATAATAGGCGATGGATCTTGGATATACTTCCGAAGTGTAGAAACATGGAAAACATCATGTATTTTTTATAATTATGATGGAAGCAAGAGACTATATGCCACCTCACCAACTCTTCCTACAACTTCATACGGTCCAATATATCTAGGACTGAGTTTTTAATGTTTTATAATTTAGTGAGTCCTTTCTAGGGGAGACTCGCGGAAATACCTTGTCACCAACTTGAAATTCAAGATCCCTCCTCTTATCTGCATAGCTCTTCTGTCTACTTTAGACAGCTTTCAGATGCTTCCTAATATTTTCTTCCATGGTGTTTTGTATGAATTCTGACTTAAAAAATTTGTGCTCCCGTACCTCATTCCAACACACTGGGGTTCTACATGATCGACCAGACAAAGCTTCAAAGGGAGCCATTTCAATGCTAGCATGGTAGCTATTGTTATATGAAATTCCATGAGTGATAAGTGCTCATCCCAACTGTCTTTGAGAGTTAATGCACATGCTCGTAGCATATCTTCTAAAGTTTGAATGGTTCTTTCAGACTGACCATCTGGTTGTGGGTGAAAAGCAGTGCTAAATGTTGACTTTGTACCCGTTGCTTTATGCAAGCTTGGCCAAAATCTAGAAGTAAAACGAGGATCTCTATCAGATACAATAGATACAGGTGCTCCATGTAACATGACTATTTTATCCACAAAAATCTCTCCCTAACGAAATAATGTATACGTCATATTGACGGCTATAATGTGAGAGGATTTAGTCAATCTATCAACTATTACCTAGATTGCATCATGACTTCGATGGGTTCTAGGTAATCTAAGAACAAAGTCCATAGTGATATGTTCCCATTTCCATTCAGGTATAGGAACTGGTTGCAATGTACCAGCTGGTCGCAAATGCTCAGGCTTTGTTTGCTGACAGATTAGACATTCGGAAACATAATCCTCAATCTCTCTCTTCATTCCTGGCCACCAATAGGATGTCTTCAATGTCCTATATATTTTTGTACTTCATGGGTGTACTACATACAAGGAGTTATGTGTTTCTTCAAGATATTTAGCCTTGATTTCCAATGATTTTGGAATGCACAATCTTTGCTTGAAGAATAATATTCCTTGTTCATTGATTGTGTATTCTATCAACTTTCCATTTTTCACTTTTTCAAATATTCTTTTGATTTCTATGTCATGTACTTGAGCATCTCGGATTTTAACATACAATATGGACCTGCCTACAATAAGGCTAATAAATTTCCGGATGTATCCATGCTCAGATTGGTATGTAATCCTCTCAGTTGTAATAACAAAGGGAGACGTCCACCTTTGATATATAATAATTGGCCATTAAACTTTCGACTAAGAGCATCAGCTACGATATTTGCCTTTCCAGGATGATATTCAATGGTATAATAATAGTATTTAATCAGCTCTAACCACCTTCTTTTCGTAAGATTCAATTCATTCTGAGAAAAAAAATATTTTAGACTCTTATCATCTGTAAATATTTGACAAGTTTCATCATATAGATAATGCCTCCAAATTTTCAAAGCAAGAACTGCCGCTGCTTATTCCAGATCATGTGTAGGATAATTAAGCTCATGTTGTTTCAATTGTCCAGATGCATAAGCAATCACCTTTCCATTTTGCATGAGTACACCTCCAATCCTTGACGCGATGCATCATTATAAACTATAAATCCCCTATTTCCTGATGGAAGGCTAAGAATGGGTGCTGAGGTGAGCCGATTCTGAAGTTCCTGGAAACATTTCTCATATTCATTGTCTCATACGAATTTCAACTCCTTCCTAGTTAATTTTGTTAACGGTGTCGCAATTCTTGAAAAGTTCTTAATAAGTATTCTATAATATCCAACGAGACCAAGGAAACTTCGAATTTCAGATATACTTGTCGGTTGTCCCCAATTCAAGATAGCTTCTATCTTGCTTGAATCTACCGATATGCCTTCTCTTGAAATTATATGCCCTAAAAATGCCACTTTTTAGCCAAAATTCACATTTGTCTAACTTTGCAACTAATCGATGTTCCTTTAATGTTTGCAATACAATCTTCAAATATTCCTTATGTTCTTCCTCTGATCGTAAGTGGACCAAAATATCATCAATGAACACAATTACAAATTTGTCTACGAAAGGATGAAATACCCGATTCATTAAATCCATAAAAGTAGTAGGGACATCTTCTGAGGCAATGGCTTCTTCAAGAGTCATGTTAAAAGCATTTCTAGAATCTTGTACTTTCTGAACTTGGAGATTTTGCCCATTGTGCCTCTTCTTGTTCCTATTTAAGGGTACTTCATTTCTAGCAACATTGTTCCGTTGTTGGTTTGATTCTTGAGTATCTCTATGTTTCCTGGTCCAAATAGGACAATCACAATGTATATGTCCAGTCTTCCCACAATGGTAGCAATCTCATGTGTCTTTGCGACATTCTCCAAGATGATTCCACCAACAAGAATTACACCGCAGTTAAGTATTCATAGTCATTTCCGTTGTCCTTGGCCCTCGTGCATCAATATAGAATTGTTTAGGATTTTTTAAATTCCTGAATATTTTGGTGCCATCACCTTTCCAGTGAGAGATTTCAGCACCTCTTTTCTTGACACTACATTGCATCTTCTTTGTTCATGGACTACCTTCTCTGCTCTCTGAGCTGCATCAACTAGATCATCATAAATAGTATATCTTGCAACAGCTACCATAGACTTTATGTAAATATGCAAACCATCTTCGATGCGAAGATATTTTTCTTCCTCCTTAGCCACCGATGAAGGAACATACTTGTACAGTTCTGAAAAACACTTCTCATACCCATCTATTGACATACTTCCTTGAGTCAACTACAAAAATTCTCGACGATGTTATTCCTGATAAACTTGTGGATAATATTTTCATTAAATTCCTTCTAGAAGATCTGCCATGTCGGAGTAATAGCAGGGTTTGTATATTTTATCAAGATAGACTTCTACTAATCATAAGCATCTTTTTTTAATAGAAAACAGAAAATTTTAGACATTACTCATTGTTGAGCACGAAATTTGGGGTTTTTTATTTTTTATTCTATCCCCGTCAAACCGCTATTTTGTTGACAACGATTTTGAGGGAGGATCGGAAAATTTTTGATGGAAAATGTATTGTTTCAGTCGTTGCTATCCCCAAAATCCTGTGACAATAAAAAAATTATTTTTTTAATTTTTTTGCTACTTATTAACCTATATAGCGGACAGGGTCGAACTCAGAGACTACAATTCCCGAGGGTTATTCAATTAATCAGAAACTAATTAAAAGAAAACAGGAATCTCAAAGGACAACTATCCTTGGTTTTTGTGATTTTTTTATCTTTTATTTTTTTTAAATTTTTTTATTTCTATTTTTTTTGTATTTTCTGATTTTCAAATTTTTAGTGATTGATTTTGCAAAATTTTTTTAAATTTTTTAAAAAGGACACGAAGCAATATAAAAAAGATCAAGAATATGCAACCAGCTCTTTTTGTAATTTTTCAATTAGTCAAAAATACTCAGAAAAAATACAAAGAAAATGTTTTTAGGTTTTAAAAGTTTTAAAATGTTTTTGAGAATTTTTGTAGATTTTT
This sequence comes from Ottelia alismoides, assembly GCA_037367405.1. Classification (NCBI taxonomy): domain Eukaryota; kingdom Viridiplantae; phylum Streptophyta; class Magnoliopsida; order Alismatales; family Hydrocharitaceae; genus Ottelia; species Ottelia alismoides. The sequence continues at coordinate 64,378 of JAZKJV010003661.1, forward strand.
TTGGATGTCTTCGTATTTTTCTAAAAATCAAAAAGTGAGAAAATAAGAAAATGTGCATAGCCAGGAGTAATTTGCAAATTAAAAATACTTTAAGTGCCTAAAACTCCTGACAATTATTTTTATAAAAAACTACAGGTAAATATCTACAAACAGGAACTGAAATCACAATTTTTGAATTTTTATAGTTTTTTATTTTTAAAATATTTTTGATGTTTTTCAATTTTTTGAGGTTTTATAAATAATTAAGGCGTGAAAATTGGTCAGAAATTAAAAGACAATGAAATAAAACTAACCAAAATTTTTTGGAATTTTTAAGCCATTTTTCGAATTTTTATGAATTTTGGAATTTCAAACAAGGAAAAATGACATATTTTTTATTTTTTAATAATAAAAAATGAAGGGAAAATGCAATGAAATTTTTTTGCTAAGAAGACAATCACATTAGGAGCATGGCATAATTTTTTTTTAAATTTTTGTAGCATGAGAAACATTTATTTAATCATAAAGATCAAGAAAGTTCAATTGTTCTGCAGTTCAGGGACTAAAATGTAATTTCGAAAAGTTTTGCAATGACAAAATAGAAATAATAAATATATGGATGAAAACAGATATTTACCCAGAGATCAGGTGGAATGCACGTGCCTTGAACTTGGTAGGGATGGATTTGTAATTTCAAAAATGTGGGAAGTTTACTTGCAATTTACCATTGATTCATGTAACTGTCAGGACTCTTTCTGCATTATCGGATATGTCTGGGTCTGAAATGGAGTTTTTCCAAATAATTATTCAAAAATGACCCACAGTCCTAGGGTTCTTCTTCGATCCAAATGAGGAGGCATAAGTGGGACGGCCGGCGCCTCCACCCTCTTCTTCTCTCCACGCGCGGGGCGGCGGCGGGCTGAGTTGTGGCGTGCGGTGGATCGGCGGCGAGGGGGCTGCGGCGACGGTGTCCTTGGATGAGGTGTTGTCGTCGCTGCTTAATGGTGGCGCAAGGGCGTCGAGGGGTCCGCGAGATGGCGGATGAGCGCTCAGGAGGGGCGGCCCTGGGTCGTCGACGCGTAGGAGGCGCGGTGGAGGGCAACGCTTGGATGCTGGAGGGGCACGCGGTGGTGGTCGGTGCGGGAGGAGCTGTGCGGCGCTGCGATGGAAGACCGTGACCGGCTGGGGCTTCAGGCAGCATCGATGGCGGTGGGAGATACGTGGGACGGCGGTGCAGGGCTCCGCGTGGTGGAGAGAGAAGGGCGGTGCCACGGTTGGTCCGCCGCTGTTCTGGAGGGATGGCCAAGCGCGGGGGCACAGCGCGGGTCTGCTGGAGGTAGCGTTGGGGTGCGACGGGACCAGCGCGGCGGTGGGGCAGCGTGGTGGCGGCGTGCAGCTCCGCGGTGGACGGAGGCAGGAGGTGCGGGCGGCGGGGGTGACGGCCCGCCGCCTGCTGCAATTTTTTTTGCTTTTTTTTAAATTTTTTTGTTTTCTTATGTAAACATTGGATAATAAAAAAAGTGTTTTTTTAATTTTTTTATCTTTTATTGTAAACAGTGAATAAAGGAAGAAAGAAAGAAGAAAAAACTTTATTTTTTTATTTTTTTGTAAATCCGAAAAAAATAAGAGAAGAAAGGGATAAAGAAATATTTTTTCTTATTTTTTTTATTTTTTTATTTTTATATGATCCTTCAAAACAAACGTTAGAGAACAAAAAGAAACAAATGTTTTTTTATTTATTTACACATAGGAATATGAACGGAGATTCAGCGAAAGTGGAAGGATCGAATCCGACTCTCCGACCACCGTGCGTGTCGGAGTTGATAGATCGTGGGAGATAGAAATCGAAGGCGGAGAGATCGAGAAGATGAGATGAAAAATCGATTCGGTGGCGGATCAAAAATGTGATGTATGATTCTATGATCTAAAAAAATGATGATGAAAAAAAAAATGCGACAAAATAAAATACGATTAAACTAAGATAAAATGCGAAGAAAAATTTGGATCTCACCTTAGGAGCGGAAAATGATCGTGATCGTCTCGACGAAATCCGACTCGTTGTCACCGGACGGCTTGGAGGCTAGACACCTTTTCTCGACAAGAAGACTCTCGGAGATCGGGCTCCTCTCTCTAAAAATTGATCAAGTTGGAATGAGAGAGAAGGAGCCATATAAATAAAAAAGGAGATCAAATTTGAATTTTGAATTTTTGAATAAAGAGATAAGGGAGATGAAAAATTGAAATGAATTTTTGAATTTTTTGAATGGAAGGGATAAGAGAAATGAAAAGAGACAAAATAAAGGAGATAAAAATATTTACAAAATTATCTAATTTTTTTGAATTTTCGTCACTTATTTAATTTGAATTAAAAAATGTTATTTTTTTTATGAAGGTTAATTAAAAATAGCAACTATATACATATAATACATACATATATGACATTATACACAAGGGTAAATGACGAAATTAGCCCCTTTTTGTCTTTAAAGAATTTTATTTTTTTTATTTTTGTTTTAAAGAATTAGTGAGAATAATTTACAAATATATACAAATACAATATGCATAAAATACATGTGAAAATTGCACAAACCATCCCAGAAAACTGACTTTTCAACCGTAACTTCAAAAATTATGAAAATACAGTCAATTTGAAAATAATTTAATTTCGTGTCCAATGGAAGAGATATTGATTAAATTTGAGCTCATATGGAGCCGGAATTGGTCTTTCAATTAGTGCTTAGTGGCTTTTTCCAAGTGTGGCTACTTTTATTTTGTACAAGATTTAATTGTGCAATCAATTTTAGTAGTTAGAACACATTTTTATTTACAACTTTGGTTTTGAATGTTATTTGAGGTCAAATAAGGCACAAATAAATTAGTGTTAGTGATATACATATATATACAAAATAAGTAAGAATACATTTTTTGGATTTTCATATTAAGGACCCTATCTCCCCCTACTTTATTCCTGGTCGATCAGGTCCAGTCTTGACCTTCTCTCGGGGTTCGGGTCAGCCTGTATACAGTCTTCCTTTTTTATTTTCTATTCTTTAATTATTTTTTATTTTCTTTTCTTTATTTTTCCTTTCTTTCTTTCTTTATTTATTTTAGGTTAAAATTAGTCAGAAATGTACAATATTTACACAGATGCAAGTTAGTAAGAATATGGAGTTAGTGTCATCTGCATGTGTTTTATAAGGGATTTTAAGCTAAAATAAATGAATAAAGATGACGAATCGCATATTCATCACTCATCTGTACAATGAAGGATATGGTTTAATCCTCAAGCGCATCACGGAAGCATGAGCGTCGTATCGAATACGATAAAGAACGACTAGTCGAACTAGTTGTTCTATACAACAGAATTTAAAAAATTTTCATGCGATGAAACAACATGATCCAAGAACGATTCTCAGATCATTTCATCTAGAACCACAACAAGTATAAAGGAATACCTCTTGAAGCATGGTTGATCGAGTCTCTACGAAAAGAGACCTCTTGTCTCAAGTCCGATCGTCGGAGAAGAAGCTTGTGAGCGCGGAGATGAGTTGTGTGATCCTCGCAATCCAACGAGTTGATCCAAGCACGGTGAACTCCTGATCTCGTCGTACAAGATCGAACGTCATCTTCGCGAGCGTAGCACTCTAAGAAGACGGAGAACTGAAGAACGTCGAAGCGGCTTCGCGGTGGCGAGGGCGTCGACAGCATCCTCCTCTAGGTTTTGGTGGACGGCCACCAAGGAGAGAGAGAGAGAGAGTTGACATGTGGGAGAGAAGAGAGAATGAGAGATGTGCTTGAAAAGCATAGCCTTAGAGAGCATGGTATGCCTCTCTATTTATAGGGTTTTGGGATCCATGGATCTCAATCCATGGGACACAAAATCAATGGATGAGATTGATTTATGTTTAATCCAATAGTTAATATTGTTTTTGGTAAAAACCAACAACTTATGATTTAATTTAGATCAAATATATTTGATAAATCAAATACAAATCAATCCTAAATCAAATCAATCAAATAAGGAGACAATCAACATGGAGATAACATCTCCCATGTCAACATGGTGGACGGCCACCAATTCCATATAGGACTTGGTGGCCGTCCACATGTTTCCATCGGAGGCAATCTCATGAAATCTCATGAGATTGCATATATCCATGGAAATCTCCATTATTTTTCCCAACAACTTTTGTTGTGATTTATTCTTCAAAAATAATTCATAATTAATTTTGAGAATATTGCAATCTTACCATTGGAATTTTGTGAATTACATTCACAACCCAAAATAAAATATAATTTACATTTTCAATTAATTACAAAATGTGTATCCAATACACATTAATAATTAATCAACAAATATAAATTATAATTAGCTCTCTCTATTACATTATAAATCACATTTATAATATATTATGAATAATTGGATTGCTATCCACATTATTCTTATCCACAATAATTAAATCACATTTAATTATATTGGATAATTTCCATACACATCAAGATAATTAAATCACATTTAATTATCAATTTTTTAATGCTTAGATCTATGGAATTATTCTTGAACCCTTTCAAGAATAATGTAATTTCTCCTCAGATACTTAGGGATAAGGACAGGAAGATTGCATTGTTCCACGCATAGTGACTTGGATATTGAGATCATATCTCAAATCCAGATGTCATGGACCTCCCATAGGTGCTTGATTAAATCAGAGCCGTAAACCTAATCTTCTCATTGCATCTGAATCTCATTCAAATCAATGTCCAATATATGGACTAAGATTAGGTCACTTCTCTTTGAGAGGAGTCACTAAAATCCAGACCTGTTTCATCACTCCCTCGGAATGGAAGAGTCATTGTTATACAATCGTTTATGATCACATCACCCTCAGGTATTCCCAACACCTGCACATCCTGCATACTAGAAGACCTATGATCATCCTGAAGATATAGATCACTTTTATACTGTCATCTTCAGGGTTTAATCACTAAGTTTCTCAATCTTGATCTTTGGGATTTGGTATAGATCATATGCTTTCACAAAACATATATCTTACCTTCAAATTCATGTCATGCTTCCAAAGCATGACAACCATGCATGGAATTTGATCAGTCCCAATACCTCATGAGTGAGCTCATGTGTCCCGGTTCACAAGTGAACCTGTATGATCCCTTCGAGAGATCGTATTACACATATGTCCTTACATGTACACCAGCTCGCCGGTTTATAGACCTTGGTTAGGTCATCTACCTATTGGTCTGCCAAATGTACATACTCAGACATATAGTAACACATCTGTCTCTGGTCAGAGGATGTGTGCCTATACTGTGACAGTATTCAACATAGGTCTTTGGTTATCTCGATCTCGTTAAGTCAACCCATTTCCTCAACTAATCTGATACCTCCGAATCACTATTCCAATGCAGAGGACTTGCATCACGAGGTCGATCAGATATCAACCTAATGAGAAAGGATTGCCATCTCCTACTCAGGCTGGAGATCATCACTTGACAATCATTTGATGATGCTTGATGAGTCCTCTTTCTAACTCCTTAGATATTCATCCAAACATCAGCCTCTATGATTCAATCAATGAATCAACAGCTGTATGATTATCAAGTTGGCCATGGTACATAACCCTTATTGTACAGAGGGACCTTATAGTGCATTCATACATTCAATCTCAGAAAGGGAGTGAACAAAAATCAATAACTTTTATTGATAAATCATTTATTACAATAATATTTATTGCAGGAATGGTTTGCCTCAGGCTCACATTGCTAACAATCTCCCACTAGCCCTCAAAACCATTCAGGTATAATCCTTAAACCCATACTCATTACATGTTGGTCGAAAACCTTCTGTGTCTGAGGTTTGGTAAGAGGATCAACAACGTTGTCGGCGGAGGCCACCTTTGTGATGATGACATCACCATGCTTTTGAATCTCCCGAATGATGTGGTATTTCCTTTCCACGTGCTTGCTCTTTTGATGCCATCTGGGTTCCTTCACCTGGGCAATGGCTCTCGTGTTATCGCAGAGTAACGGGATGGGAGTATCATAGGAAACTACACCAAGCTCCAGGATGAACTTGCGCAACCACACCGCCTCCTTTGCAGCATCCGACGCGGCAATGTACTCGGCTTCTATTGTTGAATCTGTTGTAGTGTCCTGCTTCTTGCTTCTTCAGCTCACAGCACCACCATTCAACAGGAATACAAACCCTGATGTCAACTTTCAATCATCAATATCCGATTGGAAGTCAGAATCTGTATATCCCAAGACTTGGATATCACCATCTCCATAAACCAAGATGTAATCTTGCGTCCGTCTTAGATATTTGAATATGTTCTTTACTGCATTCCAGTGTTGTTCTCTATAGCAGGATTGGTAACAACTTACCACTCCCACTGCATGGCAGATATCTGGCCTAGTACACATCATGGCATACATTAAGCTTCCTACAACTGATGCATAAGGGCATCCAGCCATGGCTTTCTTTTCCTCAACAGTTTGAGGAGCCATCCCTTTAGACAGGTGGATACTATGTCTTAAGGGTAGGAATCCTTTCTTCGAACTATCCATACAAAATTGTTCAAGAATCTTCTTAATGTATCCATGTTGTGACAATCCCAAAATCCTCTTTTCTTGGTTCCTGAACAATTTCAGGCCTAAGACATAAGAGGCTTCTCCAAGATCTTTCATCTCAAAGGTATGTGATAGCCAAATCTTCACACTGGTCATCATCCTTGTATCATTCCCAATGATAAGGATGTCATCTGCGTAAAGCACGATGAACACAATGACACTCCCACTAAGCTTCTTGTATACACAAGGTTCATCAGGATTCTACACGAAATCATAACTCTTTATGGTTTCGTCAAATCTGATGTTCCAGCTACGAGAAGCTTGCTTGAGCCCATAGATGGATTTCTTCAGCTTACATACTTTGCCATCCTCAATTATGAAGCCATGGGTCTGCTCCATGTAGATATCCTCCTCGAGGTATCCATTGAGGAAAGCCGTCTTGACGTCTATCTGCCAGATGTCGTAGTCAAGATACGCAGCTATACCTAGTAATGTCCTAATGGATTTAATCATAGCCACATGAGAGAATGTCTCATCGTAGTCGATGCCTTCTCTTTGTGTGTAGCCCTTGGCTACGAACCGTGCCTTGAAAGTCTCTACTTTCCCATCAGATCCCCTCTTTCTCTTGAAGATCCATTTACACCCAATGGGTTTTACCCCTTTAGGTGGATCCTCTAGGGTCCATACACTATTCTTATGCTTGGAGTCAATTTCTGACTTCATCGCTAGCATCCATCTATCCATGTCATGATCCGTGAGTGCTTCATCAAATGAGGTAGGATCATTGTCAGTTTCACTTGACACATGGAATCCATACCTTTCAGGCGGTGCAACCACCCTCGAACTCCTTTGAAGAGGTATGGGTGTTTCATCTTCATTTATCTCTTCATTTTCTGGTCCAGGAAGCTCAGAATTCTCAGGGGATTCAATGAGTTCCTCTACTTCATTTTTGTCTTGACCTTTAAGGAAATCATCCTCCAGAAATTTTACATCTCTAGATAGAAAAACCTTTTGGGTCTGAGGGTCATAGAGTTGGTATCCAATACCATCTCTAACATACCCGATGAAGTAACACTCACGAGTGCGAGATTCTAGCTTACTTGCATCCACGTTCTTCGTATGGACCAAGCAACCCCAAATCCTTAAGTGATTAACACTAGGTTTGGTTCCATACCAGAGCTCATGAGGAGTCTTAGGCACAGATTTGTTAGGAATCTTATTGAGGATATATATTATAGTCTCTACTGCATATCCCCAGAAACTAAGTGGTAAATGTGCTTTGCTTATCATTGAACGGACCATATCCATTATGGTCATGTTGCGTCTTTCAACAACACCATTAAGATGGGGAGTTCCAGGAGTAGTGAGATTGGAGACAATTCCATTCTCTTTAAGGTATTCCTTGAATTCATCAGAGAGGTACTCGCCACCTCGTTAAGATCGAATCCGTTTAATCTTCCTGTCGTTTTGGTTCTCAACCAAAGCCTTGAATTCTTTGAACTTTTCAAAGGTTTCAGCTTTATGACATAATAGGAAGACAAACCCGTATCGTGAATGGTCATCAATAAATGTCAAATAATATCGATATCCATTTCGAGTCGTGGTACTGAAGGGACCACATACATTGGTATGTATAAGTCAATAATACCTTTGCATCTTATAACCTTGTTATGGAAAGGAATCCTAGAAATTTTACCTCGAATACAATGTTCACAAGTAGGCAAAGATTGGACCTGTAGAAAATCTAAAGGTCCATCTTTTATCAATCTATTAATCCTATCAACAGATAAATGACCAATCCTTTGATGCCAAATCATATTCGAATGATTTTTATTATCCCTGGATCTTTTAGGGTTTTTATTAGTGGTTGTAACATTCATGACATGCTCATTAATGCACAATTCATAGAGTCCACCAGAAGTCAAAATACCATCCGCAAAATATTTATCATAATGATTTATGACTAATTTATTACAGATATGAATGAATATCCACTTCTAACAAGCTTAGATACAGATATTAAATTCCTTCTGACTTCAGGTACATAAAGACACTCTTTAAGTACTAGGACTCTACCACTAGATAATGATAGTCGACAAGTCCCGACGGCGACTACTGCAATACTTGCATCAGATCCCATCTGGATGACTATCTCCCCTTCTTCAAGATTTCTAGTTTCCTGAAACAAATGCAACAAATTGCATACATGAACAGAAGCACCAGAATTAACAACCCAACTTCCTTCTCGTCCAACGAGGAAAGTAGTTTCAATGATGAAAGTAGATTTCATACCTGCTGGGGCTTTACCTTTGTCGTCCGACTTCAGGTATTCCGGGCAGTTACACCTCCAGTGCCCCGACTTCTTGCAGTGGTGACAGACATCGATTTTCTTTGATGCTATCAGTGTGGATGCATTAGAAGATGAGCCAACACCTTGACTCTTCTTCTTTCTCTTCTGGGTCGGGCCCTTCCGAGAACCTTACTTCCGGCCGCGCTTCCCTCTGACCTGTGCAACCATTGCACTGCCAGCGGGACCATCTTTCTTCATTACATCTTCACCAGACTTTAATGCAGCAAGAAATCCAGCGTTCGTCAATTCCAGTTTGTTCATGTGGATTGATACCACAAATTTATTGAAAGACTTGGGCAAAGATAGCAGAATGGGATCAGATTGCTTGTCTGCATCCATGTTTGCCCCAAGAGTTTCCAACTCCGACAAGTACCCAAACATTTTGAGTACATGTTCACGGACTGACGTTCGTTCCTGCATCTTGCAGCAAACGAGTTCTTTCATAACGTTGTATCGCTGGGTGCGGTTAATGTCACCAACCATATCTTTCAGATTCTGCATTATTTCCTTGCATGTGCTCATCTCCACATGTTGTTTCTGAAGAACATTGGAGAGAGAACCCAGGATATAGCATCTAGCCAAGACATGATCTTCATCATACTTGTCATTGTATGCCTTTTCTTCCTTCGTTTTAGGGCTTTCATGCTTGTGTTCTGAGAGCACATAACTTATGCGCTCAGCCGAGAGAATAAGCTCCAAATGACTGATCCAATCCGAGTAATTTGGTCCGATCAACTGGTTGACCTCCAGAAGCCTGCTTAGTGGTTCATGGACTTCATTTTCTGAAATTAAGATTGCACTATATTAGAACATATAATCATATATTCAAATTTATGATATTTGATTAAGGCATTTTAAATTAAATTATTCTTGCATTGTCAACTTTGAAAGTTCATTCCCTTAATCACTTTCAAAGTAGGAGATATACTTACCGCTATATCTCAAGCAAGAACTGGGATCTCCTCTTTATCTTTGTCATATCCCAATAATATGAGAACCTATGACTCCAATAAAGAGAAGCGGGAACACATTCCGCCTTGCTAGTCCAACTTGCATTTCCCAATTCGGTCTTTAATATCCGGGCCCACCACCCCTAAGGTGATGTTGACCCGTCATTTATTGAACCAGCCGTCAACAGGAATACAATTCGCAATGTGCAATCCAATATCGTCCCAATAATATGAGGACTCGATATTGGGGTCACTACGCATACGTCCTTACTCTTTCGAGAAGCGACGAGCCCGATCCAAATGGATCATATGCAGGAGCTGTCACTTTGGACATGCGTCTCCCACATACAATATCTGGCGACGGAACCGCCTTGACGGGAGAACATGGATGTCACTTATGTGATCCTCTATCTCATATTCAAATTTTAATTAATTATCATGAATCATATTCACATAATTAATTCTTCCAAGGGAAATACACATCTATTCATAATAGAGTGTTTTTAATTGGATATAATTAACTTAATCATATTAAATTAATTTTTAATCCATTTAATTAAAAAACTTGATTTTTACTTGAATATATGGTACTATCTCAAAGTACGTATTAATTTGAATTTTAATAATTAGAAAAATACATCATGATCTGTCAGGCATCATTCGTTCCCTACCCGCTGAAATGGCCAGTACCGGCGGGAGTGGGACGGACTGCAACCGGTGCGATCCGCTACCCCGGTGATCCCCGACTAGACACCATATCCGCCTCGGAAAAAAATAATGCCGAGTCAATCACTTTATACTTGAGATGATCATCGGTTTTTCAACCAAAATTATACCATATAGTAATAATCAAAACATTTTTTATTATAAGTAAATTTGCTAGACAATTTCCCAATCCTATTCAAGCAAGGAGTTTGATGATTGTGTTTCCAATTATGGTCTAGATCAAATCTAATCAATTAATTGGTTGAGGCCAAGTCAATTAAGGAAATAATCATCATTAAATATTTCTCAAATATTTTCATAATTATTTCATGAAATTAACAATTAATTCACTAATTGACAATCATATGGTTCTTGATTAGGACTGTAATTACAACAGTGACCCCTACTTACTAAAATTAACATATTTCAATCAATTTAAATCCAAAGTAAACAAAATCAATTTTCAAAGATTGCTAATTTGATTTAGGACAGAAATCAAGTGATATTTCACGCATTTTGAGGCAGAACAAAATAGTAATTAACTCATTAATCATGTTAAGATTTGCAGTTCCCGCAACAGTGGATACATGTTCGTTAAAACAACCATATCTCGAGCAAACAGAATCCAAATTACGTAAACTCAGATCCTATGGTCTCCTTAATGGAGAAAAAAATCCAAGTGATTAATTTGTGTTTTAACATTTTAAATAGGGCCAAATTTATTCACTAAACAGATGTTCGAAAATCAAATGCGACAAAAAACTTTCGCGATCTCTACGAACCCAAGTCGTCCTAGGTTTGCGGATCATATCCAAAACCTTCGACCTAAGGCTCTGATACCACTTGAAGGATATGGTTTAATACTCAAGCACATCATGGAAGCGTGAGCGTCGTATTGAATACGAGAAAGAACGACTAGTCGAACTAGTTGTTCTATGCAGTGGAATTTAAAAAATTTTCATGCGATGAAATCACATGATCCAAGAATGATTCTCAGATAGTTTCATCTAGAACCACAAAAAGTATAAAGTAATACCTCTTGAAGCGTGGTTGATCGAGTCTCTACGAAAAGAGACCTCCTGTCTCAAGTCCGATCGTCGGAGAAGAAGCTTGCGAGCGCGGGGATGAGTCGTGTGATCCTCGTAATCCAACGAGTTGAGACAAGCACAGTGAACTCCTGATCTCGTCGTATGAGATCGAACGTCTTCTTCACGAGCGTAGGACTCCAAGAAGATGGAAAACCAAAGAACATCGAAGCGGCTTCGCGGTGGCGAAGGCATCGACGGCCTCCTCCTCTAGGGTTTGGTGGACATCCACCAAGGAGAGAGGGAGAGAGAGTTGACATGTGGGAGAGAAGAGAGAATGAGAGATGTGCTTCAAAAGCACAGCCTTAGAGAGCATGGTATGCCTCTCTATTTATAGGGTTTTGGGATCTATGGATCTCAATCAATGGGATACATAAAATCAATGGATGAGATTGATTTATATTTAATCCAATGGTCAAGATTGCTGTTGGTATAAAGGCAACAACTTATGATTTAATTTAGATCAAATATATTTAATAAATCAAATACAAATCAATCCTAAAATAAATCAATCAAATAAGGAGACAATCAACATGGAGATAACATCTCCCATGTCAACATGGTGGACGGCCACCAATTCTATATAGGACTTGGTCGCCGTCCACATGTTTCCATGTGGAGGCAATCTCATGAAATCTCATGAGATTGCATATATCCATGGAAATCTCCATTATTTTTCCCAACAACTTTTGTTGTGATTTATTCTTAAAAAATAATTCATAATTAATTTTGAGAATATTGCAATCTTACCATTGGAATTTTGTGAATCACATTCACAACCCAAAACAAAATATAATTTACATTTTCAATTAATTACACAATGTGTATCCAATACACATTAATAATTAGCTCCCTTCAATACATTATAAATCACATTTATAATATATTATGAATAATTGGATATTTCTATCCACATTATTCTTATCCACAATAATTAAATCACATTTTATTATATTGGATAATTTCCACATACATCAAGATAATTAAATCACATTTGATTATCAATTTCTTAATGCTTAGATCTATGGAATTATTCTAGAACCATTTCAAGAATAATGCGATTTCTCCTCAGATACTTGGAGATAAGGACAGGGCGATTGCGTTGTTCCACGTATAGTGACTTGGATATTGAGATCATATCTCAAATCCAGATCTCATGGACCTCCCATAGATGCTTGATTAAATCAAGGCCGTAAACCTAATCTTCTCATTGCATCTGAATCTCATTCAGATCAGTGTCCAATATATGGACTAAGATTAGGTCACTTCTCTACTGAGAGGAGTCACTAAAATCCAAACCTGTTTCAACACTCCCTCGGAATGGAAGCTTCATGGTTATACAATCGTTTATGAACACATCACCCTTAGGTATTACCAACACCTGTACATCCTGCATATTGGAAGACCTATGATCATCCTGAAGATATAGATCACTTTTATACTGTCATCTTCAGGGTTAGATCACTAAGTTTCTCAATCTCGGTCTTTGGGATTTGGTATAGATCATATGCTTTCACAAAGCATATATCTTACCTTCAAATTCATGTCATGCTTCCAAAGCATGACGATCATGCATGGAATTTGATCAGTCCCAATACCTCATGAGTGAGATCATGTCTCCCGATTCACAAGTGAACCTGTATGATCCCTTTGAGAGATCGTATTACTCATATGTCCTTACATGTACACCAGCTCGCCGGTGTATAGACCTTGGTTAGGTCATCAACCTATTGGTCTACCAAATGTACATACTCAGACATATAGTAACACATCTGTCTCTGGTCAGAGGATGTGTGCCTATGCTGTGACAGTATTCAACATAGGTCTTTGGTTATCTCGATCTCGTTAAGTCAACCCATTTCCTCAACTAATCTGATACCTCCGAATCACTATTCCCATGCATAGGACCTGCATCAAGAAGTCGATCAGATATCAGCCTAATGAGAAAGGATTGCCATCTCCTACTCAGGCTGGAGATCATCACTTGATAATCATTTGATGATGCTTGATGAGTCCTCTATCTAACTCCTTATATATTCATCCAAGCATCAACCTCTATGATTCAACCAATGAATCAACAACTGTATGATTATCAAGTTGGCCATGGTACATAACCTTTATTATATCAAGGGACTTTATAGTGCATTCATACATTCAATCTCAGAATGGGAGTGGAAAACAATCAATAACTTTTTTATTACAATAACATTTATTGCAGGAATGGTTCGCCTCGTGCTCACATTGCTAGCATACAGTACATTAGATTGAACACTTTTTCTGTATTCTAAAATCAAGCCTTGGACACTTTTGGATCAGTCGTACCATAGAATGATTGTGCCCCTAACTTGTGAACATGCTTGAAAGGCAATTGTTGTCCGAACTCATGCGGTCGCATGTATTTGGCAGTCATGCTTCCCAATGTTTGGGAAATCAACACTAGGGTATCTTGCAAGTTACTATTATCCGTTTCATACCCGTCGCCCAGTCCTTGTGTATCCTACGAGGTTTCTCTGATGCCATCGTGTCCTATAAAGGAAGTACCTTGATTAGTTCTTTGATATTTTTTTATAAATTTCTAAAATCTCATATGATAGAAAAATATGAATCCTCAAACTTCCCAACAAAAAAAATAATCCAATTTCCATCTATATTCCAATTCTAGCAATAATTCAATCTTCGAATTCACCATTAATCAGAATCCAAAACCTTTGCTCTAATACCACCAGTTGTCACGACCCGTCCCGCTATCCAAGACAAGCGTGACAAGCGTGAAAAAAAACTCATATTAATGCCTCAATTCTCTTATAATCTTTTCAATAAAATTTTCGACAGAGTTTCCTCTATAATATGGATCTCCCAACCGCAACATGTACCTGAAATATTATCCACTAATTCTATAGAATCATCTGTCACTAAACTTTATAATTACAATCAAGATCCCATCAAACTAATGAAAATACAGTGACATCTTCTACATTTTATATACACAAAAGTTCTACATATTCACATCTTTCCAACTATCCATTCCTTTGTATTCATACAAAATCCACAACTCTATTTCTGTCAAACATCTGCTAAGGATATCAAAAAGTTATCAAAAACTAAAGTCTTTGATGGTGCAACATCCCACTAGTGATATGCAACTATGCATGTGCCTCCCAAGCTTCCTGCTCAAGATTTATCTATAATAATAACAATAGAATGGTGAGTCTAAATCCATAAAAGAGCTTAGATCCAGCGAGCAGATCTCAAGCTTTTAGTAAACTACTTTATCAACGTAATTTGCATTGTATTAAATAAATCATTTCTAGAAATAATATAAAATAAAATATTTGCATGGATCAACATGTATTGAATAGCATGCGACGGGAAATAATATATGAAAATGTTTGATAATCTTACACATATCTTATTCAATGTCACACTACCACAACATGTTGTACTGAGTCATGAACCATGTAAAATTGTCTTGGGAGAGAAACTCAACCCAAGACCGTGAAAATCTTGTCATTGTGTGTTGATGGTACCAAACACTGAGTACATTTCAAATACGGTCCAAAACCCATTAGTATATGAAATACGGGCCCAGAGCCCTCCTGAGTCACAGGGAGCAGGCCATAAGAATACCACGAGGATATGCCTACCCCAACATGTAATGACTTGTTCATGACTTTTTCGGGGAGTAAGCCATAGTGTGCATTGTTCTTATATTATATCATGGGAAAACAATCTTGACAGTATATCTTGTAAAACTTGCATCCACATGTCTTGACAAATTTCATAAATAATAAACTTCATCTGTATTGCACCATGAAAATCATAATTGAACTTGGTAAATGAAATATCAGGATAAAATCACATGAACTAATTACTATAAAGATCTTCATGAGCATGGAATATCTTGTAAAATCATGCTATAGAATTTAGCAAAAACTAAATATTTTCATAAAAAATGTCTTGGAACCACTCACCTGAGATTTAATCTCAACTAACATCTACTACTTTGTCTAGGTTGTCGTTTTAATACTTGAAAGTTACACCTATTTGAAATATCATGTTTAATGGATAGTTAGTCTTTATGCAGTGCGCTAGCTAATGACCGTTATGCATTCTTGTTTGTCGCACATGTGCCTTCTATGTCGCTACTGAATCCCTCGTCATATTTTCTGTCTCGTAGCTAATGTCATATGAAATAAAAGTGAGAAACTTGTGCCCTCTTTAGTATATGAGAAAATTATATAGGATTATTCCCCACCCCACTGTCTAAGGCATCCCCTTTTTTTCCAGTACACATGGGCTCTGCTTCCTATAACAGACGTCCAACATGCCTCTAACTGCTTTAATTCCTTAGAGTTAATTTTTTAATATCTAAATTAAGGCCACTAATAGTGACAGATACATCACCACTACTATATATATAATCAGTGAATGCCTACTAAGTATATCATAAATATGAATACATGGTAGAGGTGCCTCTAATAGTTATTATTGTGATTTCCAAGAAACTAAATGATAGGGTCGGTTACTCCCAAGTGGTGTTTCAACCACTATACATTACTAGCTTAACTTTTAGCAGCATTTTCTTATGACCTTATCACAATACTCCCCATAGCATCTTACCTTCCTTGTCAAGTATTCTTATCACATTAGTCTCTATAACATTTTTCATTCTTGTCCTTTTACATATAAATAAAATGTGCATCATATATATAAGTCCTATTTCCATTTCTCTTCTTCTTTTTCTTCATTTTTACCTATAGTACGATGGATGTGGTTACTTGTTGCTTAAATCTTGTCACTACTATGTGCTTGCAATAATATGCATATATTACAAAATACAGATGATTACATTTATAATTATATGAAATTGACCATTAGGATCTTCACTGGCACCTCTATTACTCTTTACGTAGTAAATACTAAAGGTAAAATCTTACAACACTCTCCTACTAAAAATAAATTCCGTCCTCAAAATTTCGTACATTAGTCACTTGAGAAAAAAATATGGGTATTGAGTTCGCATTTCTTCTTCTCTCTCACATGTGGCTTCTTCTATAATTTGACTTCTCCATTGAACTTCTACTAGCGGAATCTTCTTTGTACAAAGTTCTTGAACTTTATAATCTAAGATTTGCACAGGAACATCTTTATATGAAAGGTCATCCTTCAGTTGTATTTCTTGCGATTCTATAATATATGATGGATCTTGGATATACTTCCGAAGTGTAGAAACATGGAAAACATCATGTATTTTTGATAATTCTGGTGGAAGCAAGAGACAACATGCCACCTCACCAACTCTTCCCACAACTTCATACGGGCCAATATATTTAGGACTGAGTTTTACACATTTTTCAAATTTAATTAATCCGTTCTAGGGAGAGACTCGCAGAAATACCTTGTCACCAACTTGAAATTCAAGATCCCTCCTTCTCTTATCTACATAGCTCTTCTGTCTACTTTGGGCAGCTTCCATATGCTTCCTAATATTTTCAATCTTTTCCATGGTGTTTTGTATGAATTTTGACTTAAAAGATTTGTGCTCTCGTACCTCATTCCAACACGCTGGGGTTCTACATGATCGATTATACAAAGCTTCATTGCAAGCCATTTCAATGCTAGCATGGTAGCTATTGTTATATGCAAATCACATTAGTGATAAGTGCTCATCCCAATTGTCTTTGAAACTTAATGCACATGCTCGGAGCATATCTTCTAAAGTTTGAATGGTTCTTTCAGACTAACCATCTGTTTGTGGGTGAAAAGCAGTGCTGAATGCTAACTTTGTACCCGTCACTTTATGCAAGCTTGGCCAAAATCCAGAAGTAAAATAAAGATCTCTATCAAATACAATGGATACAGGGGCTCCATGTAACATTACTATTTCATCCACAAAAATCTTTCCCAGATGATCTAATGTATAAGTCATGTTGATGACTATAAAGTGAGAGGATTTAGTCAATCTATCAACAATTACCCAGATTGCATCATGACTTCGACGGGTTCTAGGTAATCCAGTAATAAAGTCCATGGTGATATGTTCTCATTTCCATTCATGTATAGGAAGTGGTTGCAATGTACCAGCTGGTCGTAAATGCTCAATCTTTGTTTGCTGACAGATTAGACATTTGAACATATTCCCCAATTTCTCTCTTCATTCCTAGCCACCAATAGGATGTCTTCAATGTCCTATACATTTTTGTACTTCTTGGGTGTACCGCATGCATGGAGTTTTGTGCTTATTCAAGAGTTTCAGCCTTTATTTCTAGTGATTTTGGAACGCATAATCATTGCTTGAAAAATAATATTCCTTGTTCATTTATTGTGTATTTTGTCAACTTTACATTTTTCAGTTTCTCAAATACTCTTTTGATTTCTAAGTCATGTACTTGAGCATCTTGGATTTTATCATACAATATGGGTTTGACCTGCAATAAGGCTAATAAATTTCCAGATGTATCCATGCTCATATTGGTATGTAATCCTCTCAGTTGTAGTAACAAAGGGAGGTGTTCACCTTTGATATATAATAATTGGCCATTAGACTTTCGACTAAGAGCATTAGCTACGACATTTGCCATTCCAGGATGATATTCAATGGTACAATCATAATATTTAATTATCTCTAGCCATCTTCTTTGCCTAAGATTCAATTCCTTGTGAGAAAAAATTTATTTTAGACTCTTATGATCTATAAATATTTGGCAAGTTTCACCATATAGATAATGCTTCCAAATTTTCAAAGCAAAAACTACCGCAACTAATTCCAGATCATGTGTAGTATAATTAAGCTCATGTTGTTTCAATTGTCTAGATGCATAAGCAATCACCTTTCCATTTTGCACGAGTACCTGTCCCGATCCTTGACGTGATGCATCACTATAAACTATAAATCTTCCATTTCCTGATGGAAGGCTAAGAATGGATGCTGAGGTGAGCCGATTCTTACGTTCCTGGAAACTTTTCTTATGTTCATCATCCCATACGAATTTCTCCTCCGTCCTAGCTAGTTTTGTTAACGGTGTTGCAATTCTTGAAAAGTTCTCAACAAATATTCTATAATATCCAGCGAGACCAAGGTAACTTCGAATTTCTGATACACTTGTCGGTTGTCCCCAATTCAAGATATCTTCTATCTTGCTTGGATCCACTGATACCTTCTCTTGAAATTATATGCCCTAAAAATGCAACTTTTTTCAGCCAAAATTCACATCTATCTAACTTTGCAAATAATTGGTGTTCCTTTAAAGTTTGCAACACAATCTTCAAATGTTCCTTATGTTCTTCCGCTGATCGTGAGTAGACCAAAATATCATCAATAAACACAATCACAAATTTGTCTATGAAAGGATGAAATACCCGGTTCATTAAATCCATAAAAGCAGTGGGGGCATTTGTTAATCCAAAAGGCATCACCAGAAACTCATAATGCCCATAACGAGTTCAGAAGGCTATTTTAGAGACATCTTCGGCTTTAATTTTCAGCTGATGATAGCCCAATCTCAAGTCTATCTTAGAGAACACAGAAGCCCATTGTAGTTGATCAAATAAATCATCTATCTGAGGAAGAGAATAGTTATGGCGTACAGTCGCTTGATTCAACCTTCTATAATCAATACAAAGCCTAAAGGAACCATCTTTCTTTTTGACAAAATGAACAGGAGCTCCCCCAGGGAGATTTACTAGACTGTATGAAACCTTTATCCGTTAATTCTTGCAACTGAATCTTCAGTTCCTTGAGCTCAGACGGAGCCATTCGATAGGCTGCCAGTGCTATCGGAGTTGTACAAGGGACTAGGTTAATGTTAAAGTCAATATCTCTGCCACATGGAAGCTTTGGTAGTTCATTCAAAAATACTTCAAGAAATTCTTGTACAATAGGAATTTGCTCTAGTCTAATAGCTTCCACCATGATGTTATAAATAAGGACAAAATAAGAAGAACACCCCTTCCTTATCAATCTATGAGTCAATATATTAGAAATTACAAGAATAGGATTTATTTTCCTACCTCCTAAGTAAATGAATTCAGCTTCCCAAGGTCTTCGAAAAATGACTTCCTTTTTATAGTAGTCTAATAGAGCATGGTATGAAACAAGACAATCCATTCTTATGATTACATCAAATTCTTTGATTTGCATAGGAATTAGATCCACATAGATCTCCTGTTCTCCTATCCACATCCCACAATGTTTGAAAATATAGTGGACAACTTCATGTTCTCCTTTAGGGGTTGTAATTGCTAGGGCATTTTCAAGGTTTTCTATTTCTATATCAGCATACATGCAAAAATTTCCAGAAATAAAAGAATGATTGGCTCCGGAATAAAAAGTGTATAAGCCTCTTTACCGAAAATTATGGTAATACCAGAGACAAATCTTCTGAGGCAATGGCTTCTTCAAGAGTCATGTTAAAATCATTTCCAAATCCTGTACTTTCTGAACTTGGAGATTTTGCCTTTGTGCCTCTTCTTGTTCCTATTTGAGGATACTTCATTTCTAGCAACATTGTTCCATCGTTGGTTTGATTCTTGAGTTTCCTTGTCCAAATCTCTATGTTTCCTTGTCCAAATAGGACAATCACGATGTATATGTCCAGATCGCCTACAATGGTAGTAATCCCGTGTGCCATTGTGACATTCCCTAGGATGATTCTACCAACAAGAATTGCACCGCAGATAAGTGTTCATTGTCATTCCTTTGTCCTTATCCCTCATGCATCAATATAGAATTGTTTAGGATTTTTGAAATTCTTGAATGTTTTGGTGCCATCACCTTTCCAGTCAGAGATTTCTCCACCTCTTTTTCTTGACGATACATTGCATCTTCTTTATTAATGGATTACCTTCTCTGCTCTCCGAGCGGCCATAGACTTTACAATAGTCAACATAAATAGTATATCTTACAACAGCTACCACAGACTTTATGTCAATATGCAAACCATCTTCGAAGCGGCGATATTTTTCTTCCTCCTTAGCCACCAGTGAAGGAACATACTTGTACAATTATGTAAAACACTTCTCATACCCATCTACTTACATACTTCCTTGAGTCAAGTACAAAAATTCTCGATGACTTTCTTCCTGATAAACTCGTGTATAATATTTTCATTAAATTCCTTCTAAATGATCTGCCATGTCAGAGTAATAGCATAGACTGTATATTTTACCAAGATAGACTTCCACCAATCATAAGCACCTTCTTTTAATAGAAAAATAGAAAATTTTAGACGTTGCTCATCTATACAATCCATTAGATTGGACACTTTTGGTGTATTCTTAAACCAGACCTTGACCACTTTTAGATCAGTTGTGCCATAGAATGATTGTGTCCCTAACTTGCGAACATGCTTGAAAGGCAATTGTTGTCCGAACTTATGCGGTCGCTTGGATTGGGCAGCCATGCTTCCCAATGTTTGGGAAATCAACAATAGGGTATCTTGCAAGTTATTATTATTCGTCTCATTCCCGTCGCCCAATCCTTGTGTAGTCCTAGGAGGTTGCTCTCTGCCATCGTGTCCTATAAAGGAAATACCTTGTTTAGTTCTGTGAGTTTTAATTTATAAAATCTCATATGATAGAATAAGACGAATCCTCAAACATCCCAACGAAAAAAATCAACAATCCAATTTCCTTCTGTATTCCAATTCTAGCAATAATTCAATCTCCGAATTCAACCATTAATCAAAATCCAAAACCTTTTCTCCGATACCATAAGTTGTCACGACCCGTCCCACTATCCAAGATAATCATCATAAGCATGAAAAAAACCTCATATTAATGCCTCAATTCTCTTATAATCTTTTCAATAAAATTTTCGATAGAGTTTACTCTATAATGTGGATCTCCCAACCGCAAACTATACCAGAAATATGATCCACTAATTCTATAGAATCATCTATCACCAAACTTTATAATTCCGACCAAGATCCCATCACACTATTGAAAATAAAGTGAAATCTTCTACATTTTTATATACACAAAAGTTCCACATGTTCACATCTTTCCAACTATCTATTCCTTTGTATTCATACAAATCAACAACTCTATTTCTTTCAAACATTTGCTAATCATATCAACAAGTTACCAAAAACTAAAGACTTTGATGGCACAACCTCCCACTAGTGATATGCAACTATGCACGTGCCTCCCAAGCTTCATGCTCAAGATTTATCTGTAATAATAATTGTTGGACATGTGAGCCCACGGCGAGCCATTATGCAATAAATGTTATTGCACATATCATTCCCTGATCTGAAATGAAGAATAAATAAATTGCATAATAGGTCCCTCTGTACAATTAGGGTTATGTACCATGGCCATCTTAATAATCATACAGCTGTTGATTCAACTATTGAATCATAAAGGCTGATGCTTGGATGAATATCTAAAGAGTTAGATTGAGGACTCATCAAGCATTGTCAAATGATTGTTAAGATGTGATCTCCAGCCTGAGTAGGAGATGGCAATCCTTTCTCACATAGGCTGATATCTGAACGACCTCTTGATGCAGGTCCTCTGCATAGGAATAGAGATTCAGAGGTGATAGATTATTTAGGTCAAAGAGTTGACTTAACGAGATCGAGATAACCAAAGTCCTATATCGTATGTTGTCACGATACAGGCACGCATCCTCTGACCAGAGACAGATGTGTTACTATATGTCTGAATATGTACATTTGGCAGACCAATAGGTTGATGACCTAATCAAGGTCTATACACCGGCGCGCTGGTGTGCATATAAGGGCATATGAGTAATACGATCTCTCAAAGGGATCATACAGGTTCATTACTGAATCGGAAGACATGAGCTCTCTCATGAGATAATGGGAAGAATCAAATTTCGTGCACGGTCGTCTCGCTTTGGAAGCTTGACTGAATTTGTAGGTTTGATATATACTTTTGGAAAGTATATGATCAAGACCTAGGTATGATATATGCTTCTGGAAAGTATATGATCGATACCAAATCCCAATGATCAAATGGGAACTTACTGATAAAATTCTGAAGTAGACAGTATAAAGTTGATCTAATACTTTGGGTTTATTCTAGGTCTTCCAGTATGCAGGATGTACAGGTGTTGGGAATACCTGAGGGTGATGTGATCATAAATGATTGTATAACCATGACGCTTCCATTCCTAGGGAGTGATGAAACGAGTCTGGATTTTAGTGACTCCTCTCGGTAGAGAAGTAATCTGATCTTGGTCCAAATGTTGGACATTGATCTGAATGTGATTCGGATGCAATGAGAAGATTAGATTTGCGGTCTTGATTTAATCAAGCATCTATGAGAGGCTCGAGATCTGGATTTGAGATGTGATCTCAATATCCAAGACACTATATGTGGAACAATACAATCACCCTATCCTTATCTCCAAGTATCTTCGGAGAAAGCACATTATTCTTGAAAGAGTTCAAGAATAATTCATTTGATGAATTCTGTATCCAAGCATTGAGAAAAATGGATAATCAAATATGATTTAATTATCATGAATAATATGATTTTGATTAATATTATAAGAAGAGATATCTAAGATAGTTTAATGTGATTTAATTTTCAAAGATATGAATAACGTGAATATGATTCATGTTATTTGGGCACATGAGAAAAGAGCTCCAAGATGATTAAATGTGATATAATTACCATAGATCTGAATAATGTGGATAACACTATCCATTTTAATCATATATATTATAAATATGATTTATAATATATTAGAGAGAGAGAAACTATGTAAATAGCATTTGTTAAATATTAATGTGAATTGGATTCACATTAAGTAATTAATTGGAAATGTAATTTACAAATTAGTTTGGGTTGTGGATTTGATTCACATATTTTTCAATGGCATGATTGAAATATTCACAAATTAATTTGGAAATAATTTGGTGGATATTTTTTGATAATTGTTATCACAAATTATTAAGAGACAATGTGATATAATAAAAAGGAGATAAAAGACACCAATTTAGAGGTTGCGTCACCCATGAAAAGTCATGGGTGACGCCCCTTTTTTAGGAGGCAATATTTTCTCCATTTTATTATATTGATTAATCTCTTAACTAATTTATTTATAATAAATTAAAAATGTGTTGATAATGTTGCAACATATATTTAATTTAATTATAAATAAATGTTGTTGGTTTTAATCAACAACAATCCTAGCCATTGATCATTACATAGACCAAGCATGGCCGTTGGATCTATGTGTCCCATGGATTGAGATCCATTGGATCCCAAACTAGTATAAAAGGTGCGCTATCCTAGCCTTACAAGTCACATAATCAAGAGTTGTAGAAGCCTACTACTCTCTCTCTCTCTCATTCTCGCCCTCTCTCTTTCTCTTCTCCAAGAAGTGGTCGTCCACTTTGTGTTGAGGAGGAGAGCGTCTTGCCTTCGCCTTCGACGACTCGAGGATCTCCTTCTTCTTTGGAGTTGCTTACTCTAAAGGAAGACGACAGATTTCGTTTGACGAAATCAGGGGATCCACTGCTTGGATCTTCATCGAGGATTGCAGGAGGAACGCGACTCATCATCGTGCCCGCAAGTGCGTTCTTCGTGGATCGGACTTGAGACAGGAGGATCTCTTGTTTGGGATCTCACGATCACAACCACGCTTCAAGAGGTATTCCTTATACTTTGTAGTTTGGTGAACCGATCCGAGAAGTGTTCTCGTGATCACGTGGTTTCATCACTTGATTAAATTTTTTTAATTTCTGCTGCATCTTGCGACTAGTGCGACTAGTCACCCCGATCGTATGAGATACGATCGTCACGCTTCTGTGATGCGCTTGAGGATTCTCAATATCCTACAAGTGGTATCAGAGCCTTAGGTCGAATAAGGTTTTGGATATGATCCATAGACCTAGGACGACTTGGGTTTTGAAAGGGTCACGAAAGTTTTAGCGCATTTGAATTTTCGTAACTCTGTCTAATTGATTTTTCCGGCACTGTTTAAATTGTTTAAACACAAAATATTCAATTAGATTTTGTTCCCCATTAAGCAAGGAAACTATAGGATTTGAGTTTACTAAATTTGGATTTAATTTGCTCAAGATATGGTCTTTTGAATAAGCATGTATTCTCTGTTGCGGGAACAACGAAATTGAACGTGATTAATTTGTTAATTACGATTTTGACATGCCTCGAAATGCGTGAATTATCACTTGGGTTCTGTTGTAAATCAAGTTGGCAATCTTAGGGCACTAATTTTGCAAATTTTGGATTTAAATTGATCAAGATAAGTTAATTTTAGTGATTTGAGGTCACTGCTGGAAATTGACAAATTTGATCATGAACCTTGTGATAGTCATTCAAACAAGTTGATGAAAATTAATTGTTAATTTTCTGAAATTGTTATTGATAAATATTTGTGAAATGTTTAATGATGATAATCAATTCCTTGAATGACATCCCACTAACCATAATGATAAGATAATTGATCTTGATCATTGGTTAATTTAAAATCATCAACAAACATAGTTTGCATACAAAACCCTAGGTCATCCTACAATAGTTGTAGGACAACTTTTACATGCATAAACCTCTTGCTTGAATAGGATTGGGGATTTGTTTAGCAAATCTCCTTATAATATAATCAAAATTGTTATGATGTATATTATATAGTATAATTTCAGTTGAAAGACCGATGAGCATCTCAAAGTACATGATGATCTATCTGACATTATCCTTTCCTGAGGTGGATATGGTGTCTAGTCGGAGATCATTGGGGTAGCGGGTTGCAACGTATGTAGTCCGTCCCACTCTCGCCGGTACTGGCCATGACAGCAGGTAGGGAATGGATAATGCCGGAGAAATCAAAGTGTATTTTTCTAATTATTAAAATTCGAAATAATACGTACTTTGAGATTATACCTACTATTCAAGTAAAATTCAAAGTTTGTTGATTGATAATAGGATTTATGGTTAATTTAATGTGATTAAATTAATTATTTCCTATTAAAACATCTATTATGAATAGATGTGTATTTCCCTTGGAAGAATTAATTATGTCAATATGATTCACGATAATTAATTACAATTTGAATATGAGGTGGAGGATCACATAAGTGACATCCATGGTCTCCCATCAAGGCAAAGGATTCCATCGCCAGTTGTTGTATATAGGAGACGCCTGTCCGAAGTGACTTGATTTAATTGGATCGGGTTCTTTGCTTCTCGAAAGAGTAAGGCCGTATACGTAGTGACCCCAATATCGGGTCCTCATATTATTGGGGCGATATTGGATTGCGTATAGCGAGTATTAAGCCTGTTGACGGTTGGTTCAATTAGCAACGGGTCAACATCACCTTAGGGGTGGTGGTCTCGGGTGTTAAAGACCGAATTGAGAAATGCAAGTTGGACTTGCAAGGCGGAATATGTTCCCGCTTCTTTTTATCGGAGTCGCAGGTTCTCATATTATTCGAATGTGACGAAGATAGGAAATGAGATCCCAGATCTTGCTGAGATATAATGGTAAGAATATCTCTTACATTTAAAGTGATTAAGGGAATGAACTTTCATTGTTGACAAGGCAAGATAACTTTGATATAAAAATTCCTAAATCAAAGAAAAATATGTATATATATATATATATTATATATACCCTTATGCAAATTTCTTATTTCAGATAATCCTTCATTAAACCTACTTAATGTTATACTCAATAATAACCAGTACAATATCATGGATTGGACTCATGATCCAGATATTGTACTTGCAATTGGACACATAATGTATGTGGTTGCAATGTGCAAGTTTCCTCAACGTAATGAGGAATGACAATTAAATAAGACAATAAGACATCACCTTAGGGTTTGAATGTCTCTATAGTCTTGATCTTTCATCGAGTGTACTTTGGAAGTGACATGTTGATGGTGATCATAATTGTCAAATAATTCTTATAAAATCAAAGAAGATGTTTTGGCATACATATGTGCTCTAGACATTTAATCATGAATGACATGGTTTTCTACATTATGCAGAATGGTAGCTCGAAAGAGATGATGTATTCAAAAATGTTTGAATACCTACCTGAACCAATGTTTTAGAGTCTAGATGGATGTAGACATGATGAGTATCATCATTCTACTATCTATACTCTAGTCATTCATGAAGCTTCATAATATTCATATTGTATGAATTTAATGAAGCATGTATAAATGTTGAAATACTCTTACATTGAATTCTTTTGAATTTAATGTAAGAGATCCTTAGTCTTAAGCAATGGTTGCTTATAGATAAAGGGAGTGCAGTGGAAGCATGGGTTGGACCCAAGTAAGATCTATAGTCAAAGAGTTGACCGTACTTCTGTGACTTCCATATGACATCCTAAGAGTTGGATGAATGCCAATACTGCAATAAGTTGGTGTGTTGATAGTATGACTATCAAGTCTCTCTTGAATCCTTAGAGAAGGACTCGGATAGAGCACCTGAATAATCTACATTAATCATTGATATTGATTTGCTTATTTGATAAGATAAAGTCTAATAATTGTATCTCATTCTTCTAATGACACCTGCAATTGTTGCATATGTTATAGAAGATTAATAAATTTGATCTTCAGGTTTAATGGTCAACTACATGGATTTTGATGCAATTGTTGCAACAATCTCTATTAGATAGATGGACTTCATATTTTCAGTGGGAGAGCCCTTTGTCTTAGAGAATGTCTCTATGACCTAGATATAAGAATACACTCATAGTTTATTTCTAAATGTTGGAAATAAAAATGAATTCTGGAATAAACCTATTATAAAGAGTTATGATGGATATATTTCAGATAGTAATCTGACATCTAGTGGACTCTACTAAATTAGAAATTTAATGAATGGTTCATTAATATTTCTAATACTGAAAATTAAACCTTTAAAGATCAATAGGAGGATAAAAATCATTTGACAATGATCTGGCATCATGTATTGGACATATGTCTGTTGATGAGATCAACGGACAAGCAAGAGATGAAACTTTAGAATGTCTAAAATTTTCAAAACTTGCATACTTATGAATATTGTATTCAAAGAAAAATGTCCAATACACCCTTCTTTGGGAAAGGTGTTAGATGTTGATGTATTCAGGATCTCATACATATTGATGTATGTGAATCATCTATATCATAGTGAACATTATGGATATATGATATCTATTGATGATCATGTATGATATGAGATTCCTTCTCTTCATCTGAGAAACCTTTGAAATGTTCAACGATTTCACAATTTTGGTTTAGAACCAAAGTTTGAAGGAAGATTAAATGAATTTGATCTAACCAAGGTTGCAAGTGCTTATTAGATGAATTCAAAGAATACCTTATGAAGATATGAATATCATTTCTATCTCAATCCTCCTAACACATCTAAACTCAATGGAGTTGTAGGAAGATACAATTGGATCATGTGTGACATGATTTGATCAATGATGAATTTTAGCATAGTTATCCCTTAGTTTCCAGGTATATATGTGTAGTAGAGACTACACTATATATATCCTTAATAAGATTCCATGCAAGTAAGCTGGAATTAAGCACTAGAGAGTGTTACTTCATTAGGAAAATAAAGGATGGTATTGGATACCTACTTTATGACCCTGAGATTCTTAAAAGATCTCATCTCTGAGAATGTGATTCTTAGAGGATGACTCTCTTGAGAATCAAGATGAAAATGAAGTGTAGAAACTCATTTAATCTTTAGAAGATAATGAGGCTCCTGAAATCGGGAACTAAAAGGACAATTAAAGATGAAACACTAATACCTCTTCAAATGAGTTTGAGGATGTATTCCATGTGTCAGTTACGTCTGACAATGATCGGATTTCATGTGATGAAACTCCTGAGGATCATGACATGGAAAGATGGATATTAGCAATAAAGTCTAAAGTAGACTTCATATACAAATGTTGTATATGGACCCTCGAGGATCCACCTATAAGGGTAAGACCCGTTAAGGTGTAAATGGATCTTCAAGAGAAAGGGGGAACCTGATGAGAAGGTAGAGACCTATAAAGCACGAATCATAGCCATGAGCTACACATCGGAAGAGAAGACATTGCTTGCAATGAGACTTTATCTTCGGTGACCATGCTTAAAATCATCAGAATATTGCTAGCCTTAGCTACACAACTTGACTATTTCATCTTCAAGATGTAAGTCAAGATTGCATTCCTCTAAGAATATCTCTCTGAGGATATTCACATGAAGTAGCCCCAGGGCTTCATGGTTGAGGAATGCAAGATGTACTGGCTAAAGAACTCCATTTTTGGACTCAAATAAGCTTCTTGTAGTTGGAACATAAGATTTGATGAAATTATAAATGTTATTATTTCAAATAGAATCTTGATGAACCATGTAAGGCCTAGTGGGAGTGCCATTGTGTCCATCGTGCTAAATGTAGATAATATCCTAATCATTTGGAATGATATAAGGATGATAATAAGTGTTTTATAGACTGACTATTCCATATCTTGAAATATGATTTCAAGGATACCTCTTGGATCTTAGTTCTGAAAGTGTTCAGAAGCAAAGAAAAGAGAGTATTGGGACAGTTACATTTGTAGTACACCTTGGACATGTTCCATTTTTTTTGGAAATTCCAAAAAAGGCTTTCTTACCTTAAGATTTGGTACTGACCTATCTAAAGGGATAGCACCTCAAAGAGTTGAGGAAGTAAATGCTAGAACTGCTTGCACTTGTGCATCAGTTATGAGAAGCTGAGTGTGTGCTAGGTGTGTACAAAAGCTAGATATCTGCCATGCAGTGGGAGTAGTAAAATGTTACTAATCCTACTATGGAGAAAGAACACTTGATTTCAGTAATAACAATATCTTCAAAGATGATAAGGCTTTAGAGATAGTGATCTCTAAGTCTTATCTTCAAGAGCTTAAGACTTTATAGATAGAGATCTAAAAGGTCTTAACTGTAGATACCTTATGAGATAGTGATCTCCAGAAATAAGGGTATTCTGATAAGAATTATGGAAATACTGGTTATAATAATTAAGCAATAGTGTCAAGGACACTATAATTGCATTATCAAGATTGGGTATTGGTTGCATAAGAAGCAACATTCGCATTGGATGCGAGCACTGTTACTAAGAGATATGCAAGTGTCGTAAAAGGACTTGGCATAGTCTTTTGGGAACAGAGTGACTGATCAGCTTACCTAGCTATTTTTTTAAATAGCCTATGATTGTCACATGAGTGTGGGTTTAAATGATTAGCCCATTAATGGCTCTTTGGGCTAGTGGGAGATTGTTGGACATGTGATCCCACGACGAGCCATTATGCAATAAATGTTATTGCACATATCATTCCCTGATCTGAAATGAAGAATAAATAAATTACATAATAGGTCCCTGTGTACAATTAAGGTTATGTACCATGGCCATCTTAATAATCATACAGCTGTTAATTCAACTATTGAATCATAGAGGCTGGTGCTTGGATGAATATCTAAAGAGTTAGATTGAGGACTCATCAAGCACCGTCAAATGATTGTTAAGATGTGATCTCCAGCCTGGGTAGGAGATGGCAATCCTTTCTCACATGGGTTGATATCTGACCGACCTCTTGATGCATGTCCTCTGCATAGGAATAGAGATTCAGAGGTGTTAGATTAGTTAGGTCAAAGAGTTGACTTAACGAGATCGAGATAACCAAAGTCCTATATTGTATGCCGTCACGATACAGGCACGCATCCTCTGACCCGAGACAGATGTGTTACTATATGTCTGAATATGTACATTTGGTAGACCAATAGGTTGATGACCTAATCAAGGTCTATACACCGGCGCTAATGTGCATATAATGGCATATGAGTAATACGATATCTCAAAGGGATCATACAGGTTCATTACTGAACCGGAAAACATGAGCTCACTCATGAGATATTGAGAAGAATCAAATTCCGTGCACGGTCGTCTTGCTTTGGAAGCTTGACTGAATTTGTAGGTTTGATATATACTTTTGGAAAGTATATGATCAAGACCTAGGTATGATATATGCTTTTGGAAAGTATATGATTGATACCAAATCCCAATGATCAAATGAGAACTAACTGATAAAACCCTGAAGTAGACAGTATAAAGTTGATCTAATACTTTGGGTTTATTCTGGGTCTTCCAGTATGCAGGATGTATAGGTATTGGGAATACCTGAGGGTGATGTGATCATAAACGATTGTATAACCATGACGCTTACATTCCTAGGGAGTGATGAGACGAGTCTGGATTTTAGTGACTCCTCTCAGTAGAGAAGTAATCTGATCTTGGTCCAAATGTTGGACATTGATTTGAATGTGATTCGGATGCAATGAGAAGATTAGATTTGTGGTCTTGATTTAATCAAGCATCTATGAGAGGCCCGAGATCTGGATTTGAGATGTGATCTCAATATCCAAGTCAGTATATGTGGAATAATACAATCGCCCTGTCCTTATCTCCAAGTATCTGCGGAGAAAGCACATTATTCTTGAAGGAGTTCAAGAATAATTCATTTGATGAATTCTGTATCCAAGCATTGAGAAAAATGGATAATCAAATATGATTTAATTATCATGAATAATATGAATTTGATTCATATTATAAGAAGAGATATCTAAGATAGTTTATGTGATTTAAATATCAAAGATATGAATAACGTGAATATGATTCATGTTATTTGGGCACATGAAAAAAGAGATCCAAGATGATTACATGTGATTTAATTATCATGGATATGAATAATGTGGATAGCACTATCCATATTAATCATATATATTATAAATATGATTTATAATATATTAGAGAGAGAGAAACTATGTAAATAGCATTTGATTATTAATGTAAATTGGATTCACATTAAGTAATTAATTGGAAATGTAACTTACAAATTAGTTTGGGTTATGGATTTGATTCACATATTTTTCAATGGCATGATTGAAATATTCACAAATTAATTTGGAATTAATTTGGTGGATATTTTTTTGATAATTGTTATCACAAATTATTAAGAGATAATGTGATATAATAAAAAGGAGATAAAAACTACCAATTTAGAGGTGGCATCACCCATGAAAAAGTCATGGGTGACGCCCCTTTTTTAGGAGGCAATATTTTCTCCATTTTATTATATTGATTAATCTCTTAACTAATTTATTTATGTTAAATTAAAAATGAATTGATAATGTTGCAACATATATTTAATTTAATTATAAATAAATGTTGTTGGTTTCAACCAACAATAATCCTAGCCATTGATCATTACATAGAACAAGCATGGCCGTTGGATCTATGTGTCCCATGGATTGAGATCCATTGAATCCCAAACTAGTATAAAAGGAGGGCTAGCCTAGCCTTCCAAGGCACATAATCAAGAGTTGTAGAAGCCTACTACTCTCTCTCTCTCTCATTCTCGCCCTCTCTCTTTCTCTTCTCCAAGAAGTGGCCGTCCACTTTGTATTGAGGAGGAGAGCGTCTTGCCTTCACCTTCGACGACTCGAGGATCTCCTTCTTCTTTGGAGTTGCTTACTCTAAAGGAAGACGACGGATTTCGTTTGACGAAATCAGGGGATCCACTGCTTGGATCTTCATCGAGGATTGCAGGAGGAACGCGACTCATCATCGTGCTCGCATGTGCGTTCTTCGCGGATCGGACTTGAGACAGGAGGAACTCTTGTTTGGGATCTCGCGATCACAATCATGCTTCAAGAGGTATTCCTTATACTTTGTGGTTTGATGAAACGATCCGAGAAGTGTTCTCGTGATCACGTGGTTTCATCACTTGATTAAATTGTTTTTAATTTCTGCTGCATCTTGCGACTAGTGCGACTAGTCGCCCCGATCGTATGAGATACGATCGTCAAGCTTCCGTGATGCGCTTGAGGATTCTCAATATCCTACAATAATAACAATAGAATGGTGAGTTTAAACCCATAAAAGAGCTTAGATCCAGCAAGTGGATCTCAAGCTTTTAGTAAACTCCTTTATCAATGTAATTTGCATTGTATCAAATAAATATTTCTAGAAACAACATAAAAGAAAATATTTGCATGTATCAACATGTATCATTGAATAGCCCATGACAGGAAATAATATTTGAAAATGTTTGACAATCTTACACATATCATATTCAATGTCACACTACCCCAACATGTCGTACTGAGTCATGGACCATGTAAAATTGTCTTGGGAGAGAAACTCAACCTAAGATCGTGAAAATCTTGTCATTGTGTGTTGATGGTACCAAACACTGAGTACATTTCACATACGGCCCAAAGCTCATTAGTATATAAAATACGGGCCCAAAGCCCTCCCGAGTCACAGGAAGTAGGCCATAGGCATACCACGAGTATATGGCTACCCCAATATATAGTGACTTGTACATGACTTTTCTGGGGAGTAGGTCATAGTGTGCATTGTTCTTATATTATATCATGAGAAAAAAATCTTGACAACATATCTTTTAAAACTTGCATCCACATGTCTTGACAAATTTCATAAATCATAAACTTCATCTATATTGTAACATGAAAATCATAATTGAACTTGATAAATGAAATATCATGATAAAATCATATGAACTATTACTGTAAAGATCTTCATAAGCATGGGAAATCTTACAAATCATGCTATAAATTTTAATAAAAACTAAATGTTTTTCATACAAAATATGTCTTGGAACCATTCACCTGAGATTTAGTCTCAACTAACATCTACTGCTTCGCCTAGGTGGTTGTTTTTATACTTGAAAGTTACACCTATTTGAAACATCATGTTTAATGGATAATTACTCTTTATGCAGTGTGATAGCTAATGACCGTTACACATTCTCATTCGTCATACTTGTGCCTTCTATGCCGCTACTGTATCCCTCGTCATATTTTTCAGTCTCGCAGCTAATGTTGTATGAAACGAAAGTGAGAAACTTGTGCCATCTTCAGTATATGAGAAAATTATATAGGATTATTCCCCACCCCACCGTTTAAGGCATCCCCTTTTTAACCAGTACATGTGGGCCCTGCTTCCTATACCGGACGTCCAACATGCCTCTAATTGCTTTAATTCCTTAGAGTTAATTTTATTAATATAATATCTAAATTAAGGCCACTAATAGTGATAGATACAACACCATTATTATATATATATATAATCAGTGAACGCCTACTAAGTATATTCTTAATATGAATACATGGTAGAGGTGCCTCTGATAGTTATTATTGTGATTTCCAAGCAACTAAATGATAGGATCAGTTACTCCCAAGTGGTGTTTCAACTACTATACATTACTAGCTTAACTATTAGCGGCATTTCCTTACGACCTTATTGCAATACTTCCCATAGCATCTTACCTTCCTTGTCAAATATTCTTATCGCATTAATCTCTATAGCATTTTGCATTCTCATCTTTTTACATATAAATAAAATGTGCGTCTATATATAAGCCCTATTTTTATTTCTCTTCTTCTTTTTCTTCATTTTTTTCCTACAGTACGATGGATGTGGTTACTTGTTGCTCAAATCTTGTCAACATTGTGTGCCTGCAATCATATGCATATATTCCAAAATGCAGATGGTTACATTTATAACTATATGAAATCGATCATTAGGATCTTCACTGGCACCTCTACTAAGGTGTCGTTCGGGTAGGGGGCCCCCTTACCCCACTCTTTCTCTTTCCACGTGGGTCCCACATTTTCCCTTTTTTAATATATTAAATAAATTAATTTTATTCCATCTATTCCATCAAAAAT
The DNA here is from genome assembly GCA_037367405.1 of Ottelia alismoides. Lineage (NCBI taxonomy): Eukaryota > Viridiplantae > Streptophyta > Magnoliopsida > Alismatales > Hydrocharitaceae > Ottelia > Ottelia alismoides. The sequence goes on from JAZKJV010003661.1 coordinate 98,756, forward strand.
AATATACTATATCATCATATCATATAAAAATTATAAACCGCTCAACTTCTACTCACTTTTTCAAACTCCAATACAATCACATCACAATAACTACTCACTTTTTCAAACTTCAATACAATCATATCACAATAAACCCACTTCTAACCCACCCCCAGTTTAACCCTCTATCCAAACACCAAAATTCAAAAATGTGTTACATGTTACCAGTTTAACCCACCTAAACCCACATACCAAACACACCCTAAAAGTAAAATCTTACAAGTACGATCTCTTCTTAATGGCTTTACGTAAGTGTTGTACTTGACACTTTTAATTTATTACAAGAAAGACCTCATGAACTAGAGGTTCAATCAAAATAGTGTAGTATGTTCACATTAACCAATTACTTTAGAACGAATGAAGAACAAATTACCTATAAGATTTTGCCAAGAGAGCAATAAAATCCATATCAATCAATGCATATTTTATATTTTTTAAAAAAAAATATATTATATTGGACTAATGGATCAGGCCGAGTTCAGGTCAACTTCGTCTCAAGCTTTGTCCGAAAAAGTCATATGGACATATATTTTGTCTCAAGCAAAACACGTTGGAATTTAAAATTCGGATCAGATCGGGTTAAGAGAGCCGGGTGCCATGATGGACCGGGATGACCGATCCAACGCTCATCCGTACTTTTGAAAATGGGGGGTCATTTGAGGAATCGAAGAATTGAGATCCCTACAAAAGGGCACCGATCGTGTAAATATCTTAGTTGATGGGGGTGTCCATGCAACACGGCCAGAGAATTATTTAGCTGCTATTTAAGAATAGGGGCGTGCAGCGCGTGGCCTCTGAATATTGAATACGCAGAGTGGGGAAGATCTAGTACTTGCTTCGTCTTTCACAGCAGCCCAAGTCCAATGCCATTAAATTTACTCCTTGCAGCTTGATTCAATATTTTTTATTTATTTATATGCCCACGCGAGGGGCGTGTGCGACTCGTAGCTAACGCTTGCTTTGCAGTAGAGAGCCTACAAGACATGCAAAGCGATCCAACAATTCCTCCGAAGAGGATAGAAGACAACCAAAGATACCCTTGAATTGTTAAAGGGTATACTTAGGACATATCATATGCCCGGTATGTAGTTCTAAAATACGTTTTCTCTAATCCCCACGTATCTATAGGATCAACGTATGTGTAATCAACTATAACAAAAACACATAAAACAAGAAGAAGGTACGTGAGTTAAACAGGATCTGAACATAAAGAGAAGCTCTTCTTCTTCTTCTCGAGGACATCGTACAGAATGGTATAGCGTGGTATTTTTCCAACATATATTATGCCATGTGACCTTCAAATTTGTGCTTGCACGTAGTGATTATTGGCAGCACCGCGTACATACACCCTTGCATAGTTACAAGCTAGCTACCGCTAGCAAAGTCACATGACGATTTGCCATCTGTCACTTCCAAGCGTTCACCACCACCATATCATCTTTACAAATTTTACAAGAATGTATATATGTTGCGTTGCACGTATCTTCTTGTCCACGTGGAACCTTACTTATTATTAGTTGTTGGAATAAGCAAATGCACCATCAACTACCATAAAAGCATGTGAAAGTAGATGCAAACGAAAAATAACTATAAAAAAGAACAGTATAATCTCTCTGTCTCTTTTTCTCATCTACCTAGTTTTAGGTATAGAGAGGCAATCATTCCACCCTCTCTCTTCTTTTTAAGCCAAAATACAAACATCCTCCTCCTATTTGCTTAAACGATTTGCATCGAATCAATTCTGTAAACAACTAATCAATATAGCACATAAATCATATGTCATCATATCACATTTACCATTCTAATCCTCATAACCATTGAAAGAACTACTAATTATAAAATAATGATTACTATCGTTCTATGTATTCTAATTTCCGACGCATACAATAATAATAGCACCTTCAAAAACATTTGACCTTATTAACAACTCTTATTCGATTATAAACTTCGAAATTTCATATCCTTAGCAGTGAAACTTAATTTCCCCGATTATTGTGACAAGTGAAAGAAATGGAAGTTAAAATAATATATTTTCTTTTCTTGATGTTCGCTTCACAAAAATGAGAGAAAGTTTGATGATATTTGTGTTCCACGGCAACAAAATTCATCCATGACAATTGTCATGAATATATTAATATTTGTTGTAATATTTTCTGTGATTAAATTTATAATGGTGAATAGTAGCTGTTACTTGGTTCGCTAAATTAACAATTAAGATATTATATTCATGTTATGAAAATGATTATACTTTAATTTTATTGAAATCATTTTTACCCAAAAAATCAAAGGATGATCATCATTATACGAGACCTCAGTAACGATTATGTGTTGCAAATTTAAAAAAAAAACATATCAATAACATGCGGTGTTATATATTAATGGACTTTTTTAAAATAATTATTAAAATAATTCTAAATAATGAAATATGCATAATATTTTATTATTTAAAAAAATATCATCTATCGGTACCTAAGGTGCCGATTTGGCAAGAGAGCCGTTGCCAACGGCTCTCCCAATCTCCGCTATAAATACACCCCAATACACCCATTTCTTCTTCACTCATTCCCTTTCGTCCTCTCCATTCTCCTCTCTTTTTCCTCCCCTCATCTTGATTTCTTGATTTTCTACATAATTTCTCTTAGATATTCGATCTTGCGCTGCTCTTAGTCAAGTAAGAGCGAATCAAACACTTTCTTTTTTTCATAACGTTTTTTTGCAGATTTTTGCTCTATAGAGGAAATATTTTTTAGTGGATTTCTGGTTATTATCTTTTTGGATCTATTCGTTCACTTTGAAGACATTCTTCATTCGAGATAACTTTAATTTATACACATAAAAATTCAATTCTAGTTATCTGTGAGATGTGTCATTTTAGTTAAATAATTTTCGCTGCTATTTAAATATTTATTAAAATTTGTGTCTTTAAACATTTTGATTGTTTCAAAATTGCACTCTTGTGCACAGTAATTTAACTAATTGTATCATAATATCCGCATAAATATATTCCAATTAATTAGTCAAATTTATTTTTTAATTAATAGTGGAAAAATTAAAATAGTTATATATTATAAGGAAAATTTAATTTCATAAGTTTGATTAATATTTATTTAATTGTTCATTTTTATGAATGAATGTATTGCAAATATTTGAAAATTAAAATATGATTATTTTTGTGTGAAATAAAATCTAATTTCACTAATTAAATTATCTAGTACATTAAATTTATGATTTGAAAAATAAAAAATATTTACCTATCTTAGGATTAATTTAATTTCATAATTAAATTACATATCAGATTACATTGATAAATTAAAGAATTAAAAATAGTTACATACTTTAAAAAATTAAAATTTATTTCTTAAATCAACTTAAATAATAAATTGAATTGATAATTGAAATATTTATAATAGCTAAGTATTTTAAGAATAATTTAATTTACATAAATTAAAGTACATATTAAATTAATTATTCATCTATGTGTGAATATCTTACACACATTTGAAAAGTTACGTACTTTTAAAAATTAAAATTTTCTTAAATAAATTATATATTACAATTAATTAATAATTAGAAAATTGAAAATACTTACGTATTATAAGATTAATTTTAAGTTAATAAATTAAATTACATATTAAATTTATTATTATCCTAAATGTATTGATAATGTTATTTTATTCATGAACCATATCTAATCATCATTCTATGTAATTTATCTTTAGATATGGCATCCAAAAATATTCCTATTTTATTATATTGGGATAGAGCGATGAATGTGACCGACGAGCACATAGATTTTATTGGAGGACAAAAATGTATGGTGATATTCCCACGTTAAATAACCTATTTTGATATGTTGGGTCAAGTTTCCACAGCGATGATATTCCACTCGATCGACACATCCTTACATTAACTTGTAAGTGGATGTATGAAGGATCCGTATTTTATCTAGTACCAATTCATGATGGTGAATCGACTTTGGCCATGATGGATTCAATCAACAAACTGAAATTCATTCACCTTTTTTAGAAGCCGCCCCTCTTGGTCAGGAAAATATGTTGTCCTTATCATGGTAATATGGTTAAATTTGAATTAAGTAATAATCATATTTTCACGGTATTTAAACTAATAATTACATAATTTAATCAGGCAACAAATGATTCGGTAGTTGACAATATCGATGAACCCTCACAATTTAACCAAAATAATGATTTCTCAACACAAATATTCAAAGAATATAGCGGTGAAATTGAAGTTGAATCTGAGTCATCTGATGAGGAAAATGAAGGATACGGTAAAAAATCCTCAAGCGCATCACGGAAGCGTGATGATCGCATCGAATGCAATCGGGAGCGACTAGTCAGACTAGTTGCTCGATGCAGCGGAAATTAAAAATTTCTATGTGACGAAACCACATGATCCAAGAACACTTCTCGGATCGTTTCGTCTAAACCACAAACAAGTAATAGGATTACCTTTTGAAGCATGGTTGCGATTGAGTCTCTAAACAAAGAGACCTCCTATCTCAAGTTTGATCCGACGGAGGAGACGCTTGCGAGCGCGTGGATGAGACGCGTGCTTCTCGCAATCCATGTTGATGATCCAAGCCACGGATCTCCTCATCTCGACAAACGAGATACGACATCTTCTTCATGAGTAAGGCACACCGAAGTAGATGGATATCCACGAGCAATCTATCGGGCAGCACAACGACGATGTTGCGGCGATGGAGGATCTCTCTAGGGCATCCATGGTGGACGGCCACATGAGAGATAGAGAGAGTAGGTGTGTAGAGAGAAAGGAGAAAGAGAACATTCATTGATGTCGAGTATCAACAAGAGCAAGGGGTGCCTCTTCTTATATAGGGTTTTGGGAGTCCATGGATCCCAATCCATGGACAACACACAATCAACTAATGAGATTGATTGTGTCCCTTTCAACGACTAGGATTGTTGTTGGTAAAACACAACAACAAGTGATTTAATTCAAATTAATTATCATTGATAAATCAATATAATTAATCTCAAATTAAATCACTTTTGACTAGAGATAGAATAATGAGAAGACCATGGTCCTCTCCTAAAAAGGGGGGATGGCTACTCTACTCCTCTAGAGGAGTTGTAGCCGTCCTCTCTAATTAGAGGGGACTTCATCAATCTCATTGATATATCATGAGATCTCATCATCTCATGTTATCTAGTATATCTCTTGTCGAAATAATTTTCACAAAAAATAATTCTAAATTATCTTTTGGAAAATATCAATCAAGCCATTGAAAAAAATGTGAATCTCATTCACAACCCAAAACTAAACGTAATTATATTTTCAATTAATCATTCAATGTGAATCACATTCACATTAACAATTAATCAACAAATATAAAACACAATATGGCTCTCTCTTATATATTATAAATCACATTTATAATATATATGATTAATATGGATAGTGCTATCCACATTATTCATATCCATGATAATTAAATCACATTTAATCATCTTAGATTTCCTTTTTCTCATGTGCCCAAATAACATGAATCACATTCACATTATTCACATCTTTGATAATTAAATCACATTTAATTATCTTTGATATCTCTCCTTATAATATGCATCAAATTCATATAATACATGATAATTAAATCACATTTAATTATCAATTTTTTCGTTGCTTGGATACACATCAACAATAAAATTATCCATGAACTCTTTCAAGGATAATGCGCTTTCTTCGCGGATACTTGGAGATAAGGACAGGGCGATTGTATTGTTCCACGTATAGTGACTTGGATAATGAGATCACATCTCAAATCCAAATCTTGGGCCTCCCATAGATGCTTGATTAAATCAAGACCACAAATCTAATCTTCTCATTACATACGAATCACATTCAGATCAATGTCCAACATTTGGACCAAGATCAGATTACTTCTCTACTTAGAGGTGTCACTAAAATCCAGACCCGTTTCATAACTCCCTAGGAATGGAAGCGTCATGGTTATACAATCATTTATGATCACATCACCCTCAGGTATTCCCAACACGTGTACATCTTGCATACTGGAAGACTCAGAATAAACTCGATGTATTAGATCAACTTTATACTGTCTACTTCAGGGTTTTATCAGTAAGCTTCTCATTTGATCATTGGGAGTTGGTATTGATCATACACTTTCCAAAAGCATATATCATACCTAGGTCTTGATCATATACTTTCCAAAAGTATATATCAAACCTTACAAATTCAGTCAAGCTTCCAAAGTGAGACGACCGATGGAATTTGATCTTCCCAATATCTCATGAGTGAGCTCATGCTTCCGATTCAGTAGTGAACCTGTATGATCCCTTTGAGAGATCGTATTACTCGTATGCCCTTATATGCACACCAGCGCGCCGGTGTATAGACCTTAGTTAGGTCGTCAACCTATTGGTCTGCAAAATGTACACACTTAGACATATAGTAACACATCTGTCTCCGGTTAGAGGATGAGTGCCTGTATCTTGACAGTATACGATATAGGACTTTGGTTATCTCGATCTCGTTAAGTCAACTCTTTGACTTAACTAATCTGACACCTCCGAATCTCTATTCCTATGCAAAGGACCTACATCAATAGATCGGTCAGATATCAGCCTATGTGAGAAAGGATTGCCATCTCCTACTCAGGCTGGAGATCATCTCTTAATAATCATTTGACGGTGCTTGATAAGTCCTCAATCTAACCCTTTAGATATTCATCCAAGCACCAGCCTCTATGATTCAATAGTAGAATCAATAGCTGTATTATTATTAAGATGGCCATGGTACATAACCCTAATTGTACTAAGGGACCTATTATGCAAATTAGTTATTCTTCATTTCAGATCAGGGAATGATATCTGCAATAACATTTATTGCATAATGGCTTGTCGTGGGTTCACATGTCCAACAATCTCCCACTAGCCCAAAGAGCTATTAATGGGCTAATCACTTAAACCCACACTCATGTGACAATCATAGGCTATTTAGAAAATAGTTACGTAAGCCGATCAGTCACTCTGTTCCCGTGAGACTACGCCAAGTCCTTTTACGACACTTGCATATCCCCAGTAACAGTGCTCGCATCTAATGCGAATGTTACATCTTATGCAACCAATACTCAATATAGATAAAGCAGTTATAATGTCCTTGACACTACATCTTAATAATTATCATAACCAGTATTTCCATAATTCTTATCAGAATACCCTTATTCCTGGAGATCTCTATCTCCAAAGGTATCCAAAGTTAAGACCTTTAAAAATCACTATCTATAAAGTCTTAATTTCTTGAAGATAAGACTTTGAGATCACTATCTCGAAAGTATTATCTTCTTTGAAGATTTTGTAATTACTGCAATCAAGTGTTTTCTCTCCATAGTAGGATTATCAACACTTTACTACTCCCACTGCATGGCAGATGTCTGGCTTTTGTACACATCTAGCATACACTTAGCTTCTCGTAACTGATGCACAAGTGCAAGCAGTTCTAGCATTCACTTCCTCAACTCTTTGAGGTGCTATCCTTTTAGATAGGTCAATACCAAATCTTAAGGGAAGGAAGCCTTTCTTGGAATTTCCAAAAATGGAATATGTCCAATGTGTACTACAAATGTGACAGTCCCAATATCCTCTTCTCTTTGCTTTTGAACAACTTCAGAACTAAGATCCAAGAGGTATCCTTGAAATCATATTTCAAGATATGGAGTAGCCAGTCTATAACCACTTATTATCATCCTTATATCATTCCAAATGATTCGGATATTATCTACATTTAGCATAATGAACACAATGGCACTCCCACTAAGCTTCACATGGTTCATCAAGATTCTATCTGAAATCATAACATTTATAATTTCATCAAATCTTATGATCCAACTACAAGAAGCTTATTTGAGTCCATAGATGGATTTCTTTAGCTTGCACATCTTGCTTTCCTCAACCATGAAGCCCTGCGGCTACTTCATGTGAATATCCTTAAAGAGATATTCATAAAGGAATGCAATATTGACTTTCATCTCGCAGATGTCAAAGTCAAGTTGTGTAGCTATAGTCAGCAATATTCTGATGGGTTTAAGGATGGTCACTGAAGAGCAAGTCTCATTGCAAGCAATATCTTCTCTTCCGGTGTGTAGCTCATGGCTACGAACCGTGCTTTGAAGGTCTCTACCTTCTCATCAGATTTCCTTTCTCTTGAAGATCCATTTACACCTTAACGTGTCTTACCCATATAGGTGGATCCTCGAGGGTCCATATGCAATACTTGTATATGAATTCTACCTTAGACTTTTATTGTTAACATCAATCTTTCCATGTCATGATCCTCAGAAGTTTCATCACATGAAATCCGATAATTGTCAGACTTAACTGACACATGGAATACATCCTCAAACTCATTTTAAGAGGTATTAGTGTTTCATCTTTAATTATCCTTTTAGTTTCCGTTTGGAGCCTCATTATCATCTCAAGATTCAATGAGTTCCTTTACTCCATTTTCATCTTGATTCTCAAGAGAGTCATCCTCTAAGAATCACATTCTCAGAGATGAGATCTTTTAAGAATCAGGGTTATAAAGTAGGTATCCAATACCATCCTTTATTTTCCTAATGAAGTAGCACTCCCTAGTGCTCGATTCTAGCTTACATGCATGGAATCTTATTAAGGATATATAATGTAGTCTCTACTACATATATACCAGAAAACTAAGAGAAAATTATGCTTGATCAAATCATGTCACACATGATCCAATTGTATCTTCCTACAAGTCTATTGAGTTTAGGTGTGTTAGGAGGATTGAGATAGAAATGATATTCATATCTTCATAAGGTATTCTTTGAATTTATCTAATAGGTACAAACTACCTAGGTTAGATCAAATTCATTTCATCTTTCTACAGACTTTGTTTCCAAACCAAAATTACGAAATCTATGAACATTTCAAAGGTTTCTTAGGTGAAGAGAAGAAATCTCATATCATACATACTCATCAATAGATATCACATATCCATAATGTTTATTATGATATAGATGATCCATATACATCAATATGTATGTGATCTTGAATACCTCGACATCTAACACCATTCCCAGAGAAGGGTGTATTGGACATTTTACTTTGAATACTATATTCACAAGTATGTAAGATTCGAAATTTTAGACATTCTAAATTTTCATCTCTTACTTGTCTATTGATCAAATCAACTGGCATATGTTCGAAACTTGATGCCAAATCAATATCAAATGATCTTTATCCTCCTATTGATCTTATAAGGTTTAACTTTCAGTGTTAGAAATCTTAATGAACCATTCATTAAATTTCTAATTTAGTAGAGTCTACTAGATGCTAGATTACTATCTGAAATATATCCGTCATAACTCTTTATAAAAGGTTTATTCCAGAATTCATGTTTATTTTCAACATTTAGAAATATATGAATGTATTCTTATATCTAGGTCATAGATGCATTCTTTAAGACAAAGGGCTCTCCCACTGAAAATATGAAGTCCATCTATCCAATAGAGATTGTTGCAACAATTGCATCAAAATTCATGTAGTTGACTATTAAACCTGAAGATCAAATTTATTAATATTCTATAACATATGCAACAATTGCAAGTGTCATTAGAAGAATGAGAAACAATTATTAGACTTTATCTTATCAAATAAGCAAGTTAATATCAATGATTAATGTAGATTATTCTGGTGCTCTATCCAAGTCCTTCTCTAAGGATTCAAGAGAGACTTTATAGTCATACTATCAAAACACCAACTTATTGCAGTATTGGCATTCATCCAACTCTTAGTAGGTCAACTCTTTGACTTTCCTTCTTACTCGGGTCCGACCCATGCTTCCACTATGCTCCCTTCATCTATAAACAACCATTGCTTAAGACAAAGAATTTCTTATGTTGAATTCAAAAGAATTCAATGTAAGAGTATTTCAACATTTATACATGCTTCATTAAATTCATACAATATGAATATTATGAAGTTTCATGAATGACTAGAGTATAGACAGTAGAATGATGACACTCATCATGTCTACATCCATCTAGACTCTTAAAACATTGGTTCAGAAAGGTATTCAAACATTTTGAATACATCAACTCTTAGTAGAGCTACCATTCTGCATGATGCAGAGAACCATGTCATTCATGATAAAATTTCAAGAGCACATATGCATGCCTTAAACATCTTCTTAGATTTTATAAGGATTAATTGACAATTACGATCATCATCGACATGTCATTTCCAAAGTACATTTGATGATATCAAGACTATAGAGACATACAAACCCTGGGGTTATAGATCTATTGTCTATTTAATTGTCATTCCTCATTATTATGAGGAAACTTGCACATTTCAACCACATACATTATGTGTCCAACTGCAAGTACAATATCTGGATCATGAGTCCAATCCATGATATTTTACTGGTTATTATTGAGTATAACATTGAGGGGGATTAAAGAAGGATTATCTGAAATAAAAAATTTGCATAAACATATATAAATAAATAATTTACTTTGATTTAGGAATTTTTATATCAAAGTTGTCTTGCTATGTCAACTATGAAAGTTCATTCCCTTAATCACTTTCATTGTAAGAGATATACTTACCATTATATCTCAAGCAAGATCTGTGATCTCCTTCCTTATATTTGTTACATACCAATAATATGAGAACCTGTAACTCAGATGAAAAGAAGCGGGAACACATTCTGCCTTGCAAGTTCAACTTGCATCTCCCAATTCGGTCTTTAACACCCGGTCCCACCACCCCTAAGGTGATGTTGACCCGTCATTAATTGAACAAATGTCAACAGGAATACAACTCGCTATGTGCAATCCAATATCACCCCAATAATACGAGGACCTGATATTGAGGTCACTACACATACGTCCTTACTCTTTCAAGAAGCGACGAGCCCGATCCAAATGGATCGTATGCAGGAGCTGTCACTTCTGACAGGCATCTCCTACATACAATATCTGGCGACGGAACCCTTCACCTTGATGGAAGGCCATGGATGTCACTTATGTGATCCTCCATATCATATTCAAATTCTAATTAATCATTATGAATCATATTCATTATGATTAATTCTTCCAAGGGAAATAACAACTCTATTCATAATAGAGTGTTTTAATTTTAATTAGATTCCAATTAATCTAATCATATTAAATTAATGATCCAATTAATATCCAATTAATATCCAACTAACAATTTTAATTTTTACTTGAAATATGATATTATCTCAAATACGTATTATTTTGAATTTTAATAATTAGAAAATAGATCATGATCTCTCAGGCATCATTCGTTCCCTACCCGTTGTAATGGCCAGTATCGGCGGGAGTGGGACGGACCGCAACCGATGCGACCCGCTACCCCAGCGATCCCCGACTAGACACCACATCTGCCTCGGGAAAAATAAGGCCGAGCCAATCACTTTGTACTTGAGATGATCATCGGTTCTTCAACCAAATTATACCATATAGTAATAATCTAAACCATTTTCATTATATTATAAGGAGATTTGCTAAACAAATCTCCAATCCTATTCAAGCAACAAGATTTTGCATGTAAAAGTTATCCTACAACTATTGTAGGATAAACTAGAGTTTTCATGAAAATAATGTTTGTTGGAAATTTCATATTAACCAATTGTGATCAAGATCAACTATCTTATCATTTTGGTTAATGCAATGTCATTCAAGGAAATAATTATCATCTTTAAATATTTCACAAATATTTATCAATAATCATTTCAGAAAATTAACAATTAATTTTCATAATTTATTTGTATGACAATCACAAGGTTCATGATACTGATGTAATTTCCAACAGTGACCCTCACTAACTAAAAATAGCATATCTCATTCATTTTAAATCCAAATTAAGCAAAATCAATTTTCAGGTATTGATAACTTGATTTAAAAATGAAATCATATGATAAACATGCATTTCCAGCCATTTTAAAACCGTAATTAACATCTTAATTACGTCTCTGATCGCCTTACCCGAAACAGTGGATATATGGTCAATAAAGCGATCATATCTTGAGCAAACAGAATCCAAATTATGCAAACTCAAATCTTTCGGTTTCCTTAATTAATGGGAAATATTATCCAATTTAAGATTTCGTGTTTAAACTTTTAAACAAGGCCGAAATTTTATCACAATACATGGCTGCGAAAATTGAAATGCTAAAATCTTCATGAAGCCAAACGAGCCCAAATTTTCGTAGGTTCATGGATCTTATCCAAAACCTTCGAGAACCTGGCTCTGATACCACTTGAAGGATACGGGAAAAAATCATCAAGTGCATCACAGAAGCGTGATGATTGCATCGAATGCGATCGGGAGCGACTAGTCGCACTAGTTGCTCGATGTAGCGGAAATTAAAATTTCTATGTGACGAAACCACATGATCCAAGAACACTTCTCGGATCGTTTTGTATAAACCACAAGCAAGTAATAGGATTACCTCTTGAAGCGTGGTTACGATCGAATCTCTAAACAAAGAGACCTCCTGTCTCAAGTCCGATCCGACGGAGGAGATGCTTGCGAGCGCGTGGATGAGACGCATGCTTCTCGCAATCCATGTTGGTGATCCAAGCCACAGATCTCCTGATCTTGACAAATGAGATACGACGTCTTCTTCACAAGAAAGGCACTCCGAAGTAGACAGAGATCCACGAGCAAACTATGGGGCAGCACAACGACAATGCTGCGACGATGGAGGATCTAGGGCATCCATGGTGGACGGCCACATGAGAGATAGAGAGAGTAGTCATTTAGAGAGAAAGGAGAGAGGGAGCATTCATTGATGTTGAGTGTCAAGAAGAGCAACGGGTACCTCTTCTTATATAGGGTTTTGGGAGTCCATGGATCCCAATCCATGGACAACACACAATCAACGGATGAGATTGATTGTGTCCCATTCAACGGCTAGGATTGTTGTTGATAAAACACAACAACAAGTGATTTAATTCAAATTAATTATCATTGATAAATCAATATAATTAATCTCAAATTAAATCACTTTTGACTAGAGATAGGATAATGAGAAGACCATGGTCCTCTCCTAAAAGGGGGGACGACTACTCTACTCTACTAGAGGAGTTGTAGCCGTCCTCTCTTATTAGAGGGGACATGGTGTTGTTCACGATTTTCTGGGGGTTTGGTAAAATTGATGGAAATTGTTTATCTGGTCATCGTTGTTATCCCCAAAATCCCGTGACAAACAAAAATGTTTTTTTTAACTTTTTTGCTACTTATTAACCTGTATAGCGGACAGGGTCGAACTCAGGGAGGCTACAATTCCCGAGGGTTATTAAATTAATCAAAAATCAATTAAGAGAAAGTAGGAATCTCAAAGGACAACTATCCTTGGTTTTTGTGATTTTTTTTATCTTTTTAAAAATTTTAATCTTTTTTTATTTCTAATTTTTTTATATTTTCTGATTTTCAAATTTTTAATAATTTTGATTTTTGCAATTTTTTAATTTTCAAATAACGAACAATATTCACAAGGTCAAAAATACGCACACCAACAGTTTTTGTAACTTTTTAATTAATAAAAAATACTCAGAAAAATCCAAAGAAACTATTTTTGGGTTTTAAAAGTTTTTGAAATATTTTTGAGAATTTTTGTGGAATTTTCAGATATTTTGTATTTTTCGAAAAATCAAATAGTGAGAAAATGTGAAAATGTGCACAGCCTGGAGTAATTTGTAAATTAAAAATAATTTAAGTGTCCAAAACTCCTGATAATTATTTTTAAGACAAACTACAAGCGATTATCTACAAACATGAACTGAAATCACAACTTTTGGATTTTTGTAGAATTTTCTATGATTTTTAGAAGATTTTTGATATTTTTCATTTTTTTGGGTTTTATAAATAATCAATGCGTCAAAATTTGTCCGAAATTAATGAAAGAGACCAACTCTAATTTTTTTTGAATTTTTAAGCAATTTTTCAAATTTTATGAATGTGTGAATTTCAGGAAGATAAAAAGGCACTGTTTTTTATTTTTTAAATATGTCAAATGGTAACAAAAATTGATGAAAACTTTATACGATGATAGTAACTACTGCAGGAGCTTACACAAATTTTTGCAAATTTTATAGAGCATGATATTATTTATTTAATCACAAAGAGTAAGAAAATTATTGTTCTGCAGTTCAGGGACTAAAATGTAATTATAGAAAAGTTCTGGACTGATAAAATAACAAGAATTAAAAGCGGGAAGTGATGTGAGATTTACCCATATGTCACATGATCCACGCGTGCTCTTCTAAAGGCGGGGACTGTTTTGCAAATGTCTATAGCTTCAAGGTCCTTTATTGCAAATGTTTCCAAATTCCTCTTTTTTTAATAAAACCCCAATCTAGGGTTTTGGAGGGCTTCCTTCCTTTCTCAACAAGCCAAAGAGAGAAGAGGGCACAGGGGACAGCTTCCTTCTACTTCTTTTCAATGGAGGCGCGGTGGCAGAGGAGCGGGCATGCGCGACCGCTCGCGCGGTGGTGGCTGATCGGGGGAGCGAACGGCGCTTCACGCGTGGGGGGTGGCGGTTGATCTGCGGAGGGAAGCTGGGGGCTGGGGGCTACTGGATGTGGGACCACGGTTTTGGGGCGAGCCGCAAGAGGTCGGCGTGGGTCGCTGGAAGAGGAGCGACGAAGCGGGATGGCGGGCATCGTCGTCGCGTGGTTTCGCAGCAGGTACCCACGCGGATCGCCGGGCGGATGAGGGCACGGAAGAGAGCGGCCCGCACGCGTGGCTGGAGCGGGCACGCGTGACCACTCGCGCGGCGGTGGTGCCTGGATGTGTCGCTGCGGGCTGGGCTTCGGCTGGGCGGCCAGAGGGCCAGCTGATATCCGCACGTAGGCGGAGGAGAATGAGCAAGGGGGGCGGCGACGCTGGGAAGCAGCCATCCCTCTTTTTTTGTTTTTTAATTTTTTTTGTAAATTTTTTATTATTGTAATGATGTAAACAGTAAATAAAAAAACTTTTTTTATTTTTTTTGTAAATTCGAAAACTAAGAAAAAAGTGATAAAAAAAATTCTTTTTTTATTATTTTTTCTTTTTTCTTTTTTATATGATCCTACAAAACAAACGTTAGAGAACATGAAACAAATATTATTTACAAATCGGAAAAATGAACGGAGATTCGACGGAGATGAGGGATTCAAATCCGATCTCCGGCCACCATACGCGGTCGGAGTTGAGAGATCGTGGACGATAGAAATAGAACGCGTAGAGATCGAGAAAGTGAGATGAAAACTCGAGTCGGTGGCGGAATAAATTGTGGCGGATTTTAAGATCTAGATAACCAAAAATTGACAACGAGATAAAAAATATGAGAAATAACTACGATTAATCTAGATAAAAATAAAAAATGTGAATCTCACCATAGGAGCGGAAAAGGACCGTGATCGCCTCGACAAGGTCGACTCGTTGTCACCGGACGGCTTGGAGACTAGGCAACTTCCTCGATGAAATTTCTCTCGGAGATCGGGCTCCTCGCTCTAAAGATTGATCAAGTTGAAATGAAGGAGAAGGAGCCATATAAATAGAAAAGAGATGAAATTTGATTTTTTGATTTTTTTGGTGGAAGAGATAAAAGAGATGAAAATTGAAATGGATTTTTTGAATTTTTTGGTGGAAGAGATAAAAGAGATGAAATGAGATAAAATAAAAGAGATAAACATATTTACAAAATTATATTTTTTTGAATTTTCGTCGCTTATTTATTTGAATTAAAAAATGTTACTTTTTTATTTTTTTATGGTGATTAATTAAAAAAGCAATTATATAAATATACTATATACGTAGATGACATTATATACAAGGGTAAATGAGGAAATTAGCCTTTTTGTTTCAAAAATTTTTAATTAATTTTTTTATTTATTTTAAATAATTAGTGAGAATAATTTACAAATATATACAAATATAATATGCACAAAATACATGGGAAAATTGTACAAACCACCCCAGTCAACCGACTTTTCAACCGCAACTCCAAAAATTATGAAAATATAGCCATTTTAAAGATAACTTAATTTGGAATCCAATGGAAGTGAGATTGATTCAATTTGAGCTCATATAGAGCCGGAATTGGTCTTTAGTTTAGTGCTTAGTGGCTTTTTCCAAGTGTGGCTACTTTTATTCTGTACAAGATTAATTGTTCAATCTTTTTTAGTAATTAGAACACATTTTTTTTACAACTTTGGTTTTGAATGTTATTTGATTTGAGGTCAATTAAGGTACAAATAAATTAGCGTTAATTTTATACAGATATACATAAAATAAGTGAGAACTATTTACAACAATACACACAAATTTTTTTGATTTTCTGCTTAAGGACCCTATCTCCCTCTACTTTATTCCTGGTTGATCAGGTCAAGTCTTGACCTTCTCTCGGGGTTTGGGTCAGCATGTATACAGTCTTTCTTTTTTTATTTTCTTTTCTTTAGTGTTCCTTTCTTTCTTTATTTATTTATTTTAGGTTAAAACTAGTAAGAAATGTACAATTTTTACACAGATGCAAGTTAGTAAGAATATGGAGTTAGTGTTATATGCATGTGTTTTATAAGGGAATTTAAGCTAAAATAAATGAATAAAGATGACGAATCGCAGATTTATCATCCCCCTATGCTTTACCTTTGCTAGTCCCTTAGCAAACACTTATTTGAAAGAATAAGTGAAGAAAAAGAAAAAGAAAGGGAAAATAAAGAAAGTAGGACAACATTGAGTATTAAACTTATCTTCATAAAATTGTAGTTTGGAGTTGTGTCAGACCTTTAGATTATTAGTGTGTCAGAACTTCGATGAGACTTAGAATTTTTAAATCAACAACCTTCAAGTTCTACACATCATTGTCACAGTTTCGGCTCAGAAGTCATCTTAGATCAAACCTCTTTCCAAAGCACACCCTATGAACATTGAACAATCGACTCATGTGTGTGAAAGGTTTTAGCTCTTCCCATCCAGAATGCCAGACTACCATACAAATCTCCTCTCCAGTAACTCGTCCTCAGGGAGTTAGGTATTTCCTTCTAAGGTCTGTCGCGCTGTGTTCACAATCGAATTGGGGGAGAAGTTAGAAGAAGGAGAAAAGAACTGGAGGGTGGCCAGTGTAGTCACCTCTCCTTGTGAAGCTGGCCAGTGTAGCCGAGTCTCCACCATAATCTGCAGGTTTTCTTGAAGCTTGGACCTTTTTGGTCAGATATTTATTTGGTAGTGGCTTCTTTGTATTTGGATTTTTGGTATTCTGCTTGGATCTTGTTGTGCCCCTATGGATATAGAATCTTTTTGTTTCCATACATTTTTTGGGGTCTTAGAAAAAATTGTGCCCAGCCGTCCATCCCTTTTCTAAATCTTATTTCAACCTGTACTTCGGTCTTTAGATTTCCACGCTACCAGAAAAGAAACTCACACAGTCTTCCAACATCTCATCTGAGTTGAGCTAAGTGCATAGTGCGAGAGTACAAATTGATTCCCTATTCCAGAGTTATACCCAGAATAAAGAGACCAGGTTAGACACTAAGAGTCAAATGCTGCACATTGTCATGTGGAACTCAAAGAAATAAGTCAAAGACATGAAGCTTCTAAAATCCTATTTCTCGATGAAGTTCCTCTGAAAATTAGGTGGATTAAGGTCCAACTAAGCTCCATTCTTCAATTTTATTCCATACATAGTTTAAATGTCAATACTATCCTGGAAAATGCACATGCAAATGCAAAATATGAACAATGCAGAGAGTTTATTTTGAAAAGGAATGATGCACATGTGAAAAGAACATTTTTTTAAACAATTTTCTAATTTTGAACTTTTTATGGATTTTTTTGGAGGAAAATGCAGATGTGAAAGAAAGGGTTTTTTTTAATTTTGCAAATTTTTATATATTTTTGGTTTTGTAGTTTTTTTAGGAAAAAGAGTTAGTAAAATATATACAAGTATATACAAGATTTTTTATTTTGTTTTGTTTTTTGTTTTTGTTTTTTTTGGTTTTTTATTTTGTTTTTTATTTTTTGTTTTTTTTTTGTTTTTGTTGATTTTTACACACGTGGATTCTACAAATTATACACATAACCCCCCAAATAAATGTATTTAAAAGTACGAGTTATGTCGAAGTATATATACAATATATACGACACCCCTTATACTTAGCTCGAACTATGTCCTCATAGTGATCAGAGAGTGAAAAAGGAAGATGTGGAGCAACTCACAAGTGGTGTGGCAGTGTTCCCTTTCTTAAAATACGGACGGTGAGAGATGACGTAGGCAGTAGGCATGGTCAAGATGTGATGCTCAGATCTTCTCCTTCGCTTTCTCTTCTTGTGTTGAGGAGTAGATAAATCTGTCATGGCCTGTTGAAGTGGGGTTTTAATGATCTCATGAAGCGTGGCTACCACTTCGGGTTCAGTAAACATTTTTTTGAATTTTTAGACCTCATCCATACAAGGGAGGATGTCGGAATCAGCATTTAAACGAGGATTGCCAAGAGCAATCTGTATAATGGAATCCTCATGATCAAAATTGGGACATGTGGTGGATATATGTGTGGGTAAATGATTGGGCATTTGGGTTCTCTCCTCACAAAATGAATCAATAATGTGTCTCTCAGAATCTTTTTAGATTTTTAACTTTTTCTCATTTTTGTATTTTGGGAGATTGCAAACTCTCATGATTATCCTCAAATGAATCCACATCCTCAAATAATGGAGCAACGTTTTGGCTTGTATTTATGTTAAATAGATTGCTAATCCTCGAATTCATATGCTCCACCATCTGGTTTAGTGTCTCAAGTGTGGAAATCATGAAAGGTGACTCCAAAATCCCAGGATAGGGTGGGTTGAATGAGGGTGGGTAAAACTCAACGTCCTATGCTTCCTGAAATAATGGGTTAGGCGGATATGCACAAAAATCAGGAGGAAAGTCCTCCTGGAAAAAGGAAGGTGGATCGTCTGGAGAGTACGAGGTATCCTCGAAGATCGAATTAAAATAACTCTAGTCGGTCATCTCCGAATAAAAATATAGGGATTGGGAGAGCACGAGTGTTCAAGTCAAAAGATATGGAGAAAGAGGCGCAAGTGCACAGAAGGATCTAGCAAGCACACCAACAATCAAACACAATACAAACCCCAGTTCACCAACTCAACTAAAAGTGAAGACCATGAAGGTTCGGTCAATTATCTTGTCAATTTTAGAGTTTTGGTAAGAATACAATATATCAGAGCGGTTAGAAGCGAGCTATTAGGAATCCAATGCTCTCAGTAGACTAGCCTAATCTCAAAGTTAGATCTTTCCCAGCCAGTATGAATTGCGGACCGTTTACCGGCTACTCCGATCAATACAATCTGTTAAGGACGTCACGGGCTGCTTTACTGGCTACCAGAGATATCATCACTGGAGAACGACTAACCCAAGATAGTAGTCTGAAAAGAGTTCGGGCGTGGCTCTATCCGAGTGTGCAGGTCGCTCTCTTGCTCAAGCAAACCAAACAATGAGGGGGTTACTCCCCTGATAACTGGGATTTTGCGAGGGTCAAAATATGTCTCATACAAGGCGGAGACGAAGTCGTTGAGGTGACCGCTCACGAAACCCCAATTAAGTAGCAATTAACCCACAAGAAAGAATAAGTCAATTAAGTCCCAAAATATGAATTAAAATTTATTAACTCTACCATAATGATGCATAGTTGACGGTTCCGGAAATTGCCGTGTTAAGAAGATGTATTTTTTATCATCGTGTGAAAAATTAATGTGTCGTTCATTGTAGGCGGCAATCAGAATTGCTTGAGAAAATAATCAGACAAATTAATTAATTTTTAATCGAGTGCTTTTATGTTTATTTTACTTGGACAAGTCCCAAGGTCGATCACAAGGAGGCAAAGGAACAACCTAGAGTTATGTCTATAAAGAATCGTGCACGGTTTTTGAGGCGATCTTTTTTTGGAATTTTTAATGCGAATAAGGGATGCAAGATGCAATTTAGGCCTATTTTAGGAACTAAAATACAAATTACGTTCAAATGATGTCCGAAAAAATACGAAACTTGGTCACAATGTAAATTATGATGAAATGAATGCACTGGGAATTTTTGGATGCAAGATGATTTTTTATGAATTTTTAAGTGTAAACAGAATGATTTTCACTATTTAATTATATAAAATATTAAACCTACTTATTTTCAAGGGATAAAATTATCTAAGATCTATTACTAGGTAGTGGACCTCAGAAAAATCCTAAACCACGAAAATGTGGAATTTAATACCTATTAAAAATCAAATACTGAAATATGCAAAATATTTTTTACCGGGCAATCTATGCATGCAAATGCAAATCTTTTTGGGTACAATATCAAGCACAATTAATTCTACAATATGTGATTTTCAGGAATTTTGAGAGCAATGGTTAATCGATAGCAAAATTGAGAGCATAAAATGGGCAAAGTTTGCAAATTTCCACAAAACAATTAATTATTAATTAACCGTCAATCACAAAAATATCCACAATATGTCAAGATGTAGAAAATTAAATGATAAACATCATGCTATTTTTTGATAAATAAAATAAAGTAATGTAGAGGTCCAGAACAATGGGAAAAGACAAGGGTAACAATGCAATATAAAATAAAATAATACAGAACAAGGGTATACATGTAATTACCTAAACCCTTGGAGGTTCTTTGAAAAATCTCCACGTGCCCTCTGGTCGGTGGGGGCGTGTTGGAAAATAGAGGGAACTCTGGGGGTATGATCGTAATTAACCCACCCCCGCACCTGTATATCACGTGAGAGGGGACGGCTTTGCTGTTGACGTTTCCTCCTCACGTGTTGCGTATGTGGGAGGACCTCGGGTCAGGCCCGGCGCTAGAGGCGGAGGGTCTGGCGGAGCTCCGGATGGCTGTTGAAGCTCAGGTGTGGTGGAGCTGCTGACGTCGGGCGGAGGAGCGAAGGCGATGAAGAGGCAGAGACGTATGGTGGTCGTCGACGTTAGCAGGAGGCGTGGAGTGGCGTCGATCGTCCTCTGGCCGACACACGACCTAGGGGACGGTGGAGCTGAGGCACTCCTCTGCTGTGGCTGTAGAAAAGATGAATGTCGGCGGTGGAGTCGACGTTGGATAGGCGACCGATGGCGATGCGGAGGTGTTGGCGGTCGGCGAGTGAAGATGGCGGTGTTGGATGGAGGTTGAAGATGGTGGTAGTCGTTGTCAGAGAAGATGATGAGGAAGGCGGCGTTGACGAAGTCGTAGGCTCTATGGGGCGAACCGGAGCTGAAGCAGGGCAAACTGAGATTGCAAGCTACAACGGCCACGAAGGGAAGTGGCCGAATCTCGCTGGAGAGGCTGGCCAAAGGTGCTGTCACCACCGCGGCCGTGCTCTGAGTGCAATCAGCGGATGATGGACCTTGGGTGCGGCGAGGCCTTTAAATAGGAAAGAGAGGGAAGGTCGTTGCGGAGGTCACGGGGAGAAGTCGCGGAGCGGCCGACACGAGAGTTGTGGAGGCGGTTGGGCGGATCACGAGGCGGCGGTGGAGATTTCGGGGAAGGGGCGTGGGAGGTTGAAGATGTACAGCGGTCGTTCGATCGACCATGATCGAACGACTGTGGAGGCGCCACGTGGTGGCTGAAAGAGAGAGGGCACGACACGTGCGGAGCACGTGCTTGGAGGCACGTGCGATGCACGTGCGCTTATTTTAGTTATTTTAATTTTTAATAAAAACGATAATAAAAAGGCCAAAAAAGCTGACATGTGGCGGCCCCAGGGACTGCCACCTGTCAAAATTCCGAGAATAAAGACTTTGTAAAATGCCAAATAAATAGCAAATACCCTCGGATCGAAAAGGTTCCTTCACAAAAAATGCTCGTCACGATGAGATCTACAACTTTCATGAAGATATCAAAATCAAAATCGATCAAATGCACAAAGTGAATTTTTGGGGTATCCTATATATATAGAATACCGAGATTTTTGGATTTTGTAATTTTTGTCATTTTTAGACCAGACAAAAATCAGGAAAAAATATGGAAAAAATCAAAGATAAATAAAGACACCTTAAACTATTTTTTTGGATTTTTATTAATAGGAAAATATGTACATAAATATTAGGTTAAAAACCGCTAAAATACACAATGTACAAAAAGAGGCCCAAAACCCAACTTTCACATATGAGCTCCGATTCACTTGAACTTGGTCTTGTTTGAAGGTAATTGAATGTACATTAGTTCAAAAGTGTAGGATCAAATCAGACACTGGATGGGGATGATATGGGGCTTTTAGTCCAAAAATCCTGAAACTAGGGTTTGTGTTTTCGGTCCACTTACTTGGGTTAGTATTTTTTTGTATTTTTTATTTATTCTTGTTAGTGATACGTACACAGTGGAGTGGTTTTGTGTCATTCAGAGTTAGCATGAATGAGTTAAAAATCCGGGAAGTTAGGCTATTTACATGTCATTTTTGGCTTCTTATTTTGTGCAAAAAATGGATAAAATGCAATTCTTATGAAAACATGCATGAATGATAATTTTGCAGAATAAATGCAGAAATGCTGATGATTTTGAGGGAATTGAGCCTAATAAATGAGATTTAGAGTGATGAATCCGAGATTCATCATCCCCATATACTTAAACCATGCTCGCCCCTGAGCATCAAAAAGAAATGCCATGAGGTGAAATGAGATTGGGTTTCATACCAAGACCATGAGCTAAAGGTGAAAATGAACCTAGACTCAACCTTTGTATTATTCGTGTGGCAGAACTTCTGCGAGACTTAGAATTTTAAAATTAACAGCCCTCAAGTTCTACACATCATTGTCACAGTTTCGGCTCAGAAGTCATCTTAGACCAATCCTCTTCCCAAAGTATACCCTATGAACATTGAACAACCGACTCATGTGTGTGAAAGGTTTCAGCTCTTCCCATCCAAGAATGCCGGACTACCATGCTCCTCTCCTCTCCAGTAACTCGTCCTCGAGGAGTCATGTATTTCCTTCTAAGGTCTGTCGTGCTGTGTTCACAATCGAATTGGGGAAGAAGTTAGAAGAAGGGGAAAAGAATTGGAGGGTGGCCAGTCTAGTAACCTCTCCTTGTGAAGATGGCCAGTGTAGCCGAGTCTCCACCAAGATCTACAGGTTTCTTAAAGCCTAGACCCTTTTCAGATTTTATTTGGTAGAATGCTTCTTTGTATTTGAAATTTTTGGTGGTTCTGCTTGGATCTTGTTGTGCCCCTACGGATATAGAATCTTTTGTTCCGTACATTTTTTTGGGGTCTTAGAAAAAATTGTGCCCAGCGATACATCCCTTTTCCGAAGCTTTATTTCAACCCGTACTCCGGTCTTTAGATTTCCACGCTACCTGAAAAGAAACTCACACAGTCTTCCAACATTCTGTCTGAGTTGAGCTATGTGCATAGTGCGAGAGTACAAATTAATTCCCTATTCCAGAGTTGTTCCCAGAATGAAGATACCAGGTTAGACATTAAGAGTCAAATGATGTACATTGTCATGTGGAACTCAAAGAATTTAGTCAAAGACCTGAAGATTCTAAAATCCTATTTCTCGGTGAAGTTCCTCTGAAAATTAGGTGGATTAAGGTCAAGTCCAGACCACTCTCGGTTTCTGCTCACAACTTGGTTCAGAACCCAATGACTTTTCACAGATGCAAAAGAATGCGATGCTGGATGAAGTGCAGGTGTGAGAAATGCAAACAGATTTTTTTGTGATTTTTTAAGCAAAAATGAAATAAAAAGCCATATTTTTTTCAAAAATTTTGGGCACGGTTAGTGTTAGTAGCAAAACTCTTTTTTTCAAGTTAGTTACCCACCCTGTAAATACATATAGACTTACGCGGAAGTACGAGATATGGAAAAAATATATACGAAGTATATATACAAACACCCTATATTTAGCGAGTGTTGTGTCCTCAGAGCACAAGAAGTGTAAAGAAGACATAGCTCGGGCTAAGCGTAAGACAATGAAAAATGAAAAGAAAAAGAACAAGATTTACATAACCGCCCCCAATACTTAGACTGTGACCAGTCTAAGTATAGAAGAAGAGCGGAAAAAATGAAGCGGTCGGAATATGTGAATGAGGTGAGTATATACAGGTGGATGTCAGTTCCCCCAATACTTAGGCTCTGGTCAGCCTAAGTATAGAAGAAGGGTGGAAGTGAAGTGATCGGGAAAAGGAGAAGGATGGTATATACATATGGCATCGGTCCCCCCTTATACTTAGGCCTTGGCCTAAGTAGAGGAAGAAGCTGTAAAAGGAGACCGATGTGGTCGGGAGGGAGAGTGGGTAGCCGATGATTAAGGCGGTTTTTGACTGATCTTCTTGTGAGCCTGTGATGCGATATCGGTATAACGGGACGGAGATGAAGCATATGATTCCCAACTATGATCAGTGTCATCCTCAGAAAAATCATGATGGATAATAGATGAAGTGTTTAAGTCAGATGAAAGATATCCATCATCAGAGTTATCCTTAGAGGAATAGTATTTGAAAGTGGACATACTCCAAATATTCATGTCTTTTTTTTTCTTCAGTTGTTTCCTCAGAATTCGTTCCTTCTTGGGGTCAATCGGTTTGTCTTCGGATGAATACTCAGAAGCACCGGTCTCTGTCAGCTCATACGAAATAATTCCAGTGTACTTGAAGAGAGCAGGAGCATCAGCTTTGGATGGGTAGTAGTTAGGAACGGGAGTTGTCCAACGAGAATTGAATTTTGGATCCTTGCGAAGATATGGCTTTAGAGCTGCCGAACAGACTTCACTCATGTAGACTACCTTTTCCGAACCTGATGAGGGATCATCAAATGATTCCTCTTCCGAAAGGTCAAAGGTGACTCTCTTTTTATTTCTTCGTGAAGGTGTCACTTCACTTGAGTATCCAGATGAATAACCATTGGAATTCTCCTTGGTCGGTGCTCGGACTACGTGCTTGTTCTTAGTCTCCCAAATGTGGGATGATTTGGTCAAGATATTCAGAAATGTTTCTCCAGGGTGTGACCATGCATATGACTCAGGATCATAGAAGAAGGATTTGTCTATTTTGAGATACGTGAGAATTGAAATACTGGGGAGAGTCTCTGCATGTTCATTCTTAATTGATTTGACGTTGGAGTATTCCTGTGTCGAGTTGATGTAATCCATGTAGTCAGACTAGGTTGACCCAGGGTGTGCCCATGCATAAGTCTCTGGATCATATAATTCATATACATGATTCTCCAAGGTAAGAGCGGCTGAGAATGGAGCAGGGGGGAGAGTCTCTAAACCAATAGTCTCATCAACAACCGCTATCTCAAGTGTTGCATCGGGGTAGGGCTCTTCTACCTCTTCATGGTTGCGGCTGTCGGGGACTTCGTGGGTTTCCTCAGAAGATCGTGGTTCCTCAAAGACATGGTCAGATCTAAGTGCTTCCAATGCTTTAAAATTGATTTTCCGAGTCTCACAATTGATAATTGCCTTTGACAATGCTAAGAATGGTTTTCCGAGAATAATTGGAGACTGGGTGAATTCTCCTTGATGCTCAATATCAATGATCGTGAATTCTACTTTGAGCGGAGCACCTTGGAATTTTATGATGACAGAAATGATTCCCCTCGGCCTCTTTATCGATCGGTCTGCCAATTGAACAATCTCTCGTATTTTGCTGATCGTTCGAGTTTGAGTTTGTGAAATACAAAGGTCGCGAGGATATTGATCGGTGAATCGTCATCAATCCGAGCATGGGTGAAAATTGTGTCTTTGATTATGAACTCAAATCTGGGCAACCGTTTTACGATGCGGTGATTTAGCCAAAATTCAATGCGGTCGTATTGACTCACAAGGCGAGTAGGGTAGAATCAAATAAATGTGTGTGAGTGAATGTGAGTGATGTCTACACTATGCAAGCAAATGATTTTTGTGGGTTTTTAAATTTTTTAAATTTTTTTATTTAATTTTTTTAATTTTGTATTTTGGTTTTTAATTTTCTAATTTTTATAATTTATATTTTATATTTTTTTCCTTTTTTTAATATTGGAATATAAATAAAATGTAATGAAAGGGAAGACCAAATATTAATAAAAATAAGCAAAAATAACCAAAAATTCAGAAATAAAATCTTTGTGCTATTTTTAAGATTTTCTACTGTTTTTGTGATTTTTGGGTATTTTTCGAACTATTTTTGGTATTTTTAAATAGCAAAATAAAGCAAAACTAGTGAAATATGTACTGGCTGTGAGTAAAATGGGAATTAAAAATATCAGATGGCCACAAAATGTTTCCACACTATTTTTCAAATAAAGATAATGAAAACAGGAGACTACAAGACCTGAGTTTACAATTTTTAGAGTTTTCTAGGATTTAATAGATTTTTTTGAAGTTTTTAAGTACCTTTGAATTTTTAAGGTTTTTCTTTTGAGGTTTTTAGTGATTTTTGGACTGACACTAAAATAGGTTAAAATAGACAGTAAGGAATTTTTTTGGAATTTTTTGAGGTATTTTAATATTTTTTTGGTATTTTCTAAGCTAGACAGTAATTAAAAAGCATGTTTTTGATTTTTAATAAATATTAAAAATGAAATAAAATCAAAAACTAAAATTAGGGCATGGAAGTACAAGTACACAGGAGCTTAACCCTAATTTTTGAGAATTTTTGGAATTAAAAAGAAGCCTTAAATAAATAGAGCAAGACAACACAAATGAAAGGCCTAGCAGGGACTATATTGCAAATAGATAAAATTCCACAGGTAAACTTGCAATTTGAATGCAAAAATGAACACTCAATATTCAATTTCCAGGACCACTTACAAAAACAAAGACCCGCAGGGGTGTCGGTGTAAATTACCCACCAGGGTGCGACTCGCACGCGCCTGGCAGGGACCAAGATGTATTATCAGAAACCTTTGGGGTCTAACATGCAATTTCTCCCAAACTTTAATACTTAAACTAATAGTTCTAGGATTAAAACAAAATACAAAAAGGACCGAGGGCCTCAGTGCAAAATGCCCTCACCTCACATGTACAGGTCACGTGAGGTGACGTGGCAGAGGACCTGTTTGTAAATAAAATAAGCGCGAGGGCCTTTCTGCAAAATTTACAAAATTTTTACACTACAAAGGACAGTTTGTAGACTAAAATGTAAATACAAAATGCGCAGGGGTTGAGATGCAAAATACCCCAAGCGCGCGGATCCAACGGCTGCAAAGCTTCACTTAGACACGTGGAGTGAATCCAGCGGTCGATAGCGTTTCGCGTGGACAGCGGATATTAGATCGTCGGGCGACGATCGAATGGTGGCGACGTGGCGTGATCCAACGGATGCTGCTCGACCTGGGGGGAGCTCCTCGATCCGATGGCTGGGGGGGGTGATGACGAAGAACAACGAAGAACGCCGGCGAGGCAGACTTCGTCATCCCAAATCTTCGTCCTCCGATGACGATGGCGCTTCAAACTGGTCGTGGAGCTTCCTGGGGGCCTTCTCTTTCTCCTGGAGGCGTCAAAAGACCACGGCGACGGCCGTGGCACTCGCAGGCGGTCGGCGGAGCTGGAGGACTCGGCTGAGCTCCGGCGAGCGACAAAATCGCTCCCAGGCGCTAGTCAACGCGCTTTGACCCTGCAAAAAGGGTTAGGAGGTCCAGGGCAAAATGCCTGAACCTCTGGATGGCTGTGAAGGAGCGTGAAGCGGCGGGGCGATGAACGGCCGAAGGTGCGCTCCAGCCAAGTCGGTGGAATGATCGATTCAGATGACGATTCTCAAAATTTCTTAGGGGCTATTGTTCCTAGGACTGAGGCTAACCTATTGAGCGAGAAATAAAGGGGTGAAAGGGCCCTCAATGGCCGGAGCCAGAGGGAGTAATGTACCTCGACCGCCGGAGTTTCGGGAGCTGGCGGAGGCACCCTCGACCTCGGACACCTTAGCTGACGACCTCGCGATGGAGCTGTCACCTCCAGGGAGCTCAGGAGCGCAAGAAGGTGGAGAGGTGGTGGACCAAGGGGACTCAAAATTCAAATTGAAGGTGGAGGTTTGGTTTTAAGTGGTTTGACCCCTGACCAAGGTGCTCCAAATATCAAGGCGCCTGGAGCACCACACTGATCCATGGCCCGAGGTAATCACATGGCGGGGTAGACCAATGATCGAGGTTTGGTTTTGCAAAAGGAATCATCACGAAAGAATGCAAGGGTCAGCCGCGAAAAAGCCAAGAAATTTGCTCAAAAACCAACTTCTGATGCAGCACAGGGGGGAAGGACGGCCAGTTGACCTGGGTCAACTGGGACCGTCTCATGATTGGTCCACGTGGACCAATCAGGAAAAATCCCTGATAAATATTTTGTAAATTTATTTAAAAATAGAAAAAAGGCTGAATTAAATGATGGTTATAAAATAAAAAAATTGTTATTTTATGTAGTATTTTATTGTGATTTTTAATTTATTTTATGAGGTATATTTACATGAGTTTACTTTTTAGCCCTATATAGGTATACTATCTATGTATGTTAGTATTTTATTTTTATTCTGTGTATTTTATTTTTATGATTTTTATTTATTATTTTCTAAAATCATAAAATACTTTTATATACACAAATATATTTTTTGTTTTATTTTTCTGATGTATTCTGTACATTAAATAAAATATAAGTATAAAAAGTATAGGTATAAATATAGGTATAATATCTATGTGTTTTATGTACAAGTATTTTATTTTTGTTTTTATTTAGGTTTTTATTTTTATTTTAATGTACCTAAGTATTATAAGTAATATGTACAAGATTATAAAAATATAAAAATACAAAAATAATGAATAATTAATAAATTGAATATTTTAATCAGTACAGCTATACAATAGGGGTCCAAAACTCAACTTTCAAACCATAGCTCCGCCAAATGCGAAACTACCACCATTGAATAGATTATTTTATTCTATATACAATTAAAGTGAGTTTGCTACATTTGGAGTTGTCACTTGTGAGATACGGATCTGGGAAGTTGGAATTCTGGATTTTTATTCAGACCATAACTTTTTATCTGTTTACTATTTTTCAGTGAAATCAATTTTGTATTTTTCTTTATTAAATTATCTACAACTTTTATGTACAAAGTTTCTTTATTTGATGTATAAAAAGTGGAACCAAAAATGGGTCCAAAAATGAATAAAGAATGAATAGAATTACTAGGTATTTGACCCTTATCTCCCCCTACTTTATTCCTTGTCGACTTATTCATCAAGATGCCTAGGTCTCGGGGGTTTGGGTCATAAAATATTTACAATATTTTATCTTTTTTTTCTTTTCTTTTATTTATTCTATAATTTTGGCTTTAATTACAGTATTTTTATACACTATTGAGATGCACATGCATGAATGCTAAGATGCTCTATTTAAGGCTATTTACAGGCATTTGCTAGGTTTTTTGTGCCAAAATGATAGGATAAAGATGATGAAATGTGGATTCATCATACCCCTATACTTTACCTTTGCTAGTCCCTAGCAAACACTTATGCAATAAGTGCAAAAAGAAAAGAAAGAAAAGAAAAAGAAGAACTTGGATTTCGTTTGATTATCAAACTTGTCTTCACCAAATCAAAATTTGGAGCTTAAGTCGGACCTTTGGAATTTAGTGCGGTCGGAACCTTAATGAGAACCGGATTTGAAATCCAACAGTCCCTGAGAATCCCAAAACTCTGTCCAAGTCTCCTCAATAGCCAGATCAGAAATAATTCAACTCATACGCAAACTCTTACGACTATGAGTCTGACTCGTACAGTGTAAGTGATGGTGGCTCTCCCCAACTAGAATGACAAAGAGACTGACTTCTCCAGTATGACAACCCAATGATTCCCCAATCCAACAACTCCATCCTCGAGGAGCGGGGTATTCCCTTCTAAGTTCAAGTGGCAACCAGCTCAAGAGTAGGGGGTGAAGAGAAGAATGGACGGTAGCTAGTGTAGCTACCTATCCTGGGATGCAAGACCAGTGTAGTCAAGTCATCTTGCTGCAGGCTCACATATTTGACTTTGGAACTCAAGCTTGCTTATTGACTTTACAACATTTGTACATACTTGTAGGCTTTTTATTTTTGTACATGCCTGAACACATATTTTTTTTGAATACTATATACAGCAGCATTTACATAAGGAGTTTTTCCTCTTGAGCCAGTAGACTATCCCTCTTTTGAAGCTTTATCGCAACCCACAGCCTCCTGTCTGTAGACTTCCTAATCACTGGACGGGTTGGGGTGCACTTCCCTCCCTAGAGGAGGACAAATGTTTCCACTTGTGTGCGCCTCATACCGGCAAATCCAATCCCCTCACCACTCCAACTGAGTTGAGCCATGTGAAAGGTGCAGGTGTCCAAGTTAGGTCATTATCAACAAGAGTCGTGCGTGTGCTCCGAAATACTCTACTTAGGCAGTCAAGAATCCATTAAACTAAGTCCCGTGATCCTCAAAGAATTAAGTCAACTAGACCTGAAGTACCTCAAACCCAGTTCCTATAAGGTTCCTGTTATTAGGTAGATTTTAAGGTCCAATCAAGCTCCAATCTTCGGATTTTACTTAGACTTGTTCAATTATCAAAATCAATCCAAAAAATGCTCATGCTATGCAATGCTATGCAGAAAATATTTTTGTGATGCAATTTTCAAGATTTTGAACTTTTTATGGATTTTTGAAAAGATGATGATGCATATGCAGATGCAATTTTTTTGTATTTTTCAGAAGATTTTTCAGATGTTTTTGGATTTTAGTTTTGCAAATGTTTTTGGGATTTTTGAAAACAAAAGGATTTTGCCTGAAAACTAGGTTAAAAATATGTACACGGGAGTGCTTCTTATATCTACAAGAAATGGATTTTAAGAATTTACAAGGGTAAGTGGTCAATTTTATAAGCATATATAGTGGATTTTGGTGTGATGCAAATGTTCCTCAAACTTATTTGACACAAGCTTTTTCACACAATTTTTGAAAACTATAGTCCAAAATAATTTTTACAAACATTTTACAAACATGTACACACATTTGAAAATCATTTTGCAAAGGCTTTCAAAACAATATATATAGATTTTTCAAATATTTTTGCAATCATTTTTCAAACCATTTGCAAATCATTTTTCAAACATTTTATTTCACACAAAGAAAATAAATTTTGCAAACCACACATTTTTACACAGATTGAAAACATGTAACAAAACATTTTCAAAATAGTTTTCAATAGATGTTCACAAAGATTTTCAAACTATTTTTCAAACATTTTGCAAAAAAACATTTTCACCTGACTTATTAATCAATATATACAAAAAGAATTTGAGGAACAAAACACCTTTTTATTAGGGATTTTAATGAATTTTAAAGAATTATTAGCCAAATTATTAGGAAAATACGAAAGTACGAGTTATGGCTAAAATATATACACAGTATATACGACCCCCCTATACTTAGCTTGAGCTATGTCCTCATAGATCGAAGAGAAAAGAGAAGAAATAACTCGTACTAAGTATAGACAAGTCTAAAGAATAAATAAACGAACCAATGAGAAGTTGGCCATCCCCCCTATACTTAGGATCAAGTAATCCTAAGTATAGCAGACTGTACACAACGCAGGGAGGGTCAAGGGTGGGAATGAACAGATCGTACTCAGATTGTCTCCCCCTATACTTAGGGTAAGATATCCCCAAGTATAGACAAGAAGAGGAGACAATGGATAGGATCGAAAAAAATAGAAAAACTCGGGGTGCACACCCCTTATACTTAGGACAAAGTACGTCCTAAGTATGGAAAACTGTCTACAAGGGCGGCACCTTTTTGATAGATAAAGAAAATAGAAAAGGAAAAGAAGAAAAGAAGAAAAGAAGAAAATAAATCAACAGATGAAAGAGTGATATGGACAGATGATCTGTACAGCGGAAGATAGAAGTGATCACCATGTATGAGATGCAGATGATATGAGTCAAAGGACACATCTCATACCAGAAGAGTGGGGGCAACGTCAATGGTCGGCGGATCATGATCGAGATATAGTTTCAGGCGTTGACCATTGACACGGAAGGTCGAAGAAGATGACGGTTCGGATATGTCGATGCTGCCATTGTCATGTACCTTCCTGACCACATACGGACCTTTCCACTTGCTCTGTAATTTCCCTGGGAATATTTTCAGCCTGGAATCAAACAACCATACTCTCTGATCTGGCTCAAATTGTTTATGGCTGATATGTGAATCATGCCATGTCTTCACTTTTTCTTTGTACTGTAGGCTGTTGGAAAAGGCTGTATCTCTCAGTTCTTCCAGGGCTGCCAATTCTGCTCTTCTCTGTTCTCCTATACTCTCGGGATCTAACAGTAACTCAGTGACTGCCCAAAAGGATTTGTGCTTGATCTTCACTGGCAGATGGCACGGCTTGCCATAGACGAGTCAAAAGGGAGATGTCCCCAATAGATTCTTGAAAGAAATCCGATAGGCCCACAAGACCGAGTCCAAAAGCTGTGACCAATCTTTTCAGTCTGGGCGGACAACTTTCTGCAAGATTGTTTTTATCTCCCGGTTCGATACTTCGGCAATACCATTAGTTTGAGGGTGATACGGTGTGGCAACCCGATGGTCAATGCTGAACTCGTCTGCAAGGGCCCTAATCTTGTCATTGATGAAATGAGACCCCCCATATGAAATCAAGACTCTAGGTACCCCGAACCGTGAAATGATATTTTTCCTCAAAAATTTGCATACGGTTTTTAGCATCTGCGGCTCGGGTGGGGATAGCCTCAACCCATCAGCTGACATAATCCACAACGAGCAAAATATGCTTGAATCCCTGACTCTTTGGAAATTGGCCCATGAAATCAATCCCCCGTGCATCAAAAACCTCACAAAAGTGAATGGGTTGCATGGGCATCATGTCTCTCTGTCCGCAGGTTCCCATTTTCTGACAGTCAGTACATCTCTTCACGAACTCATCAGAATCCTTGAAGAGAGTAGGCCACCATAGGCCGGATTGAAGCACCTTCTGTGCTGTCCTTTTTCCAGAATGATGTCCTCCTGCCTCAAGCTCGTGGCAGTATGTGAGGACGCTGTGATGCTCTTCCTGAGGAATGCACCTCCTCCAGATGTTGTCCCCTCCTTCATGATAAAGGATGGGATCCTCCCAATGGTAAAACTTGGCCTTCTCCAGGAAGGTCTCGAGTTTTTGCCTAGGCAAACCTTGTGGGACAGTCTTGGCAACAAGATAGTTCACAATGTCGGCGTACCACGGGAGCGAGGTGATAGTCAAGATCGCCTCATCTGGAAATGTCTCTGTAATAGGTGTGCTGGGCTCATATTCCTCAAGATTCTCCAATCTGGAGAGATGATCCGCCACCACATTCTTGACTCCAGGCTTATCCTTAATCTCAATATCAAATTCTTGGAGTAGAAGGATCAATCTAGTAAGACGTGCTTTGGCATCCTTCTTAGCCATTAAATACCGGATGGCGGTGTGATCAGTGTAAATTGTTACTCTAGATCCAAGAATATAAGATCGATACTTATCCAGAGCGAAGACTACGGTCAGCATCTCTTTCTCAGTCGCAGTGTAATTCCGCTGAGCGGCATCTAAAGTCCGGCTGGCGTAGTGAATGGCAAACGGTAAACCATCTCTCCTCTGTCCAAGCACAGCCCCAACGACATAATCTGAAGCATCCGTCATGATCTAGAATGGGAGAGACCAATCGGGTGGATGAAGGACAGGAGCTGAAACAACCATATTTTTGAGAGTCTCGAAAGACGCAAGACACTTATCATTGACAATAAACTCGGTGTCTTTTGTCAGCAAGTCAGTAAGCGGTCGGGCAATTCGACTGAAGTCCTGAATGAACCGTCGGTAGAAACCGACATGCCCCAGAAAAGACCGCAACTGACGCAAGTTGGACGGTGGATTGAGTTTTCTGATGATATCCACCTTGGTCGGATCGACCTCCATGCCCCTGTTGGAGACGATATGACCGAGGACTGTCCCTTGAGTCACCATGAAGTGACTCTTCTCCCAAGATAAGACAAGATTGACCTCTATGCAGCGCTGAAGCACACG
Organism: Ottelia alismoides; assembly: GCA_037367405.1. Lineage (NCBI taxonomy): Eukaryota > Viridiplantae > Streptophyta > Magnoliopsida > Alismatales > Hydrocharitaceae > Ottelia > Ottelia alismoides. The sequence continues at coordinate 132,858 of JAZKJV010003661.1, forward strand.
GTCTAGGCAGTCAAGACAAGCATCGAACCCGTCGCCATAGACCGAGAAGTCATCCATGAAGACCTCTAAACAGTCACCCACCATGTCCGAGAATATGGACAACATGCACCTTTGGAATGTCGCTGGAACGTTACATAGACCAAAGGGCATCCGTCTGAAAGCATACGTCCTAAACGGACAGGTGAATGTCATTTTCTCCTGGTCTTCGGGTGCAATGGCCACTTGATTGTATCCAGAGTACCCATCCAGAAAGCAATAATGACTCTTCCCGGCTAGCTGCTCGATAATCTGATCAATGAAGGGTAGCAGGAAGTGATCCTTCTTGGTGGCCTCATTCAATCGTCTGTAGTCCACACAGACCCTCCAAGAAGTGGGCACTCTGGTAGCGATCTCCTCTCCAGACTCATTGACAACTGTAGTGATACCCGTCTTCTTGGGTACCACGTGTAACGGACTAACCCATTTAGAGTCGGAGATGGGGTAGATAAAATCGGCGCTCCACCACTTTGAAATTTCTTTCATAACTACGTCTCGAAGATTCGGGTTCAACTGTCGCTAGAACTCACGCGACGGCCTAGCGTCATCCTCAAGAAAGATGTGGTGAGAGCACAGAGCCGGACTAATCCCCTGGAGATCGGCTATACTCCAACCTATCGCCTTGCGGTTTCTTTCAAGAACCTCCATCAGACGAGACTCTTGTTCTCCAGTCAAACCTGCTGAGATAATGACTGGGTGCATATCTGGCTCACCTGCAAGGAATCTGTACTTCAACGACTGCGGCAGAGGTTTCCGTTCTGGACAACTGGGAGGTGGCAGATCTGGTTTCTGATATGTCTGTGTGAAGGCGACCAGGTCTGCATGGGAGAACTCTCGCTCTGCATGAATTTCTGACGAAGGGCGGCATGCTGAATCATCAATAAACTGCACTCTGTCATGGTTGTTGGCTCAGAAGGAATCAGACAAGGCAAATAGTCATCAAAATCATCCCAGTCAATGTCTGAATCTGAGGGATCAGAAGAATATGACCAAGAATGGAAATCATCAGCACCACTCATCACAACACTATCAGCCTCAGGTGTATCCTCGTCCAGGGTTGTGCTCTCCCGGCTCTCGACTGCTATGAGCTTGAGATAAAGCGAATCTGTAGGCAAGGCAAGGGTCAGTGCTACAGGATCTATCTAGTTGGATTCATCATCAGTCATCACAAAATCACATGCCTGGTGGATGTCTAGTTTTTCCTCTGTCATCTGCGCGGCTTCGCTTGACTGCTCCGAGCATTCTAACTCTCTAGCTCTGGTTTCTTCGATCGTCTCTATTTATATGGTTTCGCCCTCTACGCGAAAGCATACCTTCCCGCTATCATGGTCGGTCACCGCCTTGGCTGTGGCCAAGAATGGACGTTCGAGAATGATGGGGGCATCAGTTACCGATTCAGGGATCTCCATGTCCAACACAACGAAGTCCACGGGGAATTTCAGGCCCTGAATGGTAATGACCACGACTTTCAATAACCCCTTCGGCCTCTTAGTCGACCTGTCAGCAAACTGAAGGACTGTCCTGCTTCGAAGAAGAGGACCAAACTCGAATCGGTCGAGTAAGGCTGCTGGAAGAAGGTTAATTGAAGAGCCGCTGTCTAACAGAATTTGAAGAGCCGCTGTCTAACAGAGCCGTCTGGTCGCTTGGCTGGCAGCTTGTTCTGGATGGTGCAACAAGTGGAATGAGTGAGCACATGGATCTGATCTCTGTGGTTCCTCCTCTTCCTGTGGACTATAGTCTTTTCCTTCAAGTTCTTTTTGAAGAGGGGGATGTGCTCAAGTGCTTCCTGTAGAGTCAGCTGAATATGGAATCTGTCAATCATCTGATTGCTGAACTCTACCTGCTGATCTTTTTTTGGATTTTCTTTTTTATTCCCCTTCGCTCGGCGGAGTGCCTCAGGGAAGGGGATGGTAGGGGCCTCCACAGATGGAGGACTAGGAATCGGTCCCTGTGCCTGTGAAGGAGGAGAATCCATACAATCATCATGCAACACATATGGATCCGCAATGTGAACAGAAACCTTTCCTTTATTCATATTTTTGTTTTTCTTTTTGTTACCACAGTCCATAGATACAAAAGGTGGTAACATCACAGATGCGGGCTCAACAAAAGTAGAGGTGGTGGCTTCAGTACCACCACCAGCACCTGTCTCTGCGGCATCAGCACCGCGCTCTGGCTCAGCATCCAAAATGGTGGCATCAGCACCACCGTTTGCATCTGGCAACACGACGGCCTCAATACCGTCGTCGGGATCTCCATCATTGGTGGCCTCAGCACCACCGTCTTCAACATCGTCATTAGCGGCATCAGCACTGATACTCTGCTCCTTTGGCGCTCCTGGTTCTGCATTTGGTTGTTGCTCAGAAGAGGCACCGTCTGCTGGCATCCTACCGCTCCTAGTAGTCACAAAATCAGCATCACAGAAAGAATAAGATATATCACTCAAATAGTCACTAGGATAGGTGTCCTCTGTAAACTCTACCTGCTCAGACTTCCTTTTCAGATTGTTTGGGTTAGGTTCAATCTGAGTGGGTATGGCGGCCTTCCCTTTGATTATTTCCCTCATCTCTTGCCGGAATTCATCCATTTCTTGCCTGAAGGATGCTTGCTGTTCGGAGAGCAAGCGGGCAAGATCGTCGAGAGCTGGGTTCTCAAAAGCAGGTGCTTGAGGTCCAGATGGGTTTACTTGCCGGAAATGAGGCTGCTGCTGCTGGTGTTGCTGGTACGGATAGTTCTGGATCGGCTAGGCATAAGATTGCTGAGGCTGCTATCGCTGCCTCCACTGCTGTCCCCGATAGACGGGATGAGGACCACTCTGGTACTGCTGCTGATGGGCATATTGGGGCTGTTGCTGCTGTTGTGGCTGGCTGTTCTGATGTCCTTGGGCAGGAGGCTGTTGCTGAGATGAGGAGCCACCGTTGCTCCAGCCGAATCCGGGGTGATCACGACGGATCCCAGGCTGAGGGTACCGGTTGTACCAAATCCCATTAACTTCCATCAATGGTTCCTGCTCAAGGGAGGGTGGAGGCAGAACTGCCAGTGGCTGCTCCGGCTGGTAGACCACCATCTGAGTGTCTGGAGATGGCGGTTGTGCTGGGTAGTACTGTAGCAGTGGAACCGGCTCTGCCTGGATATGGTTCACCTGGTGGTACGAGGTAGAGGCTTGGTTGGAACTGCTACTGTTGGGGTCAGCCCGTGACTTGGGAGGCTGCTGGGAATGAGTTTGTGCCTCCTGCACGCAAAGGATCTGCGTCTTCAGGTCACTCATGGTTTTGGCGATCTGTTCCATCTGGGCCATGCCTTGCATCTGCTTCTTCTCGAGGATCTCGAGACGGTCCAGCTTCTCACTAATTATGCCCATGTCGGTTGCGGTTGATTCAGCTTGGGCTGCAGCTGCCGACACTGTGTTGGGACCAGCATCGATGCGGGCGATCCTCCGGAATGATCCCGCTCCTTGCGGGGGCTTCTGCTACGTGTAGACTCGGGCTTGGGCCATCACGGTTGAGTTTTCTGCCATGCCCTCGTAAATGGCCCAGACGTCGTCTTCACCTTCAGAAAAGTACGACCCACTGCAAGAGGCGTTGACAAGCCCCTGCAGCTCCGGTGTCAACCCACAGAAGAAATTTTGAACCAGATTGGGCTTGGATATATCATGATGTGGACACCGGTCGATGAGCTATCGAAATCGATCCCAAGCTTCATGAAACTGTTCATTAGGGATCATGACAAAATTGCTGATCATTGCTCTAGCTGCATTGGTCCGGCCGAGAGGGTAGTATTTCTTCAGATACGCGGTCTGGAGATATGCCCAAGTATCGATGAATAGCCCGAGGTGTTTGAGCCAATATGTGGCTCTATCAACCAATGAGAACGGGAAGGCGATCATCTTGATCGTGTCCTCAGTCATCAACCGATCATGGATGGTGCTGCATATCATCTCAAACTCTTGGAGGTGGAGGTGTGGCTCTTCGGTCGGCAACCCATGGAATTTGGGTAGAAGATGAATGGTATGGGGCCGCAACTCGAAGTCTCCATGGATTGGCGAGAGTCTGATCCACTGATGTGTAAGGGACGCTGCTGGGTTATGCAATTCTCTCATGATGGTCTGCGGCGGTCTCTCGACGTCGGGATCGCCTCCTCCTACATCAGGTCCTCCTCCTCCTCCACCGCCACCGCCACCGCCCCCAGGTCGGTTCTCTCTCATCTGAGCAATTTCTCTCATAAGATCACCCATGAAAGTACCCTGGTCACGAATCTTCCTCTGCATAGTCTCCAGTGTCTCCAAGGACACTAACAAGGAATTGTTGGTGGCCGTCTGATCAAATATGAACGGAGGGTGATCGTGGTCATTTAGGTGCTCGCCTTTGTCTGCCATCACTGGATTCTCTGAAAAAGCAAAAGAGGCCATCTCAGGTGCTGTCGAATGATCTGAACTCTGTGATGCACTGAATTCTGAAACTATTGGACTGAGAGAAGGAGAATGGGAAGGGTGGTCGAGGGGGAACAGGGTGGATGTAAACTCAGGCTCGGAGAGCGGACTCTCCGAGGTAGTCCTAGATGAATAAGGAGGAGTGCTGGATAGCGGTGCTGACAAAATTGGCCTAAGAGATCTCCGTCCCATCATCTTGATTATTGGGAAGAGTAGAGGGAATGCAGAAGAAGAGAAATAAAGGAGAAGCAAAATTGCGCACAATTGTGTTGTGTTTTTGATCTTGACCTAAATAAATCTAGCAATCAAACACAAAACAGGGGTGAGTTCACCAACTCAACACATGAAGCCGTGAAGGTTCGGCTTTTATCTTGTCAATTTTAGCTTGATTTAGGAATTAATCTTTCCACGAGTCCTTAGAGCGCTATGCATAAAGGAGAGAGTACTGCCGGAAAAGTATTCCCGTACTTGTCCTCCTCCTGTGTAACCTGTAACTTGCGCTTTTTGAGATCCTTGTAACCCTTCCTGGATCCCTACTCAGCCAACGAAATAGAGGGAGGAAGCCGATAGGCGAAACCGATACTTCGGACCTCGCTCGCAACGGAATCACCCGTGAGCGTGCAAGATCCTACTCGGACGCAGCCGGTGAGACAGACACACCCGTGAAGGCGTGGTCTATGCTCGGTACTTCGGACAAGGTCGATGCTCACACAATAGTGAGTCACCAATGGCGACCAAGCCCTACTCGACTACGTACGATAGTAGCGCCAATACTTCGGAAATCCATGCGATACACAAGGTAGCCACAAGCTGGGTTTTTGGCTCTAATCCTTACGAAGCGCTCACCTCACTTGGAAGGAGACCTTCCCATGCAACCTGAATACAAGTGAGGGTGTTACTCTCCCCAAACAATGAATCTCATTAACGATTTTATTTTTGGTCAAGGTTTTCTTAACAGTCCCTTTTTTAAATTTTTTTGGTGTTATCGCTTCTTTTGAGTGAATTCAAACAAGCTCCTAATGATTTTTATTTTCTTCGATCCTACTTTGTCCAAAAACAGAGGGAGAATAGAGTCGGAAAAGCCAATGCAAGTCGACACCAAGGTGGAAATCTCACCTTTGTGCCTAGATGATGGATGCAAAGTGAGAAGACTTACAGCGAATCCCAGCTCTCTCCATGCGGGATGCAAAGCAGAATTTATAAACCTAAACTACATGACGATATGCATTGCGGAAATCGTCCTAAGATAGGCAGCTGCTAATGTGAAGAACCACAAGCTAACCACTAACCCTCAATCCTAATGTCCGGTCTAGGCTCACCCCTCCTTTGCTCAACACACTTGAGTTAGGAAAAAGCGCTTTGTGGGGAGAGCTCGCAGCGCGCGGATCGATAGCTAATGGCCAACTGTTTAATTAGTCTAAGTCCAAATACGATCTATAGGAACATGCAAAGGTAATTAGTGTGTTTGGACCTATTCTAATCGATCAAGCAGGCCTAGAGTCTAAGGGCTCAATCCACAAAGAAATAAAAAATGAAAACAAAATCGAAAAATGACAACGAAAAACGCGATATAAGCCGCGGTGAGCCCCCGGGTGAACAAACACCTGGAAATTAGGCCCGAAGTGTCCAAGAGTCCAAGTACCTGTATTATTACAAATTATCAAATCACTCTCTCACAAAAATAAATTGCAACTAATCTAAGCACTCTCTCTCACTCCTCCTGCTCTCTCCTGCCGGCTTGGCTAAAGAATAGCCGGCTCCGCTTCCCAAGGTTGCTTCAGGTCACCTAGGCGATCCGCCTCGCTCCGCAGTCCCTCACAAGAAGACAAGACAAGAGTGGTCAGAATAGCTCAACAAGATATAACAAAAATGCAAGAGATATAAAGTAAAGCTATGGTAGACAACAAACACAAATAGACAAAAAGATGAACTACTCACTGTTGCTCCCCGGCAACGGCGCCATTTGATTTAGCCAAAATTCAATGCGGTCGTATTGACTCACAAGGCGAATCAACAGTCGGTGTGTTGACCACACAAAATCTGGACTAAAATCAACAATTAACCCATACTAAAGATCAATAATTAGAAATAAATGTGGAGTTAATTTATTTTTAACTCTGCACAAAATGTATAGCAAGCAAGTATGCAGAGAGTTCGAACACAGGGAGCAAACATGGTAGAATCAAATAAATGTGTGTGAGTGAATGTGAGTGATGTCTACACTATGCAAGCAAATGATTTTTGTGGGTTTTTAATTTTTTTTAATTTTTTTATTTAATTTTTTTAATTTTGTATTTTGGTTTTTAATTTTCTAATTTTTATAATTTATATTTTATATTTTTCCTTTTTTAATATTGGAATATAAAAACAATGTAATGAAAGGGAAGACCAAATATTAATAAAAATAAGCAAAAATAACCAAAAATTCAGAAATAAACTCTTTGTGGTATTTTTAAGATTTTCTACTGTTTTTGTGATTTTTGGGTATTTTTCAAACTATTTTTGGTATTTTTAAATAGCAAAATAAAGCAAAACAGTGAAATATGTACTGGCTATTGATGACATGGGATTTGCCAAGGTCGTATCTTTCCACAAGGCGGAGAGACAGTCGCTGAGTTGACCTCAGACGAAATCCCCAGATCAATCAACAATTAACCCACAATAATATATGCAATGAATATCCAAAAAATGTGGAGTTAAAATTTATTATAACTCTACATGCAAATGTGTATAGGTGTAAGTACAGGTAGAGGTCGAACACTGGGAGGCGAATGGTTGTATGTAATGGATGATTTAATTATTCAATCAATTGTTCATATCCTTTTATTGTTTTTGTCGGTTTTGGATTATATTTTTTTTTATATTTTTGTTTTTATAATTTTTATTTTGTTTTTATATTTTATATATTTTTTATTTTCTTTTTATTTTTTAATTATAGAATATAGATATGTATATATATATAAATATATATAAAGAGATATATATATAAGAAGAAAGAGAGAAGAGTAATATAGTATATAGATATATATAGATATCAATACTTAAAATATACATAGATATGATTTTTTTTGCTTTTTAATATTTTTCTAATTTTTTTGTTATTTTTCTGGAATATTTCTAATTTTTATGTATTTTTAATTTCAAAACTACCCTCAATAAAGGACTGAATAGATAGTCGAATATAATTTGGGTTTAAAAAAAATATAAAATAAACTCCAAAAATTCCCAAATTAATTTTAATACATTAATAATAATATATAGGTAATTATAAACGAGAAAAATGTATTTTTGGTATTTTTTAAAGGTTTTTCTATTTCTTTGTTGGATTTTGGAGCTTTCTGATTTTTTTATTTTTTTTCTTTTTCATATTTTTAGGTTTTTTTAATTTCTGGACTCAATATAGATATAAATATACCATATATGCTTTTTTGGAATTTTTCAAAATCATTTTCTAATTTTTTTTGTATTTTCTAATTTAGACAGTGCGAAAAGGGCTTCTATTTCATTTTTTATAATTAGGAAAAATGCAAGAAAATGCGAAATAAAATATGGGCGTGAACAAGCATGGCATGGATCACCTATCCTAATTTTTGTGAATTTTTAGAAGCCACCTGAGTATTTATAATAAATACATAAAGATACAAAAATAAAACAGCCTAGCAGGGGCATTTTTGCAAATAAAATAAATGACAAGGGCACAGGTGCAAAAATACCTACTGAAATAAACATTTATTTTAATTTTTAGAACTATTCTACAATAAACAAAAACCGCCAGGGCTAAAGTGAAAATTTCACGCGCCTCACGTGGGACTGCACGTGACGCGGAAGGACCTAAATGCAAAACTCATAAACTCAGGGTCCTTTCTGCAAAATTTACATTTTATTTACAATGTGCTATATATTTTACAAGATTAAAAATTAAATACAAAAATGACGGGGGTTAGATGTGCAAATTACCCCCAACGTGGGCGCTGATGGGCGGCTGATATACGTTCACTAATACACGTGGTGCCTCCACGTGAGCCGATGACGCTTCGTCGATGAGCGGTGCTGATTAGATCTCGTGGGAGATCTGACGGTCTGAGCGCTGCTCCATCGGACGGCTGTGATTGAAACTGGGACCTGCTCTTCATCCAACGGCGGAGACGACGGCTGGAAGAACGGGGAAGAACGCTCGCCTGGGCGAGCTTCCTCCGGTGAGAACTCGCGTCTCCGTCGACCTTTGCTGCTCCACAGTGTCCCAAAATCTTCCTGGAGGTTGGCTCTCTCCGTTGGAGGTGGTAAGTCGGCCGGAGGTGCCCTGGAGCAGCGCCACGAGCTTGGTGAAGAAACGCGTCTCCAGGTACCTCAACCCGCGTGTGAATCGACTCCTGGTGCTCCTCAACGCACCTGACCTGCATAGGAATGAAGCTCGGCTCGAGGCGATGCTCCTCGGCCCAAGACTGAAGCTGTTAGCATAAAAAATGGGTGAGGGCGGCGATGCTCCGGCGATGCGGAGGAGATGAGCATCGATTCGCGGATCCAAGTGCGAATCCGGTTGGACAAGGTGGCTGGAAGGTGGAGAAGATGTAGGGGAACGAAATGAAGGTGGAAGGGTGGTCGGAAAACAACGAGGGTACTGTGGAGAAGTCGCCGGAGCGGAGCTCTGGCGAACTTCGATTCGCCTAAATTACGCTAATCTACTAATCTAAATGTGAAATAAAATGCGGAAATAAAATGCTGGAATCAAAATCTACCTAGAAATATAACATGCGCAGCTCTTATACCTTGGGGCCTCCAGGGAGCAGGGTGGCCGCCGGAGCGCCACCGCGACAAAATTTCCTTCTCCATGGACCGAATCGAGGTGTTGGGAAGCGCCTCCTGTCACGAGGGCTCCACCAGGAGTTGATTCAAGCTCAAAGAGGGGGGTGAAATTGGCCAAATTCGGCTGAGGAGGAGGAAGACTTTATTTATACACATTCTTGAGGACCCCCAGTGACCGGCGATTATTAAAGAATCGGGGCTATGTACAATGGATCCAAGATCACGACGAGATTCACGGATGATCAGAGAACAAAATCCGTGAAGGATTCGAGGGTGATTGATGAAAGGGACGCCCAGGAAAAAGGCATGAAATCGGGGGAATGGACAGTCCACGTCAAGTCAGACGCCTGGGGGCGCAGTTGACCGAGCGGTCAACAAATGCCAGGACCTGATTGGTCCACGTCAACCAGAAATTGACTGATTTATTTAACGTAATAAATGAATTAATTAGATTTTACTTATAAAATAAAAAATGTTTATAAATTAATATAGTATTTATTTATGATTTTTATTTATTTTTTTGAAGTATTTTATTACGGTTTTATTAAAATAATGTATTTATAAGTATATTTATATATATTTATTTTTATTTTGTTTATTTTATTTAATTATTTTATAAATTTATAACGTATTTTTATGAGTATAAATATATTTTTATTTCATTTTTATGAGTTTATGTACATTTTTAAATAAATGTGTTTATGTATATGTTGGTATACTTATAGGTAATTTACCTATATATTATATACAATGAATTTTAATTTTTTATTTTGGATTTGTATTTTTAATAAGTTAGATATAATATAAACATTATTATAAAAATATAAATGAATGAAACAATTAAAGAATGTTTTCCCTTTTTATTCATGTACATACTTCACATAGGTATTTTGTCTATATGTTTTATAGACTTATTTTATTTTAAAAATTATTTTTGGTTTTATTCTAATGTCAATATGTACATGAATCATATACATTATCTACAAAATTCTGAAAATATGAATTTATGAAAATAATGAATATTGAATAAAATGAATATTTTAATCAGGTATTATGTACAAGAAGGGTCAAAAACCTAACTTCCACAGATGGACTCCAAAAATTATGAAACCAATTTTATAAAATAGTTCTTAGAATGCTATATACAATTAAAGGTGTGTTTGGGTGATTTGGAGTTTTTATTTGTAAGATATGAGTCTGTGAAGTTGAGATTTTGGCTTTTTATTTTGTGTATAAAATGTGCACTGAGTATTATTTTTACACAAACTCAATTTTGTTTTTTTATTTAAATTATTATCTACAACTTTCATGAACAAAGTTTCTTTATTTGATGAATAAATAATTATGTACGAAATAGGTATCAAAAATGCATAAATAAATGAGGTATTTATTGTACACTGGCCCTTATCTCCCCCTACTTTATTCCTGGTCGACCAATACCATGCTGGCCTTGGTCTCGGGGTTTGGGTCATAAAATATCTCCAATATTTTATTCCTTTTCCTTTTCTTCTCTTTATTCTATAATTTTGGCATTAAAAACCTTATTTAATGTGTAATTAATACAATAAATAATGAATGCTATTATATACAAATTAATGCTATTTACATGCATTTGCTGGGGTTTTTAAGGCCAAAATGATAGAATAAAGTGATGAAATGGAGATTCATCACCCCCCTATACTTGCCTTTGCTAGTCCCTAGCAAACACTTATGCAATAAGTACAAAAAGAATAAAGAAAAAGAAGAAAAGAAAAAGCAAAAATAAAGAATTTTAAAGAATAAATTGAATTGATCATGATTATTAAACTTATCTGTACAAAATCAAAGTTTGGAGCTCAGGTTAGACCTTGGTGTGAGAATGTGTGTGGAACCTAGTCAGGAACCAGCTCTAAAATACAACAGCCTTTGATAGTCACAGAACTTGGTTCAAATCACCTCAATAGCCAGGTCAGAACTAGCCTACATCATATGCAAACCCTTATGACTATGAAGCTGACTTGTACGTGTAAGTGATGGTGGCTCTCCCCAACTGAAATGATAAAGAGACTAACTTCTCCAGAATGACAACCCAATGATTCTCTAATCCAACAGCTCTTTCCTCGAGGAGCGGGGTATTCCCTTCTAAGTTCATGTGGCATCCAACTCAAGAGGAGGAGGTAAAGAAAAGAATGGATGGTAGCCAGTGTAGCTACCTATCCTGGGATGCAAGACCAGTGTAGTCAAGCCATCCAGCTGCAGACTAACAAGGTGTAACTTTGATGCTCAAGCTTGCTTATTTTCTATACAACATATATACATACTCCGGCAGGCATTTTTATTTTTATTTACAAGCCTGTCCACTTTTTTGGAGTTTCTTTTTTTTTTCAACATACTATTTACAACAGCATTTACATAAGGACTTTTTCCTCTTGAGCCAGAAGACTATCCCTCTTTTGAAGCATTATTGCAACCCACAATCTCCTGTCTTTAGACCTCATGGCTATTGGACCAGGTTGGGGTGCACTTCCCTCCCTAGACGAGGACGAATGTTTCCACCCGTGTGCGTCTCAGACTGGCAAATCCAACCCCCTCACCACTCCAACTGAGTTGAGCCAAGTGAAAGGTGCAAGTGTCCAAGTTAGGTCACGGTCGGCAAGAGTCATACATGTGTTTCGAAAAGTTCTAGTTAGTCCACTGAGGTGACTTGAACCCAACCCTGATTTCTCAAAGAATTAAGTCTGAATAGACCTGAAGTACCTTAGACCTAGTTCCCATAAGGTTCCAGTGCAGTTAGGTGCAGTAAGGTCTAACTAAGCTCCAATCTTCGATTTTATTGGACTAGTTCAAACATCAAGCTCAATCAAAGAATGTGAAGGTTATGCAAATGCTATTTACAAATATGCAAAGAATAATGCAATTTTTCAAAGAGTTTTGAAATCAAAGAGATAACTTTTTACACAAAGAATTTTTGCAAATAATTTTGGCACTCAAAGTATAAAGTATGTACAACTATTTACACGAGCGTGCCGCTTTATTTTAATGATTTTTAAAGAATTTAGAATTTAGTTTTTATTTAAAGGTATATATGTACACTTATTAAAGATTCTTGTTTACTTTTATATAAAATAATAGTATAGTATTTTAGTTATTTATTATATGTGACTATTCCTCAAACTTATTTGACACACATTTTTCAAATAATTTTTGAAAACTATAGTCCAAAATAATTTTTACAAACATTTTTACAAACATGTACACATTTGAAAATCATTTTGCAAAGGTTTTTCAAAACAGTATATATAGATTTTTCAAAATATTTTTGCAACCATTTTTCAAACCATTTGCAAATCATTTTTCAAACATTTTATTTCACACAAAGAAAAGAAATTTTTACAAACCACACATTTTTACACAGGTTGAAAACACGTAACAAAACGTTTTCAAAATAGTTTTCAATAAATGTTCACAAGGATTTTCAAACTATTTTTCAAACATTTTGCAAAAAATATTTTCACCTGATTTATTAATCAGTATATACAAAAAAAATTTGAGGAATAATCACATTTTTTATTAAGGGTTTTTAATGAATTTTAAAGAATTATTAGCCATATTATTAAGAGAATACGAAAGTACGAGTTATGGCTAAAGTATATACATAGTATATACGACCCCCCTATACTTAGCTTGAGCTATGTCCTCATAGATCGGGAAGAAAAGAGAAGACATAACTCGTACTGAGTATAAACAAGTCTAAAGAATGTACGAATAAGAGATGAAGGAAATAGAAGTTGACCGCTCCCTTCTATACATAGGATCAAGGAATCCTAAGTATAGCAGACTGTACACAAAGCAGGGAGGGTCAAGGGTGGGAATAAACAGATCGTAGAATTAACAAATCAGGGGTGCATCCCCCCTATACTTAGGACAAAGTTCGTCCTAAGCACAGAAAACTGACACAACGGGGCGACACCTTTTATTGAGATAAAGAAATATGAAAAGGAAAAGAAGAAAAGAAGAAAAGAAGAAAAGAGAGATATATACAAATTGATGAAAAGATCGTGGAGAATATACACATCACTCCCCCTATACTTAGGGTGAGATATCCCTTAGTATAGGAAACAATAGGAGTGACGAAAATGTGCAATGAAAGAACAACTCTGTGTGTGCCCCCTATACTTAGGACAAGGTACGTCCTAAATACAGACACAAAGATGTGGCGGTAGATCTGGGGCACACAGAACATACGGGAGAAAGAATGAAAAAGGTACACATATATGCAAGCGGTGAAAAATGAGTGAAGTACAGGACGGTGTCTGGTAAGCGACTACCGTACTCTCGTCGTTGTCTCCCTATGAGAATGAGGACGCAGCCAGAAGGTGAAAAGACACCCTGATATGCAGTCGGGTGGGTGTCGGCTACCGGGGATAATCAGATCGGAAAGTAAAATAGGGTCCGGTAGCGTGAAGCAGTCAATCGGCTCATATGGTCAACATGAGGGAATATAGCCGATACCGTAAGACCAGGAGAAAGAAAGAGCAGTACAGACTCCTCCGGTCAATCATGGTCTCAGATAGATCGGAAATAAAGCATATGAGACTGTGTGATGCACGGTGATGATATAATCTGAAAGTCACAAGAATACATCGAACAACACAATACATGGCTCACTCTTGCGAGGGTCCTCAAGGTGAGTGAAATCAGAGAATAATCAGAAGACTCGGCTCCGTGCTCCAACAGAAAGGAGACACAACCAGGGATGAAGCCGAGTTCATAGAAAATGATGTACTCTCCCGCAGATAACCCTCGGGGAGTAGTACATGCTAGTCAATGAATAATCAGAACAGAAGCTCACCCTTCCGAGGGTCGTCAAGGAGAGCGGGCTCAAAGGAGCCTGATCCATCAGACGGATCATAGAAACGGTCTCCGTAGGCGACAGATCGGCTACCAGCAGAAGAGACCGTCAAATCAAGAAAGTGTGGCAGCGTCCCACAAATAACCCTCGGGGAGCGGGCTGCCAACTAGTCATGGTAATTAGCAGATACGAGAAGCTCCACCTTGCGAGGACCATCAAGGCGAGCAGACTCAAAGGAGTCTAATCAGATAGGTCCCATGATCCGCAGATCTGATACAAGCTCGAGATGGGACCAAAAATCATGTATATCAGACGACTCGATTCCGTGCTCCGCAGATCGGAGACACGGTCAGAAGTGGGAACCGAGCGTAAAGAGAGTGTCGCAGTCTCCCGCAGATAGTCCTCGGAGAGCACTGTGAACTAAGCAAAGAATAGTCAGACCGTATCTCTACCTTGCGAGGGTCGTCAAGGGGAGAGAAGGGCTCGGAGGAGCCGGATCCATCAGACGGATCCACAGAGAATAGGGTCATGGTAGGCGGTAGACAGCCTACCAGCAGAGGAGACCATTATTGCTATAATGTGACATAGCTTCTCGCAGATAACCCTCGGAGAGCTATGAACTAGGCATGTAATAAGTAGGAAAAATGGAGCTCCGCCTTGCAAGGACCGTCAAGGCGAGCAGACTCAGATGAGTCTAGTACATTGGCCTCGTGTACCGACAAATTAGGCACACTGTCACAGGGGGAGGCCAATCGAGCATATCATCTGACTCGGTTCCAGGTCCCATCATAATGGCGACCCAGGCAGTGAATGGAACCGCAGTCCTAGAAATTGTCGCATTCTCCCGCAGATAGTCCTCAGGGAGGAATGCGAGATAGATCAATGTAGGTGATGGGAATGCTAGCCGGTCATCTCAGGTCCTCAAAAGCAGTCAATCAATTAATCATTTGGAGGGCATAAGATCATGCAAGGGAGCAAATAATCATGTCAGTCACCAAACATCCCTCGGGTCAATCCAATCCGCTGAGATGGCACGAAAAATAGTCAGGAATCCTCTAAGTGCCAGGGTGGATTGTGAGAGTCAGGAGATCAAGGATGGGTCAATCAGGAAGATGAGAGATCATGTAGGAACCGCACACCTATATCAGGTATTTCAAATCCGAATAATCAGTCAATCCTCAAAAATCAAGATGGGTGGAACCTCAAGATAGATCAATGAATAGTCATGAAGTCTTCACCAAATCATCGCATCATATCACATCCTCAATCCGGTGTGCGAGAACTAGAATTCCTCACCAATGTATCACACCTATGCTCTATGCATCATAAAAAATCCTCAATAAGCTCGTATGCCTGTATCAAAGACAAATCCATCATATCAATCTCAGCATTCTCAACATCATGGTCCCGACTTACAAATAATTTGTATAAATAATCCTCGATGCGGGCTTCATCAAACTGCACAGCATTCCCGGGTCAAGGGAGAGATGATACGGGGGCTACGAGGAAGATGGACAAGAAAGGTACACAATGGGGTGGAGAAGCTGATTGAGCGGGCGTGCCAATATCATGGGTGGTAGAAAGGTGATACAGAGGGTACGAGGAGGGCGGGCGAGAAGGTCGCGACACGGTCAAAATTGGGTGTTCCACACAGGGCAGGAACACCGTCAAAATGGTGGTCCGAAGAGAGTGTTCTCCCCGAACCGGAGAAGATGGGGATGACACGGAGAATACGAGGAAGATGGTGAAGAAAAGGGGAAACGAAGGACTTGGCGAAGAATGATTGAGCTCAACCACCAATATCACGACTCGATGCAACATGAAGAGATATATGTATAAGAGAGATAGAGAGACTCAAAGATAAAAAATGCATGACTCACACAGACGGGACCGGCTAATCTAGCAATGAATGAAGAACACAATGGACTCCAAGTCACAATCAAGACACAAGGCAAACCCCCGATTCACCTACTCATCACAGTGAAGACCATCAGGTGACGGTCATTTATCTTTTCAATTTTAGAGTTAGGTGAAATCACAAAAATTGTACAATCACATAGGAGGCTTGATAGGATTTGGGCTCTACTCCTTAGTGTGTACGTGAGCAATTTAAAACGCATCCAATGAGGGGGTTGCTCTCCCAAGACAAGGAATCCATTACGTTTTATTTTTAAGTCCAATAGAGTTAGCAGTCCCGATTTTATTGAAGTTCTCACTTTTTTGGATATTTTTAATTCATGTGCCTATCGAGGTTCCAATTTCCATTAAGCATCCTAGGTTGGCAAAAACAGAGGGAGAAGATCGGAAAAGCCATGCAAGTCGAAAAATGATGATGCATGCCAAGTAAGAAGACTTAAAGTGCCTCCCAGCTCTCTCCATGCGGGATGCATAACAGAATTTGAAACCTATGCTATATGCAAATGCAAACCGAAGAAATCGCCCTAGGTACAGAAATTGCTATTATCGTGAAGCACCACAAGTCGCTCATTAATCTTTAGCCTCAAAAAGTCCGGTCTTGGCTCACCCCTCCTCTGTGCCCAACACACTTGAGCTTATGAGAAAGCGCTTTGCGGCGCTCGCTGTGGCACAAAGGCTAAGAGATAAATGAACCGCTGTTTA
This sequence comes from Ottelia alismoides, assembly GCA_037367405.1. Classification (NCBI taxonomy): domain Eukaryota; kingdom Viridiplantae; phylum Streptophyta; class Magnoliopsida; order Alismatales; family Hydrocharitaceae; genus Ottelia; species Ottelia alismoides. Next base: position 149,576 of record JAZKJV010003661.1, read on the forward strand.
GAGTTGTTCTAGATCTAAAGCGAACTATAGGTACATGCAAAATTTAGGGGGTTTGGACCTAACTCTACGAGCAAGCAACTCCTAAGCTAAGGCTCATTCACACACAAAATAATAAAAATAAAATAAAAGAAAAGCGTCAAAAATCATCGAGGCCCCCAAGGGAACAATCCCTCGAGCACTGGACCTCGGGAGTCTTCGTGTACTTGTGAGAGTCCTGTATTATTACATGTTTCTAAGTGTCACTCTCTCACATGAATATACAAAATAAAATAAAATAATATGCATGAAAATAGAGACTGACTTCAAAAATTCTCTTTCTTCTCCCTTTGATGCTCTCTCCTATTGGCTTGGCATAGAAGAGCCAACTCCTCCTTGCTTGGTTGCATAGGTCCTCCTAAGAGGTCCTCCTTTGCTTGGCGGTCCCTCGCATCAAAGACAAAGGAAAGAAATGGTCAGAGCAGTCAGTCAAGTAATATTAAATAGGAATAAAAACCAAACAAATAACTGAATCATGGACATGAGCAAATAATTGAATAAATGAACAAATAAGCTCACAAAATCATACAGAATCCGTTGCCTCCCCGGCAACGACGCCACTTGATGACAGGGGATTTGCCAAGGTCGTATCTTTCCACAAGGCGGAGAGACAGTCGCTGAGTTGACCTCAGACGAAATCCCCAGATCAATCAACAATTAACCCACAATAATATATGCAATGAATATCCAAAAAATGTGGAGTTATAATTTATTATAACTCTACATGCAAATGTGTATAGGTGTAAGTACAGATAGAGGTCGAACACTGGGAGGCGAATGGTTGTATGTGATGGTTGATTTAATTATTCAATCAATTGTTCATGTCCTTTTATTGTTTTTGTGGGTTTTGGATTTTATATTTTTTTATATTTTTGTTTTTGTAATTTTTATTTTGTTTTTATATTTTATATATTTTTTATTTTCTTTTTATATTTTTAATTATAGAATATAGATATGTATATATGTAAATATATATAAAGATATATATATATATATAAGAAGAGAGAGAGGAGTAATATAGTATAAGATATATATAGATATCAATACTTAAAATATATATAGATATGATTTTTTTTTGCTTTTTCATATTTTTCTAATTTTTTTGTTATTTTTCTGGAATATTTCTAATTTTTATGTATTTTTAATTTCAAAACTGTCCTCAATAAAGGACTGAATAGATAGCCGAATATAATTTGGGTTTAAAAAAAATATAAAATAAACTCCGAAAATTCCCAAATTAATTTTATTACATTAATAATAATATATAGATAATTATAAACGAGAAAAATGTATTTTTGGTATTTTTTAAAGGTTTTTCTATTTTTTTGTTGGATTTTGGAGCTTTCTGATTTTTTTATTTTTTTTATTTTTCATATTTTTAGGTTTTTTAAATTTCTAGACAAAATATAGATATAAATATACCATATATGATTTTTTGAAATTTTTCAAAATCATTTTCTATTTTTTTTGTATTTTCTAATTTAGACAGTGCGAAAAGGGCTTCTATTTCATTTTTTTATAATTAGGAAAAATGCAAAAAAAATGCGAAATAAAATATGGGCGTGAACAAGCATGGCATGGAGCACCTATCCTAATTTTTGTGAATTTTTAGAAGCCACCTGAGTATTTATAATAAATACATAAAGATACAAAAATAAAACAGCCTGGCAGGGGCATTTTTGCAAATAAAATAAATGACAAGGGCAAAGGTGCAAAAATCCCTACTGAAATAAACATTTTTTTAATTTTTAGAACTATTCTACAATAAACAAAAACCGCCAGGGCTAAAGTGAAAATTTCACGTGCCTCAAGTGGGACTGCACGTGAGGCGCGGAAGGACCTAAATGCAAATCTCATAAACTCAGGGTCCTTTCTACAAAATTTACATTTTATTTACAATGTGCTATATATTTTACAAGATTAAAAATTAAATACAAAAATGACGGGGGTTAGATGTGCAAATTACCCCCAACGTGCGCGCTGATGGACGGCTGATTTGCGTTCACTAATACACGTGGCGCCTCCACGTGAGCCGATGACGCTTCGTCGATGAGCGGTGCTGATTAGATCTCGTGGGAGATCTGACGGTCTGAGCGCTGCTCCATCGGATGACTGTGATTGAAACTGGGACCTGCTCTTCATCCAACGGTGGAGACGACGGCTGGAAGAACGGGGAAGAACGCTCGCCTAGCGAGCTTCCTCCGGTGAGAACTCGCGTCTCCGTCGACCTTTGCTGCTCCACAGTGTCCCAAAAGCTTCCTGGAGGTTGGCTCTCTCCGCTGGAGGTGGTAGGTCGGCCGGAGGTGCCCTGGAGCGGCTCCATGAGCTTGGTGAAGAAACGCGGCTCCAGGTACCTCCACCGCGTGCGAATCGACTCCTGGTGCTCCTCAACGCACCTGACCTGCACAGGAACGAAGCTCGGCTCGAGGCGATGCTCCTCAGCCCAAGACTGAAGCTGTTAGCATAAAAAATGGGTGAGGGCGGCGATGCTCCGGTGATGCGGAGGAGATGAGCATCGATTTGCGGATCCAAGTGCGAATCCAGTTGGACAAGGTGGCTAGAAGGTGGAGAAGGCGTAGGGGAACGAAATGAAGGTGGAAGGGTGGTCGGAAAACAACGAGGGTACTGTGGAGAAGTCGCCGGAGCGGAGCTCCGGCGAACTTCGATTCGCCTAAATTACGCTAATCTACTAATCTAAATGCGAAATAAAATGCGGAAATAAAATGCTGGAATCAAAATCTACCTAGAAATATAACAGGCGCATCTCTTATACCTGGGGGCCTCCAGGGAGCAGGGTGGCCGCCGAAGCGCCACCGCGACAAAATTTCCTCCTCCATGGACCGAATCGAGGTGCTGGGAAGCGCCTCCTATCACGAGGGCTCCACCACGAGCTGATTCAAGCTCAAAGAGGGGGATGAAATTGGCCAAATTCGGCTGAGGAGGAGGAAGACTTTATTTATACACATTCCTGAGGATCCCCAGTGACCGGCGATTATTAAAGAATCGTGGCTATGTACAATGGATCCAAGATCACGACGAGATTAGCGGATGATCAGAGAACAAAATCCGTGAAGGATTCGAGGGTGATTGATGAAAGGGACACCCAGGAAAAAGGCATGAAATCGGGGTAATGGACAGTCCACGTCAAGTCAGATGCCTGGGGGCGCAGTTGACCGAGCGGTCAACAAACGCCAGGACCTGATTGGTCCACGTCAACCAGAAATTGACTGATTTATTTAACATAATAAATGAATTAATTAGGTTTTACTTATAAAATAAAAAATGTTTATAAATTAATATAGTATTTATTTATGATTTTTATTTATTTTTTTGAAGTATTTTATTACGGTTTTATTAAAATAACGTATTTATAAGTATATTTATATATATTTATTTTTATTTTGTTTATTTTATTTAATTATTTTATTTTCTTATTTTATAAATTTATAACGTATTTTTATGAGTATAAATATATTTTTATTTCATTTTTATGAGTTTATGTACATTTTTAAATAAATGTGTTTATGTATATGTATGTATACTTATATGTAATTTACCTATATATTATATACAATGAATTTTATTTTTTTTATTTTGGATTTGTATTTTTAATAAGTTAGATATAATATATACATTATTATAAAAATATAAATGAATGAAACAATTAAAGAATGTTTTCCCTTTTTATTCATGTACATACTTCACATAGGTATTTTGTCTATATGTTTTATAGACTTATTTTATTTTACAAATTATTTTTGGTTTTATTATAATGTCAATATGTACATGAATCATATACATTATCTACAAAATTCTGAAAATATGAATATATGAAAATAATGAATATTGAATAAAATGAATATTTTAATCAGGTATTATGTATTAGAAGGGCCAAAAACCTAACTTCCACAAATGGACTCCAAAAATTATGAAACCAATTTTATAAAATAGTTCTTGGAATGCTATATACAATTAAAGGTGAGTTTGGGTGATTTGGAGTTTTTATTTGTAAGATATGAGTCTGTGAAGTTGAGATTTTGGCTTTTTATTTTGTGTATAAAATGTGCACTGAGTATTATTTTTACACAAACTCAATTTTGTATTTTTATGTATATTATTATATACAACTTTCATGAACAAAGTTTCTTTATTTGATGAATAAATAATTATGTACAAAATAGGTGTCAAAAATGCATAAATAAATGCATAAATAAATGAGGTATTTATTGTACACCGGCCCTTATCTCCCCCTACTTTATTCCTGGTCGACCAATACTATGCTGGCCTTGGTCTCGGGGTTTGGGTCATAAAATATCTCCAATATTTTATTACTTTTCCTTTTCTTCTCTTTATTCTATAATTTTGGCACTAAAAACCTTATTTAGTGTGTAATTAATACAATAAATAATGAATGCTATTATATACAAATTAATGCTATTTACATGCATTTGCTGGGGTTTTTAAGGCCAAAATGATAGAATAAAGGTGATGAAATGGAGATTCATCAGCTGTGAGTAAAATGGGAATTAAAAATATCAGATGGCCACAAAATTTTTCCACACTATTTTTCAAATAAAGATAATGAAAACAGGAGACTACAGGACCTAAGTTTACAATTTTTACAGTTTTCTAGGATTTAATAGATTTTTTTGAAGTTTTTAAGTACCTTTGAATTTTTAGGGTTTTTCTTTTGAGGTTTTTAGTGATTTTTGGACTGACACTAAAATAGGTTAAAATAGAACGTAGGGAATTTTTTTGGAATTTTTCGAGGTATTTTAATATTTTTTTGTATTTTCTAAGCTAGACAGTAATTAAAAAGCATGTTTTTGATTTTTAATAAATATTAAAAATGAAATAAAATAAAAAACTAAAATTAGCGCGTGGAAGTACAAGTACACAGGAGCTTAACCCTAATTTTTGAGAATTTTTGGAATTAAAAAGAGGCCTTAAATAAATAGAGCAAGACAACACAAATGAAAGGCCTGTCAGGGACTATATTGCAAATAGATGAAATTCCAGGGGCAAACTTGCAATTTGAATGCAAAAATGAACACTCAATATTCAATTTCCAGGACCACTTACAAAAACAAAGACCCGTAGGGGTGTCGGTGTAAATTACCCACCAGGGCGCGTGACTCGTACGCGCATAGTAGGGACCAAGATGTAATATCAGAAACCTTTGGGGTCTAACATGCAATTTCTCCAAAACTTTAATACTTAAACTGATAGTTCTAGGATTAAAACGAAATACAAAAAGGACTGAGGGCCTCAGTGCAAAATGCCCTCACCTCACGTGTATAGGTCACGTGAGGTGACGTGGTAGAGGACCTGTTTGTAAATAAAATAAGCGCGAGGGCCTTTTTGCAAAATTTACAAAATTTTTACACTACAGAGGACAGTTTGTAGACTAAAATGTAAATACAAAATGCGCAGGGGTTGAGATGCAAAATACTCCAGGCGCGTGGATCCAATGGCTGCAAAGCTTCACTTAGACACGTGGCGTGAATCCAGTGGTCGATAGCGTTTCACGTGGATGGCGGAGATTAGATCGTCGGGAGACAATCGAACGGTGGCGACGTGGTGCGATCCAACGGATGTTGCTCGACCTGGGGGGAGCTCCTCAATCCGACGGCTGGGGGTGATGACGAAGAACAACGAAGAACGCCGGCGAGGCGGACTTCGTCGTCCCAGATCTTCATCCTCCGGTGATGATGGCGCTTCAAACTGGTCGTGGAGCTTCCTGGGGGCCTTCTCTTTCTCCTGGAGGCGTCAAAAGACCACGGCGACGGCCGTGGCACTCGCAGGCGGTCGGCGGAGCTGGAGGACTCGGCTGAGCTCCGGCGAGCGACAAAATCGCTCCCAGGTGCTAGTCAATGCGCTTTGACCCTGCAAAAAGGGTTAGGAGGTCCAGGGCAAAATGCCTGGACCTCTGGATGGACGTGAAGGAGCGTGAAGCGGCGGGGCGATGAACGGCTGGAGGTGCGCTCCGGCCAAGTGGGTGGAATGATCGATTCAGATGACAATTCTCAAAATTTCTTAGGGGCTATTGTTCCTAGGACTGAGGCTAACCTATTGAGCGAGAAATAAAGGGGTGAAAGGGCCCTCAATGGCCGGAGCCAGAGGGAGTAATGTACCTCGACTACCGGAGTTGTGGGAGTTGGCAGAGGCACCCTCGACCTCGGGCACCTTAGCTGACAACCTCGCGATGGAGCTGTCACCTCCAGGGAGCTCAGGAGCGCAAGAAGGTGGAGAGGTGGTGGACCAAGGGGACTCAAAATTCAAATCGAAGGTGGAGGTTTGGTTTTAAGTGGTTTGACCCCTGACCAAGATGCTCCAAAGATCAAGGCGCCTGGAGCACCACACTGATCCATGGCCCGAGGTAATCACATGGCGGGGTAGACCAGTAATCGAGGTTTGGTTTTGCAAAAGGAATCATCACGAAAGAATGCAAGGGTCAGCCGCGAAAAAGCCAAGAAGTTGGCTCAAAAACCAACTTCTGACGCAGCACAGGGGGGAAGGACGGCCAGTTTACCTGGGTCAACTGGGACCATCTCTTGATTGGTCCACGTGGACCAATCAGGAAAAATCCCTGATAAATATTTTGTAAATTTATTTAAAAATAGAAAAAAGGCTGAATAAATGATGGTTATAAAATAAAAAAATTCGTTATTTTATGTAGTATTTTATTGTGATTTTTAATTTATTTTATGAGGTATATTTACATGAGTTTACTTTTTAGCCCTATATAGGTATAATATCTATGTATGTTAGTATTTTATTTTTATTATGTGTATTTTATTTTTATGATTTTTCTTTATTATTTTCTAAAATCATAAAATACTTTTATATACACAAATATATTTTTGTTTTATTTTTCTGATGAATTCTGTACATTAAATAAAATATAAGTATAAAAAGTATAGGTATAAATATAGGTATAATATCTATGTGTTTTATGTACAAGTATTTTATTTTTGTTTTTATTTAGGTTTTTATTTTTATTTTAATGTACCTAAGTATTATAAGTAATATGTACAAGATTATAAAAATACAAAAATACAAAAATAATGAATAATTAATAAATTGAATATTTTAATCAGTAAAGCTATACAATTGGGGTCCAAAACTCAACTTTCAAACCGTAGCTCTGCCAAATGCGCTACCACCATTGGATAGATTATTTTATTCTATATACAATTAAAGGTGAGTTTGCTGCATTTGGAGTTGTCAGTTGTGAGATACGGGTCTGGGAAGTTTGGATTCTGGATTTTTATTCACACCATAACTTTTTATCTGTATTTTATTTTTCAGTGAAATCAATTTTGTATTTTTCTTTATGAAATTATCTACAACTTTTATGTACAAAGTTTCTTTATTTGATGTATAAAAAGTGAAACCAAAAATGGGTCCCAAAATGAATAAAGAATGAATAGAATTACTAGGTATTTGACCATTATCTCCCCCTACTTTATTCCTTGTCGACCTATTCATCAAGATGCCTAGGTCTTGGGGGTTTGGGTCATAAAATATTTACAATATTTTATCTTTTTTTTCTTTTCTTTTATTTATTCTATAATTTTGGCTTTAATTACAGTATTTTCTACACTATTGAGATGCACATGCATGAATGCTAAGATGCTCTATTTACAGGCATTTGCTAGGGTTTTTGGTGCCAAAATGATAGGATAAAGATGATGAAATGTGGATTCATCATGCGGCTCTTGGTTTTTCTCCTCAACACCAAGGAGGAGGCCATTGACAAGATATGTCTTTCAGTCTTTATCCGTATCCTGTCCGACTTTTTGATCATTAATTTATCCATTACAAATCCTTTGAGGTCGGGGAAGTGTTCAATGGCCTTTATGAAGGGAAGTTCAAAAATTAATTTCTTCTCCAATGCTTCCCATACAGCAGAATCCAAATTCTTCAGATCTTCTTCAGTCTCTATTTTTGCGAAGTTTTCTGGATTTTCGATTTTTTTGGTGTTTTTGAATATTCCAATTTTTTTGGTATTTTCTGTGTGGTTTGGTGATGTGGTGTGTTCCTCAGATGAGTAGGGGTTCTGATGTTCAGAGTGGGGGTCAGAGGCATAGTCATTTCTCGGGGAATAATATGCAGAAGTGACACTGTAAGAATTGTCCCCAGATTCCAGAATATCCTCCAAATTTTCAATCTTAGATCCAATCATTTCCTCATTCATTTTTATATTTGAGCTACCAGAGATTGAAATTAATCGATCGGCAAATTTTCAAAATTTATCCTCCATTAAATCAAATTTCTTGTTCATCCTCAAAAGATCCTTCAAAATCTTTTCATGACCAATCATGGGAGCAGTTGGGGTATGTTTTTGTAGTTGAATTTCCTCTTCCATTTTCCTATATGTACTAGGAGAGGAGTCTCTTGAAATATCCGATATATGATCATTATTTTCTGAAAATATCTCCTCAATAATCATGGAAGGCGGCTGCTCATATGGTCTAGGTATGCAGAGTTGGTCCAAGTAGAGTTCAATCCTTGGATTTTGAGTGGTCGGACCTTGATATTATGGAGTCAGCATACGTGATTGATGTGTTTCTATGTGGTCAGTCCAATCCTCTTTATGAGTATCAGGTCTGAAGAGGGGGTTTTCATGGTCAATCCACGATGATGATTGTTCATTGGTGTTCCAAGATAGGGTCGACGGGAGAGGTGAAGAAGTGTTCAATTCGATCATGTGGTTATCATCTCCCATGAATGATGGATTGACATTTACCGAATATGAAGGATGAATGGTAGGATCGGCATAGAGTGGATTGATGTATGAATAAGTGGAGACCTTAATCAGTTGTTGGTTTGTCTGGTCTGGACACAAAGGGTTGTCATTCATGAAACATATCGGATTTGTAGAGAGAGTTGGTGGTTGAGTGTCTCTTGTGGAAGTTGGAGGAGGTGTTTTGGATCTAACCGATACGAATTCGTTTTCATAGTATAACACTGATGGATTCTTGGATAATTATTCGACCATTTTTGAAAGAGCTGAAAGGAATGAGGGGTTGGGTCTGCAAGAGTTTTTGGATAAGAATTTCATGGTGAGGTTTAAATTAAGAAAGGAGAGAGATGATTGCACGAGATAGTCAAGAGAAATTTTATCAAATGTATGGCTATTGATCTTCGAAATTGGTTCACGCACACCAATGCAAACACAAATCAAACCCCAGGTTCACCAACACACAGAATGAAGTCGTAAGAGTTCGGCTATTATCTTTTCAATTTTAGTTGGTGATAAATCGATCTTGGCAAAAATTTAGCGAGTTGTTAGGTGCCGAAATTTTCGTAATGACTGGCCCGAATTCTCACGACTAGTTGCACCTACTTTCAGCCAATATGGGTGTAAGTACGGACCGTAGAATGGCTACCCGTGTTACTTGAGGACGAAGCCTTACGTAGTGTCCTCTAAACCACCCACTCTACTAAGGAAATCCAGACCGTTTACCGGCTATCCGTAGATCCTCACTGAGAAGTAGCTAATTATTTTTGGCAGAATCAATAGTCAAAATGAAAATCCGGATTTGGGCTCTAGCCTTAAGTGTCGTCTCTTGCTCACTCAGAAAAAAGTAAAATAATCAAAGGTTGGGGTTGTTCTCCCGCAGAAATTCTAGATTTTATGGGTTAAATTTAAAATCGGCTATATTTAGCAGTCTCAATTTTAATTAGGTGATTATTGAAGAGTTAAGTGAGCAGAAATACACGTCTACCTTCCAGTCCCTATTTCCTTTAAAATTATGTGATAAAACAAGAGGGAGAAATTCAGGAAAAGCCGATGCACGTGGAAAACTATGATGTATGCTCAGTTAGAAGACTTACAGTGAATCCTCACAATCTCCATGTGGGATGCTAGACAGAAATTTAAAATTTATCCTAGATGAATGCAAGCCTATGAAAAACCGCACCTAGCAGAAAGTTCTATTAGCGGGGAAGAATTGAGTTAAATTTGGCTAAGTGAACGATCTATGTGCGTCTCAGTTAATAGTGTAATGTGGCTTAGGTCTTACAAGCACAATCAAGAAATTAAAATGCTCTGAGAGCCATATGTGCATGTCTATCCTAATCGCCACTCAAGTCAGGCCCCACCCTCACCGGAGAGTGAAACATACCACGACACACAACAAAAAAGAGTTCAAAGTCTTTTACACACGCGAGAGTCCAAACAGACACCGTTGTAAATAAGCAATTAATTACAAAAATAAAGTTGCATAAATTAAAAACCTAGACTCTACGCTCTCCCACGACCCGACTGGATCTTAAATTAATTGCGGCTTTTTCGGATGTCGGTGAAGATGCTTCGATTTCTTGAAAAACCGCTCCACGTACGCCGAGTACCTAGCAAGAAAAATAAGAGAGAAGATGTAAGAGAGTTACTCAAAAATAATCAAAAATAAAATAAGAAAAATAAATGCTGAAAAATAAATGCAGGAAATAAAATGGAATTTACAATGAAAAATTCGGGGGTCAGACTATCCGAATACGGAAAACCGAACAAAAATTTCAAAACACCAAACTAAGCTGTTTGCCTCCCCGGCAACGGCGCCATTTGACGGGTCCGGAAATCTCCGCGTTAAGAAGATGTATTTTTTATCATCGTGTGTAAAAATTATTATGTCGTTCGTTATAGGCGGCAATCGGAATCGATCGAGAAAATAACCACACAAAATTATTTAATTTTTAATCGAGTGGTTTTATGTTTATTTTACTTGGGCAAGTCCCAAGGTCGATCACAAGGAGGCAAAGGAGCAACCTAGAGTTATGTCTATCAAGAATCGTGCACGGTTTTCGAGGCGGTCTTTTTTTGGAATTTTTAATGCAAATAAGGGATGCAATATGCAATTTCAGCTTATTTTAGGGACTAAAATACAAATTACGTTCAAATGATGTCCGAAAAATACGAAACTTGGCCACAATGTAAATTATGATGAAATGAATGCACTATAATATTTTTGGAATTTTTAGATACAAGATGATATTTTTATGAATTTTTAAGTGTAAACATAATGATTTTCAATATTTAATTATAATAAATATTAAACCTAATTATTTTCAAGGGATATATTTTTTTAAGGTCTATTACTATGTAATGGACCTCAGAAAAATCCTAAACCACGAAAATGTGGGATTTAATACGTATTAAAAATCAAATACTGAAATATGCAAAATACTTTTTACCGGGCAATCTATACATGCAAATGCAAATCTTTTTGGGCATAATGTCAAGCACAATTAATTCTACAATATGTGATTTTTAGGGAATTTTTAGACAAACGGTTAATCAATAGCAAAATTAAGAGCATAAAATGGGCAAAGTTTGCAAATTTCCAAAAAAAAATTAATTATTAATTAACCGTCAATCAAAAAAAATATCCATAATATGTCAAGATGTAGAAAATTAAATGACAAACATCATGCTATTTTTGGATAAATAAAATTAAGTAATGTAGAGGACCAAAACAATGGAGAAAGACAGGGGTAACACTGCAATATAAAATAAAATAATGCAGAACAGGGGTATACGTGTAATTACCTAAACCCTTAGGGGTTCATTGCAAAATCTCCAGAGGGGAACATGCGCAGCACGTGCCCTCTAGTCGGTGGGGGCTTGTTGGCAAATAGAGAGACCTCCAGGGGTATGATCGCAATTAACCCACCCTTACACGTGTGTATCACGTGAGAGGGGGCGGCTTTGCTGTTGACGTTTCCTCCTCACGTGCTGCGCACGTGGGAGGACCTCGGGTCGGGCCCAGCACTAGAGGCGGAGGGGCGGAGGGTCTGGCGGAGCTCCAGATGGCTGTTGAAGCTCAGACGTGGCGGAGCTGCTGACGTCGGGCGGAGGAGCGAAGGCGATGAAGAGGCGGAGACGTATGGTGGTCGTCAGCGTTAGCAGGAGGGGTGGAGTGGCGTCGGCCGTCCTCTGGCCGACACACGGCCTAGGGGACGGTGGAGCTGAGGCACTCCTCTGTTGTGGCTGCAGAGAAGATGAATGTCGGCGATGGAGTCGACGTTGGGTAGGCGACCGGTGGCGAGGCGGAGGTATTGGCGGTCGGCAAGCGAAGACGGCGGTGTTGGATGGAGGTTGAAGATGGTGGTAGTCGTTGTCGGAGAAGATGACGAGGAAGGCGGCGTTGACGAAGTCGGAGGCTCTACGGGGTGAACCGGAGTTGAAGCAGGGCAAACTGAGATTGCAAGTTGCGACGACCACGAAGGGAGGCGGTCGGATCTTGCCGGAGAGGCTGGCCAAAGGTGTTGTCACCACCGCGGTCGTGCTCTGAGTGCAATCGGTGGATGATGGACCTCGGGTGCGGCGAGGCCTTTAAATAGGAGAGAGAGGGAAGGTCGTTGGCGGAGATCACGGGGAGAAGTCGTGGAGCGACCAGCGCGAGAGTCGCGGAGGCGGTTGGGCGGATCACGAGGCGGCGAAGGAGATTTCAGGGAAGGGGGCGCGGGAGGTTGAAGATGTACAACAGCCGTTCGATCGGCCATGATCGAATGGCTGTGGAGGCGCCACATGGTGGCTAAAAGGGAGAGGGCGCGGCATGTGCGGAGCACGTGCCTGGGGGCACGTGTGACACACGTGCGGTTATTTTATTTTTTTTAAATTTCTTTAATAAAAATGATAATAAAAAAGGCCAAAAAATGCAGACACGTGGCGGCCCCAAGGACTGCCATGTGTCAGCACCACAAAATTCTGAGAATAAAGACTTTGTAAAATGCCAAATAAATAGCAAATGACCTCTAATCAAAAAACTTCCTTCACAAAAATGCTCGTTTCGATGAGATCTACAACTTTATGAAGACATCAAAATCAAAATCGATCAAATGCACAAAGTGAATTTTTGGGGTATCCTATATACATAGATTTTTGGATTTTGTAATTTTTTGTCATTTTTAAATCAGATAAAAATTCGGAACAAATGTGGAAAAAATCAAAGATAAATAAAGACACCTTAATCTATTTTTTGGATTTTTATTAATAGGAAATATGTGCATAAATATCAGGTCAAAAACCACTAAAATACATAATGTACAAAAAAAGGCCCAAAACCCAACTTTCACATATGAGCTTCGATTCACTTGAACTTGGTCTTCTTTTGAAGGTAATTGAATGTACATTAGTTCAAAAGTGAGTATGATCAAATCGGACACTAGATGGGGAAGATATGTGGCTTTTAGTCCGAAAATATTGAAACTAGAGTTTGGGTTTTAGTCCACTTACTTGGGTTAGTTTTTTTTTGTATTTTTTATTTATTCTTGTTAGTGATACGTACACAGTGGAGGTGGTTTTGTGTCATTCGGATTTAGCATGAAGGAGTTAAAAATCCAGGAAGTTAGGCTATTTACAGGTCATTTTTGGCTTGGATTTTTGGCTTTTTATTTTGTGCAAACAAAATGGATAAAATGCAATTCTTATGAAAACATGCATGAATGCTAATTATGCTGATTAAATGCATAAATGTTGACAATTTTGAGGGAATTGAGCCTAATAAATGAGATTTAGAGTGATGAATCCGAGATTCATCAATAGTGTGTAAGCATGCAAGCAAGTCATGTATGCACACAAGTCTTTTTGTGTGTTTTTTTTGTTATATATATGTATATTATTTAATTTTTGGTTTTATAATTTTTATTTGGTTTGTAATTTTTAATTTTAAAATTTTATGTTTTTGTATATTTTTGTATATTTTCTTTTTGAATTCGCATGTTTTTGTTATTTTTCTAAATGTTTCATATTTTTTTGGTATTTTTAAAGTCAAAAATATTGAAAACAGGGAATAAATTACTGGCCGAATTTAAAATGAGGATGAAAAATCTCAAATAGTGTCCAAAATTCCTCAAATTATTTTTAAAATAAAGAGTGTAAAATATAGAAAATTCAGAAACAAAGATTTATTTTTATGATTTTTCTAGGATTTGTAATATTTTTATGAAGGTTTTTTGGGTTTTCTAATTTTTAGGAGTTTTGTTTTATATTTTTTCGTGATTTTTGGAGAGAAAATCAAATACACTAAAAGGCACAACATATATATATATATTTGGAATTTTTCAAGAAATTTTTATATTTTTTTAGGATTTTCCAATGCAAACACTTGCAAAAATGCATGTTTTTGAATTTTTATAAATATGAAAATGCAATAAAAATACAAAACAAAAATATGGCGTGATAATAGAATGAACAAGAGCTTATACAATTTTTTGGAATTTTTGGGATTTTAGAGAGACATAAAATAAATAGATATAACAAAAAAATTACAACCTGATAGGGGTATTTCTGTCAATATTCAAAAATCCAGAGGCTTCGATACAATTTTTCTAGAAAAATATATGATGCAACAGAGAATTTCTTGGACTAAATTTAAATGCTCAAGGCTGCGAGGGTCTTTCTGTAAAATCCCCAAGACTCACGTCCAAAAGTACGCACGCCTAGCAAGGTCGTACTTGCAAATAAAATAAATATCAAGGGCAGCGATGCAAATGTCCAAGAAATATATAACGTAAATAGTATTTTATTGGACTAAAAGATAATTACAAAACTCGTCAGGGTGTATATGCAGTTTACCCAATTAATCGCCTCACGTGAGACAGTACGTGAGGTGACGTGGCTTGGACTTCCGTGCAAATAAAATAAGTACAGGGGGTACATGCAAAATACCCCCTTATTTTTAAACGTGGCTTTTTATTTACAGCACTGAATATTAAATACAAAAAGAAGGGGTTAGATGCGCAAATTACCCCCAAAGAGGCCCGGGCGGACGACGATCTGGGCTTCACTTATCTACGTTTCATCCATCCAACGGGCCATACCGCTTTGCCGATGAGCGGTGGAGATGAGATCATCTGCGATGATCTGACGGTTGAAACACTACACCATCGGACGGTCCTGGACAGATCTGGGGCGAGGTTCTTAATCCAACGACGGAGGATATGGGTGAAAGAACTGGGAAAAAGGTCGACGCCAGCGAGCTTCAATCAGAGATTGCGAGCTCCTCCGACCTCCATTCCCTCCGCCGATGGTCTCTGATTGTTCCTGGTGCTCCGCCGCATCCCATGAAACCCTCCTAGAGGCACCTGGAGGTCCACAGGGATCAAGCGAGGTCAACGAAGAGGATGACCTCCAGGAGCCTCGTTCCTGGTTCAACAATGCCCAGGAGGGCTTCGTAGATCTCCAACGCTGCATAGAAAACATCTGGGGCTCGAGGGCTTTGACCTCGACCGATTTTGAAGTTGATAAGCAAAAAGAAATGATGCAGGTGGCGAGGTCTGGTGACGCGGAGGAGAGGGACCTCGATTCACAGAACTAGGTTAGTTCTGGTTGGTATGAGGCGTTCGGAGATGGAGAATGCAGAGGGGGATGAAATGAGGGCTAATAGGAGTTCGGAGCACATCCGGATCGTGACAGATTAGTTCACCGGAGCGGAGCTCCGGTGAACTTCGATCTGGCTCTGATAGGGCTAACTAATGGGCTACTACAGATCTAACGACCGAATTAAATGTGGAATGAAAAACCTAACACATTAAGCAAGAAAGGGCAGCTCTTATACATGGTGAAACACTAGGGAGCAGGGCTTCGCCGGAGCTCTGCCGTGGGTGCACCCCTGCTTCCTCCGACCGATCTACACCTCCAGAGGGTTCCTCCTATCACAAGGGACCTGGCTAGGATGAAGGCAAGGGTGGAAGACGGCAAAAGATGACCAAAGAATTCAAGGAGGATAGAGGTGTTTATTTATACACGTATTCGAGCACCCTTATTGATCGCCATTTTGGATCGAATCGATGCCATGTACAAAAAATCATGGGGTCGGGCGTGTATCTATGATGTACAAGGAATAATCTTCCTGAAGAGTCTTATCGTTCTCGAGCTAAACAAATTGCATGAAAATTTGGAGAAACGGAGCTCTCGTGATCTGTCAGAGGCGTAAGGCTAGGGTCTGAGGAGTTTGACCCGCAGTCAACCCTTGGCGGCCTGCGATTGGTCCATACAGGCCGCTAGAAGACAAAACAAGATGTAATAATAAAGAATAATTTATTTAAATTAGTAAATGAATTTATTATTTTTCGAGTATAAAATAAAAAAAAGTTTATTATTTTATGTAGTATTTTAGTATGATTTTTATTTAATTTTTTTTATATTTATTAGTAATTATTTTTTATTAGTGTATTTATAGGTATATTTGCCTATGTTTTATGTAATTTATTTTTATTTTATCTATTTTATTTTATTATTTTATTTTCTTATTTTATATATTTATAACTTACTTTTGTGAGTATAAATATATTTTTATTTGATTTTTAAGAGTTTATTTGCATATCTAAATAAATAGGTGTATGAAATGTATAGGTATAGGTCTAGGTATTTTGCCTATGTTTTGTATACTTCTTTTTATTTTAATGTATTTTAATAGGTTTTATTTTTGTTTTGTATTTTTAATAGAATATAAATGATATTGACAATATTCTAAAAATATGAAAGGAGAAAATACTTTAAAAAATATAATTCCTTTTATTTATATACATATAGGTATTTCATCTATGTTTTTATATAACTTTATTTTATTTTTCAATTTCTTGTTAGTTTTTTATATTTTGATGTACACATAAATTATAGATAATGTTTACAAAATTATAAAAATATGAAATTGTAAAAATAATAAGTGATGAATAAATTGAATATTTTAATCAGTATTATGTACAATAGGGGCCCAAAACCTATCTTTTGCACAGTAACACCAAAAAATATAAAACCCCACCATTAAATAGCTCATGAAAAGTTATATACAATTAGAGGTGATTTTGATAGATTTTGAGTTTTTATTTGGAAGATATGGGTCTGTGAAGTTTGGTTTCTGGCTTTTTATTCTGGGTATAAAATGTATATTGTGTATCATTTTTGTACAAACTCAGTTTTGTATTTTTATTTACATTATTATCTGCAATTTTTATGTACAAATTTTCTTTATTTGATGAATAAATAATTAGATACAAAATAGGTGCCAAAAATGCATAAATCAAGAATGAATAAACGAAATATTTATTGTATTTACGGCCTTTATCTCCCCCTACTTTATTCCGTGTCGACCAATTACATTCTGGACTTGGTCTCGGGGTCAGGGTCATAAAATATTTGCAATATTTTATTCCTTTTTCTTTTCTTCTCTTTATTCTATAATTTTGGCATTAAAAACCTTATTTATGTACAATAAATGCAATGAATAATGAATGCTATTATAGACAAACTAATGTTATTTACATGCATTATCTAGGGTTTTCAAGGCCAAAATGATAGAATAAAGGTGATGAAATTAAGATTCATCACCTCCCTATACTTGCCTTTGCTAGTCCCTCGCAAATACTTATGCAATAAGTACAAAAAAAGAACAAAGAATAAGAAGAAAAGAAAAAGAAGATTGAAAAAGATAGAGTGAATAGGATTGCTTTCAGTGCAATATATGTCCTTACAAAATCAGAATTTGGAGCTTCTGTTAGACCTTGATGTGAAAATATGTGTGGACCCTGGTTGGAAACAAAATTTTAAACACAATAACCTTCAAGAGTCACAGTACTTGGTTCAAATAACCTCAATAGACAGGTTAGAACTAGCCCACATCATACGCAAACCCTTATGACTATGAAGCTGACTTGTACAGTGTAAGTGTTAGTGGCTCTCCCCAACTGAAATGACGAAGGAACTAACTTCTCAAGAATGACAACCCAATGATTCCCCAATCCAACCCTCTGTCGTCAAGGTGCGGGGTATTCCCTTCTAAGTTCAAGTGGCATTCGACTCAAGATGAGGAGGGGAAGAAGAGAATGGATGGTAGCCAGTGTAGCTTCCTATCCTGGGATGCAAGACCAGCGTAGTCAGGTCATCCAGCTGCAGGCTCACATGGTATAACTTTGATGCTCAAGCTCGCTTATTTTCTATACAACACATATACATACTCCGGCAGGCACTTTTATTTTTATTTTCAAGCCTGTCCATTTTTTTGGAGTTTTTTTGAAACATATTATTTACAGTAGCATTTACATAAGGACATTTTGCTCTTGAGCCAGAAGACTATCCCTCTTTTGAAGCTTTATTGCAACCCACACTCTCTAGTCATTCGACTTCATTGAAACTGGACCAGGTTGGGGTGCACTTCACTCCCAAGATGAGGACGAATGTTTCCACCCGTGTGCGTCTCAGACTGGCAAATCCAACCCCCTCACCACTCCAACTGAGTTGAGCCAAGTGAAAGGTGCAGGTGTCCAACTTAGGTCACGGTCAACAAGAATCATGCGTGTGTCTCGAAAAGTTCTACTTAGTCAGTTGAGGTGACTTGAACCCATCCCTGATTTCTCAAAGAATTAAGTCTGAATAGACCCGAAGTACCATAATCCTAGTTCCCATAAGGTTCCAGTGCAATGAGGTGCGGTAAGGTCCAACCAAGCTCCAATTTTAGACTTTATTGGACTGCTCAATCATCAAGCTCACTCAAAAAGAATATGAATGATATGCACATGTTATGCACAATGAATGATGCAAATTTTTTCACAAAGTATTTAAAAATCAAAGAATCTTTTTACACAAAGAATTTTTGCAAATAAAAAGTTCTGCACACACAAAAAGTATGTACAACTATTTACACGGGCGTTCCGCTTTATTTACATGAAATAAGAATTTGAAGGGATTTATAAGTGTTAACATGTTTGTTCTAGGTACATATATTTATACAATTGAGAAATTCCTTTTTTATTTAACGACTTTACAGATATTTATCTTCTTATTCTTATTATTATTATTTATTTTATATATTTTATTATTATTATTATTTTATTTGAACAATTAATTTGAAAACATATTCAAAACTATAGTACACAATAATTTTTGCAAGCATTTACAAACATTTGAAAGCCATTTTGCAAAAATTTGTCACACTACATATATACATTTTCCACAATAATTTTTACAAACATTTTTTAAACCATTTGCACATAGGTTTTCAAATCCTTCATTTCACAGAAAGAAGAAAATTTTACAAACAAAGCTATTTTACACAGGTTGAAAACATTTCACAGAAAATTTTCCAAACGGTTCACACCATTTTTTCACATCATTTTGCAAAGATATTTACTTTGATTTATTCATCAGTATATACAAAGAAAAACTACATTTTATGTACAAAATGGTTTAGGCTCTTATAAGTTTTATTTGGAATTATTGCTTGTTTTTGTATGAGAGATTTTTGTGTATACTCCTCAGACTTATTTAGAATTATTTTCAAAAGATTTTTGAAGACTATAATCCAAAATATTTTTACAAACATGTACACGCATTTGAAAATCATTTTGCAAAGGTTTTAGAATAGTATATATAGATTTTTCAAAATAATTTTTACAACCATTTTTCCAACTATTTGCAAATTATTTTTCAAACATTTTTATTTCACTCAAAGAAAATAAATTTTATAAACAAAACTATTTACAAAGGTTGAACACTTTTTACAAATTTTTTCAAACAATTTTCAAAAGATTTCTTCACAAAGAGAACATTTTGCACAAAGCATTTTTCCTGATTTATTAATCAGTATGGACAAAAAGAATCTGAGTAGCTCACAATCATCTTTTATTAATGTAATAGAAATACTTTTAACATTACTTTTAGCTTCAGGTAGTATTTTTATTTAGAGTATGAGTTATGGCTTCTAGTATATACATAGTATATACGACCCCCCTATACTTAGCTTGAGCTATGTCCTCATAGATCGGAGAGGAAAGAGAAGACATAACTCGTAGTGAATATAGACAAGTCTAACGAATGAATGAATAAATAAATAAATAAATATAGGAGAGAATGAAAAAATGAGAAGTGGACCGTCCCCCCTATGCAAAGTAGGGAGGGTCAATGGTGGGGATAAACAGATCGTACTCAGATTGTCTCCCCCTATACTTAGGATAAGATATTCCTAAGTATAGACAAGAAGAGGAGACAATGGAGAGGATCAAAGAATAGAGAAACTCGGGGTGCACCCCCTATACTTAGGACAAATTGAGTCCTAAGTATAGAAGACTGTCAACAAGGGGCGGCACCTTTTTTTTGGTAGAAAAAGAAGATAGAAAAGGAAAAGAAGAAAATAAGAAAATAAGAGAAGAAGAAATCAGATGAATAGTTTTTGAGGTGCGACGTCTAAAGTTTCTGATGTAACAATGTCGTGGATATCTCATCAAAGCATAGAAGCTGGATGGAGTCGACAACGGCCAAGAATGTATCAGGCTCGAGTTAAGGCTTCAGGAGTTGATCATTGACGATGAATGGTTGTGCGTCAGGAGACAATTATGATATGGCAATACTTCCATTGTCACACACTTCACAAACTCGGAATGGCCCTGTCCACTTACTCTTTAATTTGCCCGGGAATATCCGTAACTTTGCATCAAATAACCACACCTTCTGTCCAACTTCAAAGGTCTTTCATCTGATGTGCCGGTCATGCCAGCATTTCACCTTTTCCTTGTACATCAATGTGTTATCATATGCATAGTCTCAGAACTCCAAGAGTCTGTTCAGATCATCTTTTCTTTTCTGACCAATTTTCCATGAGTCCAAATTGCACATGTTAATTGCCTATAAAGACTTGTGAATTAATTCAATAGGCAGATGGCACGGCTTCTCATATACAAGACGATAAGTCTACATGCCCAAGGGAGACTTGTAGGCGGTTCTGTAAGCCCAGAGGACTGAGTCCAAGAGTTGAGACCAGTTCTTTCTGTCCGGCCTCACAAGTTTCTGAAGGATCGTCTTGATTTCTCTGTTCAACAATTCGGCCATGCCATCGGTCTGAGGATGATAAGGGGATGCGACACGATGGTCGATGCCGTACTCCTTCGTTAATTTCTTGACCTATTTGTTAATGAAATGGCTACCCCCATCTCATATGAGAATCTTCGGAATCCCGAACCGCGCAATGACGTTATCTCTCAAGAATTAGCATACTGTCCGGCTGTCGGCGGCTCGAGCGGGATTAGCTTCAACCCAACGACTCACGTAATCTACATCAAGAAGGATGTGCTCAAAACCCTGACTGTTAGGGAAAGGTCTCATGAAATCAATGCCCCATGCATCAAAAACATCTACTATCTGAATGATCTTCAGAGGCATCGAATCTTTTGCAGTGAGTGTACCCTTCAATCTCTGACAGTCAATGCATTGTTTGACAGATATTGCCGCATCCTTGAATAGTGTGATCCACCAAAAGCCACACTGAAGTACTTTAGCTGCCGTACGATCTCCAGAGTGATGTCCACCAGATTAGAGCGAGTGACAGTGCTCGAGGACACTCAGATGCTCCTCCTGAGGTATGCACCTGCGCCAAATGCAATCCGCTCCTTCCCAGAATAAGAGAGGATCTTCCCAGTGATAAAAACGAATGGTCAACATGAATATATTCTTCTGATTTTTCGTCCAATCCGATGGTATTACCCTCGAGGCGAGGTAATTGACTATATCAGCATATCAAGGGAGGGAATTCACTGCTAAAATTGACTCATCTGGAAAGGTTTCTATGATAGGTGCATTGTTCAGTGGAGGCTCTTGCTGCTCAATTCTAGAGAGATGGTGGAGGCTCTTGCTGCTCAATTCTAGAGAGATTGTTCAGTGGATGCTCTACCATATTCTGAACTCCATGCTTGTCCTTGATTTCCAATCAAATTCCTTGAGAAGAAAGATCCATCTAATCAGTCTTGGCTTGGCATCCTTCTTCTGTTGTAGGTACCGGATAATAGAGTGGTCTGTGAAAATGGTAACTTTTGATCCAAGCAAATAGGATCTGAACTTTTCCAGGGAGAAAACTATAGCCAGCAACTCTTTCTCTGTTACAATGTATTTTCTTTACGCCTCATCTAATGTTTTGCTGGCGTAGTGAATGGCATAGGGCGCTTTTTCTTTTCTCTGTCCCAGAACTGCCCCGACTGTGAAGTCTGACGCATCAGTCATGATCTCAAAAGGGAAAGACCAATCCGTCGGCTGTAGGACTGGAGCTTGAGTGATAAGCTCCTTCAGTTGATTGAAAGCGAGGAGAACCTGCTGATCGACATTGAACTCAGTTTCCTTGCATAAAAGCTTTGTTAAAGGTCAGGCGATGCGACTAAAATCTTTGATGAATCATCTGTAAAATCCCACATGCCCCAGGAATGACCTTACATTTTTGACTGACTGAGGTGGCTCTAGATTGGCAATAAAATCCACCTTTGTCGGGTCGACTTCCATGCCACGTTTGGAAACGACATGACCCAGCACAATTCCTTCGGTGACCATGAAGTGGCTCTTTTCCCATGAAAGCACTAAATTGACTTCACGAAATTTCTGAAGCACTCTGTCTAGGTGCTCAAGACAAGAATCAAAACTATCACCATTGATTGAGAAGTCGTCCATGAACACCTCGAGAAAACTTCCCACCATCTCGGCGAAAACTTCTAGCATGCATCTCTGTAATGTCGCAGGTGCGTTGCATAATCCAAAGGGCTTTCTCCTGAAGGCGTAGGTACCGAACGGGCAAGTGAAGGTAGTCTTCTCTTGATCTTCGGGAGCGATTGCCACCAGGTTGTACCCGGAATACCCATCCAAAAGGCAGAAGAACTCCTTACCTGCTAGTCTTTCCAACACTTGATCAATGAATGGCAAGGGGAAGTGGTCCTTCTTAGTTGCTGCATTAAGACGGTGGTAGTCAACACACACCCGCCAGGATGTTGATACCCGAGTGGATATTTCCTCTCCTTTGTCATTGGTAACCACGGTAAGCCTTGACTTCTTTGGAACTACATGCAGTGGGCTCACCCATTTGAATCAGAGATGGGATAGATGAAGCCTACATCACACCATTTCGTGATCCCTTTCATGACGACATCCCGGAGGTTTGGATTCAGCCTTCTTTAGAATTCACGAGACGGCTTGGCATCTTCTTCCAGATAAATGTGGTGTGAACACAAAGTGGATTTATCCCTCGGAGATCTGATACACACCAACCAAGTGCCTTGCGGTTCTTTTCTAGAACCTCGAGAAGTCAAGATTCCTGATACTGGTTCAGCCTGCTGCTGATGATGACTGGATACATGTATTCTTCACCCGCAAGGAATGCATACTCCAGGCCTGCAGGAAGTGGCTTGAGTTCTGGTCCTGATCTGTCCAACTGATTAGTCACTTCAGACACTGCAATGGTGGTGGGATGTATAGCATGAAGTTTGACAGAGCCACTGTCCTCAAATCTCTGTTGAGATCCTGGTGAGATGTCGAACTATTCTGCATTAAGCTCATCATATTAAGGCTGGAATGAATGCTTGGAGTCAAAAAGGTGCATCAACAACCATGATTCTGTCTCCCCAGTCTCATCGGAGCTTGTGTCGACTGTGCCTTCCCAGTCTTCCTCTAGGGAGAGGATTTCTAGGGGCCATGGGTCATCCTAAGAGAGTGGTGTGTCTCTAATTTCTGCAATAAAGTCACAATCTGCTTCTGGTACTACATTGCTCTCATTAGTCATGGCGTTCGACTCTCTTATTATGTCTATAATGATATGCTTATTGTTCGAACGCGAAGTGATCTTGCCAGACCCGTAATCAACCACGGCGCTTGAGGTACGCAAGAATGGTCAGCCAAGAATGATAGGGGTCTAGAGTAAGGGTGCGGGTAAGTCCATATCAAGGACTACAAAATCAACCGAGAATTGCATCTCCCGCACCTTAACTACAATGTCTTCCAACAGACCTCTGCATCGCTTGATGGATCGGTCAGCGAACTGAAGGATCATTCGTGTCTGCTTGAGCGGACCCAGCCCAAATTCTTGCATTATTGATGATGGCAAAAGGTTGATAGAAGACCCACTGTCAAGGAGAGTGCGCTCGAAGACCTGATCGAAAATCTCACAACTGATAAGAGGTGTACCATTGTCCTGCTTTTTCTGTTGGAGGCTGCTGATGGCTGCGACAGTGGCCATGGTGAGAGCGTGCTTCTCAACCTGATTGCGTCGGTTCTTGCATGCTGGTCGACGCTTGCTGGTACATGCCTCTTTCAAACCTTTCTTCACAGCTGGCATATATTCCATGGCCTTCGGTAAGGGAATCTCAACGGTTAAGCTTTCTATTATTTCCATAACTCCAGGATCAGACAATGCACTTCTTCTTTTTACATTTTTTGTATTTTTCTATTGCATTAGGAAAAGGAATATTTACATCACTGTTAGGCAGAGTAGAGTTTTTATTTACATCAGAACTATCGCCCACAAATTGTTGTACATCCGGACTACAAAAAAGAGTACAAGCTGGGTCTCGAGATAATGGTGCTGATGGGCGAGCAAAAAGTAGGGTGTCTGCTTCGTCGGCTGGCGAGGGATCGGCTGCGACTGGCTGCTCCTCCGAGGCTGGCATGACTTTGCTTCGTCTACAAAATTCTTTTTGTTCTTTTTTGTTTTGCTGATTTTTTTGTGGTTTTTGCTGATGATGTTAGTGTTGCATAATGGCTAGAATGGCTCCTCCTTCTTCTTCTTCCTCACCTGCCCCTGTAGCTGGCACGGCTGATGCAGAAGATGACGATTCAACCGGTCCTTTATTCTCCACATTTTTGATAGTAGGCGGAGGCAAGGCCCTACCGCTCCTGAGAGTGACAACATTAGAACAAACAATATTATCATTTTCTTACTCACAGACATAGACAGGAAATCACATTCTACCTGCTCTTTCTTTTTAAAGCTATTGGGGTTGGCCTCGACCTGAGCTGGGATAGTGGTCTTGGTGGCGGTCAGATCGTCGAGCCTCTTGGTCATATCTGCTAGCTCTTTGACGAGTTGGGCTAAGCAATCCATGGTCGGGTTCACAGGATTTGCCTCAGTAGATTCAGCGTGCAGACCACACTGTTGCTGCATGTGTTGGTACTGAGACTGTTGTTGGTGGTGTTGGGGTGGTGCAGGAAGCTGAACCTGCTGGTAAGAGGAAGGGGGGTACTGTTGGTACTACTGAGGTGGAGGGGTCACATACTGATGGAAAGGTTGTGGCTGGCGGTACTGCGGATGCTGATAAAGCTGATTCTGCCTCCATTGATTTGCATATGAGGGAGGCTGATGATACTGTGGTGGTGGCTGCGAGGACTGCCCAAATCGACCACCCTGAGGTTGGTGGTATTGCCGGTTGGCTGGTAGCTGACCCTGAGGTTGTCCCATGGGACGGGTCGGCTGTGCTTCATTGCTCCAAACCCCGTTGACTTCTTGAATAAGGGGTGGTGGTGGGAAGATTGGATCGGATCCGGTTACAAACTCTGGTTGGTACACAACCATATGTTGTTGCAGCTGGCCCTGGTTGGGTGCCTGCATGTAGTACACATGCTGGATTGTCGGTGGTTGCTGGCTCGGCTGAGGCGGTGGTAGATCGTCCTTCTTCTCAGCTGGAGCTTCTGATGGTGATGCCGACTGGACAGAGTTGATGGTGCCCACCAGCAGTTCTAGCTGTTTGGTGATCTGATCTAGTTTGTCAAGGTTTTGAGTCATCTTTTCGATCACAGCAAGTTTTCCAAGTCCTGTGATCGTTTCTCGATGATATCAACCTTCAAGAGATGGCCCCCGATGATGTTGAGGTTGGAGCTCTCATCTCTCTTCGCCTCGTGGGACGCTGCCATGTGTACTTGTTTCTGGAGGATCTGGGGTTGCTTTTGGTATGCTTTTGATGAAGAGAGGGCGGCCTCTCCTTCGGCCATTTCTTCGAATATCTGCCAGACTACATCTTCATCCTTATTGAAATGTGAGCCCCCACATGCTACGTCAACGAGCCTTTGGCTTTCATTGTTCAGGCTCCTAAAGAAATGTTGGACCAGACTGGTCTTCGGAATCTCGTGATAAGGGCATTTCTCCTGCAGATCTGTAAACCTCTCCCACGCTTCATGGATAGATTCATGGGCTCCCTGGGAGAAGTTGCTGATTCATGGGCTCCTCAAGAGGGTAAAACTTGTGCAGAAAAGCTGACTTCAGTTCCTCCCAGGTTGTTACAACCTTCCCCAGGTGGTTGACGTAATAAAGGGCCTTGTCTTGCAGGCTGAAGGGGAATGCCATCATTTTGACAATGTCTAGAGGAACATTGGGGTAGTGAGTAGTACGACAGATGCACGAGAACTGTTGTAGGTGGATGTATGGCCCTTCACAGGTGTTTCTATGGAAAGATGGAAGAAGAGCGAGGAACTGGGGCTTCAGCTCAAAGTGAGCATGCACTGGTGGAATGAGGATCCACTCGGTCATCTGGCTGTCTCCAGGATTATAGGTCTCCTTCAGTGTAGGTTTGGGTCTCCCATTTTCTGGCTCTTCCTCGTCATCAGGAGGATTACCACCTCCTCCTCGTCCCCCTCCGAAGGTACCTGAAAACAATGAGGGTTTATGAACCCAATACAATGATAGTCCATTACAATTTTTTAATTAAGGTCAAAGTTTATTTAGCAGTCCCCTTGTTTTAGTTTTTTGGGCTTTCACTTTTTTTGCGTCTGTTTTCATACCAGCGCCTAACGTTTTTTGTAGATTCTAATTTATATCCTAAGCGCTCAAAATCAGAGGGAGATAGCGGAAAAGCCGTGCAAGTTGGTTCCATGATGATAATCTCACCATTGAACTGAATGATGCATGCTGAGTTAGAGGACTTACAGTGCATCCCAGCTCTCTCCATGTGGTATGCAAAACAAAATTTTTAAACCTAACTACATGACGGTGTGCAAGCGACAAAATCGCCCTAAACATTAGCTGTTATTAATCGTGAAGAACCAATTAAGTTCGACTAAATCCACACGTAAGAGACTATAGGAACATGCATTCTTATTAATGTGTGGACCTAGCTACCGAGTCAAGCAACCTAAGTCTAGGGGCTCCATGCACACAAAACAAAATAAAGAAAAGGCGGAAAGATCAAAACCACGAGAAACAAAGAAAAGAAAGCGGGAAAACACAAAAAGGCCGCGACGAGGCCCCCAAGTGAGCAAACACCCGGGCACTGGACCTCGTTGTGAAGAGTAGAGTCCAAGTTATTACATGCCAAAATTGTCTCCCACTCTCATAAAATTACATTTTTTTTACTAGTTAAGCCTTCTTCTTGCTTCCTTGGTGCTTGCTCTAGCTGGTCAAACAGGCGTTACCCTCCTTCATGCATGGTTGCACTGGCCTCCTAGAAGACCGTCCTCGCACGACGGACCCTCGCATCAAAGTTGCAATATAAAGGGGTATTAGCACAAATAATCTCAGAATATAAGGCAATGATTATTTACAAGCAATTCATGAAGATTAGCAAAATATCATGCAAATATTTACAACATGACAAATTAAAGTAAGCTACGCTCATTGCTCCCTGGCAACGGCGCCATCTAATAACTGGGATTTTGTGAGGGTCAAAATACGTCTCACACAAGGTGGAGATGAAGTCGTTGAGGCGACCGCTCACGAAACCCCAATTAAGCAGCAATTAACCCACAAGAAAGAATAAGTCAATTAAGTCCCAAAAATGTGCATTAAAATTTATTAACTCTACCATAATGATGTATAGTGCGTAAGCATGTAGAGGTCGAACCACAGAGAGCAAAAACTGGTAGCCTACAATTATTCATATACAAGCGAGTCATGTATGCACACAAGTCTTTTTTGTGGGTTTTTTGTTATATATATATATATATATTATTTGATTTTTAATTTTTAATTTTTTATTTTATGTTTTTGTATTTTTTATATTTTCTTTTTGAAGTAAGATATAAAGCCTTATAGAATATATAATAAAAGAGAGATAAGAGAGAGATGAAAATAGGGGAAAATAGTCAAAATGCAGTAAATAAATGATTTTTGTGATTTTTATATTTTTCGGATATTTTTGTGATTTTTCTATATTTTTCTTATTTTTTTTGGTATTTTTAAAGTCAACAATACTGAAAATAGGGAATAAATTACTGACCGAAATTAAAATGAGGATGAAAAATCTCAAATATTGTACAAAATTTCTTCAAATTAATTTTAAAACAAAGATAGTAAAATACAGAAAATTCAGAAATAGAGATTGTATTTTTATGGTTTTTCTAGGATTTTTAATATTTTTATGAAGGTTTTTGGAGTTTTTTAATTTTTAGGAGTTTTCTTTTATATTTTTTTCGTGATTTTTGGAAAGAAAAGCAAACACACTAAAAGGCGCAACATATATTTTTTTGGGAATTTTTCAAGAAATTTTTATATTTTTTTAGGATTTTCCAATGCAAATAGTAGCAAAAATGCATATTTTTGAATTTTTATAGATATGAAAATGCAATAAAAATACAAAATAAAAATATGGCGTGATAATAGAATGCAACATGAGCTTATACTATTTTTTTGGAATTTTTGGGATTTTAGAGAGACATGAAATAAATAGATATAACAAAAAGAAATTACAACCTGACTGGGGTATTTCTGTCAATATTCAAAAATCCATGGGCTTCAATACAATTTTTCTAAAAAATATATCATGCAATAAAGAATTTCCTGGACTATTTCTAAATGCTCGAGGCCGCGAGGGTCTTTCTGCAAAAACCCCAGGACTCGCGTGCGAAAGCACGCGCGCCTGGTAGGGTCGTACTTGCAAATAAATAAATAAATACCAAGGGCAGCGATGCAAATGTCCAAGAAATATATAACGTAAATAGCATTTTATTGGACTAAAAGATAATTACAAAACTTGCCAGGGTGTATATGCAATTTACCCAATTAATCACCTCACGTGAGACGGCACGTGAGGTGACGCAGCTTAGACTTCTGTGCAAATAAAATAACTACAGGGGGTACATGCAAAATGCCCCTTATTTTTAAACAAGGCTTTTTATTTACAACATTGAATATTAAATACAAAAAGAAGGGGTTAGATGTGCAAATTACCCCCAAAGAGGCCCGGGCGGACGGCGGTCTGGGATTCACTTTCCACTTGGCTTCCATCCAACGGGCCATACCGCTTCGCCGATGAGCGGTGGAGATTAGTCATCTGACGGTCCTGGATAGATATGGGGCGAGGTTCTTCATCCAACGGTGGAGGAGATGAGTGAAAGAACTGGGAAGAAGGTCGACGCCGGCGAGCTTCGATCTGAGATTACGAGCTCCTCCGGCCTCAATTCCCTTCGCCGATGGTCTCTAATTGTTCCTAGTGCTCCGTTGCATCCCATGAAGCTTTTCTAGAGGCACCTGGAGGTCCACAGAGATCAAGCGAGGTCGACGAAGAGGAGGACCTCAATGAGCCCTCGTTCCTAGTTCAACAATGCCCAGGAGGGCTTCTTAGATCTCCAAACCTGCATAGAAAACATCTGGGGCTCGAGGGCTTTGACCTCGACCGATTTTGAAGATGATAAGCAAAAAGAAATGATGCGGGTGGCGAGGTCCGGCGACGCGGAGGAGAGGGACCTCGATTCGCAAAACTAGGTTAGTTCTGGTTGGTATGAGGCGTTCGGGAGATGGAGAACACGAAGGGGGACGAAATGAGGGTGAATAGGAGTTCGGAGCACAGCCGGATCGTGACGAATTAGTTTGCCGGAGCGGAGCTCTGGTGAACTTCGATCTGGCTCTAATAGGGCTAACTAATGGGCTACTATAGATCTAACGACTGAATTAAATGCAGAATGAAAAACCTAACACATTAAGCAAGAAAGGGCAGCTCTTATACCAGGTGAAACACCAGGGAGCAGGGCTTTGCCGGAGCTCCGCCATGGGTGCACCCCTGCTTCCTCCGACCGATCTGCGCCTCCAGAGGGTTCCTCCTGTCACAAGGGACCTGGCTAGTTTGAAGGCAAGGGTGGAAGACGGCAAAAGATGACCAAAGAATTCAAGGAGGACGGAGGTGTTTATTTATGCACGTATTTGAGCACCCTTATTGATCACCATTTTGGATCGAATCGATGCCATGTACAAAAATTCATGGGGTCGGGCGTATATCTATGATGTACAAGGAATAATCTTCCTGAAGAGTCCTATCGTTCTCGAGCTACAGAAATTGTATAAAAATTTGGAGAAACGGAGCTCCCGTGATCTGTCAGAGGCGTAAGGATAAGGTCTGAGGAGTTGACCCGCGGTACCCTTGGCGGTCTGCGATTGGTCCACGCAGGCCGCTAGAAGACAAAACATGATGTAATAATAAAGAATAATTTATTTAAATTAGTAAATGGCTTTATTATTTTTCGAGTATAAAATAAAAAATGTTTATTATTTTATGTAGTATTTTATATGGTTTTTAAATAATTTTTTGGCTTTATTTATTAGTATCTGATTTTTATTAGTGCGCTTATAAGTATATTTCCTTATGTTTTGTGTATTTTATTTTTATTTAGTATATATTTTTTTATTTTTTTTCTTATTTTATATATTTATAACTTACTTTTGTGAGTATAAATATATTTTTGTTTGATTTTTATGAGTTTATTTGCATATTTAAATAAATAGGTGTATGAACTGTATAGGTATATGTCTAGGTATTTTGCCTATGTTTTGTATACTTCTTTTTATTTTAATGTATTTTAATAGATTTTATTGTTGTTTTGTATTTTTAATGGAATATAAATGATATTGACAATATTCTAAAAATATGAAAGAAAAAAATTAATAAAAAATATAATTCCTTTTATTTATATACATATAGGTATTTCATCTATGTTACTTTATTTTATTTTTCATTTTCTTGTTAGTTTTATTTTTGATTTTGATGTAGACATAAATTATAGATAATGTTTACAAAATTATAAAAATATGAATTTGTAAAAATAATAAGTGATGAATAAATTAAATATTTTAGTCGGTATTATGTACAATAGGGGCCCAAAACCTATCTTTTGCACAGTAACGCCAAAAAATATAAAACCACCACCATTAAATAGCTCATGAAAAGTTATATACAATTAGAGGTGATTTTATAGATTTTGAGTTTTTATTTGGAAGATATGGATATGTGGAGTTTGGTTTCTGGCTTTTTATTCCGGGTATAAAATGTATACTGTGTATGATTTTTGTACAAACTCAGTTTTGTATTTTTATTTACATTATTATCTACAACTTTTATGTACAAAGTTTCTTTATTTGATGAATAAATAATTAGATACAAAATAGGTGCCAAAAATGCATAAATCAAGAATGAATAAATGAAATATTTATTGTATTTACGGCCCTTATCTCCCCCTACTTTATTCCGTGTCGACCAATTCCATTCTGAACTTGCTCTTAGGGTCAGTGTCATAAAATATTTGCAATATTTTATTTCTTTTTCTTTTCTTCTCTTTATTCTATAATTTTGGCAATAAAAATCTTATTTTATGTACAATAAATGCAATGAATAATGAATGCTATTATAGACAAATTAATGTTATTTACATGCATTAGCTAGGGTTATCAAGGCCAAAATGATAAAATAAAGGTGATGAAATGGAGATTCATCATCTCCCCAAAACAATAATTTTTCCTTGTATTTTTTTAGGGTCGAATTTTCTTTAGTAGTCCCGGTTTTAGCAGTTATCACTTGGTTTAAAAAAATATTTTCAACGAATCGCCTACCGAGTGTCCAATTTCCTTTTTAACTTATGTGAGTGAAAACAAGGAAGGAGATCAGAAATGCCAATGCGTGATTAAAAATAATGATGCATGCAGGGGTTAGAGATGCGTACCTTGTCGCCAGCACTCTACATGCAAGTGATCCGCGCAGAATTTAAATAAACTATCATATATGCAAATGCAAGTGAACTGTCCTAGATGATAGCTTCTATTAACGGACAAGAACAAGTTAATTTGACTAAGTCCAAATTACGCTCTACTCTATAGGTACAGAAATATCTTGTTTATGGTGTTTGGACCTAATTAATTACCCGGCTCAAGCAAATTAATTAAAGCAATCAAGAGGTAGCTCACGAAATCCGTGGGAAACAAAGAATAATAAAAGCGATGAAAACAAAATCGGTGAGGTCCCCCAAGTGCACTGGCACTTGGCGAAACAGACCCGCAACAAATGAACATCCTTTTATAGATTTCAAATGGAAAAGAAACTCTCTCTCTTTCTCTCTCTCATTAAAATTTTTTTTCGTCGTATTCTTTACTTCTTCTTCTCTTCTTCTCACGCTATCCTGCATCTTGGTGAAGAATCAAGCCGCCTCCATGTCACTTGGGTGCTTCGGCTCTTCTAAGATCGCCTCCTTCACTCTGCGGGCCCTCGCAAGAAAAAGAAAAGAATATGTGTAAGAAATACAATTATCAAATATGAGAGAAAAAAATGAAATGAATGTAGTGGATATAAACAATTAAGTGAATGGAAAAATATACAACCAAGAATAGCAGGTCAAAAGAGAAACCTAATACCCTCACCGTGCCTCCCTGGTAACGCCGCCATTTTGTTGACACGAAAAGTTATGGATGGGAAAAATAATTGATGGTAAAAATGTGTTGGTCGTTGATGTTATCCCCAAAATACCGTGACAAACAAAAAATATTTTTTTAATTTTTTTGCTACTTATTAACCTATATAGCTGACAGAGTCGAACTCAGGGAGGCTACAATTCCCGAGGGTTATTCAATTAATCGAAAATCAATTAAGAGAAAATAGGAATCTCAAAGGACAACTATCCTTGGTTTTGTGATTTTTTATTTTTTAATTTTTTTTAATCTTTTTTTATTTCTAATTTTTTTATATTTTTTTATTTTCAAATTTTTAGTGATTTTGATTTTGGTAAATTTTTTAATTTTCAAATAATGAACAATATTCGCAAGGTCAAAAATACGCACACCAACTCTTTTTGTAAGTTTATAAATAAATAAAAAATACTCAGAAAAATCCAAAGAAAAAGTTTTTTAGTTTTAAAAGTTTTGAAATATTTTTGCGAATTTTTATGGAATTTTCAGATGTTTTTGGATTTTTCTAAAAATCAAATAGTGAGAAAATGTGAAAATGTGCACAGCCTGGAGTAATTTGCAAATTAAAAATATTTTAATCCCAAAACTCCAGACAATTATTTTAATGCAAACTAGAAGCAATTATCTACAAACAGGAACTGAAATCACAATTTTTAGATATTTGTAGAATTTTCTATGTTCTTTAGAAGTTTTTTTATATTTTTCATTTTTTGGGGGTTTTATAAATAATCAATGCGTGAAAATTGGTCAGAAATTAAAAGACAATGAAAGAGACCTATTTTAATTTTTTTTGATCTTTTAAGCAATTTTTCGAATTTTTATGAATTTTTGAATTTCAAGAAGACAAAATGGCACTGTTTTTGATTTTTTAAATATGCCAAATGGCAACAAAAATTGATGAAAACTTCATACAATGATAGTAACTAAAGCAGGAGCTTACACAAATTTTTGCAAAATTTTTATAGCATGATAAACATTTATTTAAACATAAAGAGTAAGAAAATTATTGTTCTATAGTTCAGGGACTAAAATGTAATTATACAGAAGTTCTGGACTGATAAAATAACAAGAATTAAAAGCAAGAAGGGATGCGAAATTTACTCAGATGCCATGTAATGCGCGCATGCTCTTCTGAAGGCGGGGACTATTTTGCAAATATGTATTGCTTCAAGGTCCTTTACTGAAATGTTTCTAAATTCCTCTTTTTTTAATAAAACCCCAATCTAAGGTTTTGGAGGGCTTCCTTCGTTTCTCAACAGGCCAAAGAGAGAAGAGGGTACAGGGGGCAACCGCCTTCTACTTCTTTCTGATGGTGGTTGGAGCGGCGCGGCGGCGGAGGAGCTGGCATGCGCGACCCCTCGCGCGGTGTGGCTGATCGGCGGAGCGAACGGTGCTTCACGTACGGGGGGTGGCAGTTGATATGTGGAGGGAAGCTGGGGGATGTGGGCTACTGGACGCGGGATCGTGGTTTGGGGGCAAGCCGCGAGAGGTCGGCGTGGGCTGCTGGAAGAGGAGCGACGAAGCGGGATGGCGGGCACCGCCGCCGCACAGTTTTGCAGCAGGTACCCACGCGGATCACCAGGCGGATGAGGGCACGGAGAAGCGCGGCCCGCACGCGTGACTGGAGCAGGGCCGCGGCGGAGGAGCGGGCATGCGCGACCACTCGCGCGGCGTTGGCGCCTTAATGTGTCGCTGCAGGAGGGGCTTCGGTCGGGTGGCCGAAGGGCCAGCTAATATCCGCGCGCGGGCAGAGGAGAATGAGCAAGGGGGTGGCAGCTCTGGAAAGTGGTCGTCCCTCTTTTTTGTTTTTTTTAAATTTTTTTGTAAATTTTTTATTGTTGTAATGATGTAAACAGTAAATAAAAAAAGAAAAACTTTTTTTATTTTTTTTGTTAATTCGAAAACTTAGAAAAAAAGTGATAAAGAAATTCTTTTTTTATTTTATTATTTTTTCCTTTTTTATATGATCCTGCAAAACAAACGTTAGAGAACACGAAACAAATATTTTTTATTTATTTACAAATCGGAAAAATGAACGGAGATTTGACAGAGATGAGGGATTCAAATCCGATCTCCGGCCATCGTACGCGGTCGGAGGTGAGAGATCGTGGACGATAGAAATAGAACGCATAGAGATCGAGAAAGTGAGATGAAAACTCAAGTTGGTGGCGGAATAAATTGTGGCAGATTTCAAGATCTAGATAAATAAAAAATTTACAACGAGATAAAAAATACGAGAAATAAACTACGATTAACCTACATAAAAGTAAAAAAATGTGGATCTCACCTTAGGAGCGAAAAAGGACCGTGATCGCCTCGACAAGGCCGACTCACTGTCACCGGACGACTTGGAGACTAGGCAACTTCCTCGACGAAATTTTTGTCGGAGATCAGGCTCCTCTGTCTAAAGATTGATCAAGTTGGAATGAAGGAGAAGGAGCCATATAACTAGAAAAGAGATGAAATTTGAATTTTTTTTAATTTTTCGGTGGAAGAGATAAAAGAGATGAAAATTGAAATGGATTTTTTGAATTTTTTGGTGGAAGAGATAAGAGAGATGAAATGAGATAAAATAAAAGAGATAAACATATTTACAAAATTATCTTTTTTTGGAATTTTCGTCACTTATTTATTTGAGTTAAAAAATGTTATTTTTTTAATTTTTTTATGTTGATTAATTAAAAATAGCAACTATATATATGACATTATATACAAGGGTAAATGAGGAAAATAGCCTTTTTAAAAAAAATTAAATAAATTTTTATTTATTTTAAATAATTAGTGAGAATAATTTACAAATATATACAAATACAATATGTACAGAATACATGGGAAAATTGCACAAATCACCCTAGAAAACTGACTTTTCAACCGTAACTCTAAAAATTATGAAAATACAGCCGTTTTAAAAATAATTTAATTTGGAATCCAATGGAAGTGAGATTGATTCAATTTGAGCTCATATGGAGCTGGAATTGGTCTTTCAATTAGTGCTTAGTGACTTTTTCCAAATGTGGCTACTTTTATTCTGTACAAGATTTAATTGTGCAATCATTTTTAGTAATTAGAACACATTTTTATTTACAACTTTGGTTTTGAATGTTATTTGATTTGAGGTCAATTAAGGTACAAATAAATTAGTGTTAATTTTATACAGATATGCACAAAATAAGTGAGAACTATTTACAACAACACACACATTTTTTTTGATTTTCTGCTTAAGGACCCTATCTCCCCCTACTTTATTCCTGGTCGATCAGGTCAAGTCTTGACCTTCTCTCGGGGTTTTGGTCAGCCTGTATTCAGTCTTCCTTTTTTTATTTTCTTTTCTTTATTTTTCCTTTCTTTCTTTATTTATTTATTTTAGGTTAAAATTAGTAAGAAATGTACAATATTTACACAGATGCAAGTTAGTAAGAATATGGAGTTAGTGTTATATGCAGGTGTTTTATAAGAGATTTTAAGCTAAAATAAATGAATAAATATGATGAATCACAGTTTCATCTCTTGGTCAATCTCATTGATATATCATGAGATCTCGTTATCTCATGACATCTCCTATAACTATTGTCGAAATAATTTTCACAAAAAATAATTCCAAATTATCCTTTGGAAAATATCAATCTAGCCATTGAAAAAAAATGTGAATCTCATTCACAACCCAAAACTAAATGTAATTATATTTTCAATTAATCATTCAATGTGAATCACATTCACATTAACAAATAATCAACAAATATAAAATACAATATGGTTCTCTCTTATATATTATAAATCACATTTATAATATATATGATTAATATGGATAGCGCTATCCACATTATTCATATCCATGATAATTAAATCACATTTAATCATCTTGGATCTCCTTTTTCTCATGTGCCTAAATAACATGAATCACATTCACATTATTCACATCTTTGATAATTAAATCACATTTAATTATCTTAGGTTTCTCTCCTTATAATATGAATAAAATTCATATTATCCATGATAATTAAATCACATTTAATTATCAATTTTTTCGAAGCTTGGATACACATATCGACAATGAAATTATCCATGAACTCTTTCAAGGATAATGCGCTTTCTTAGCGGATACTTGGAGATAAGGATAGGGCGATTGTTTTGTTCCACGTATAGTGACTTGGATATTGAGATCACATCTCAAATCCTGATCACGGGCCTCCCATAGATGCTTGATTAAATCAAGACTGCAAATCTAATCTTCTCATTGCATCTGAATCACATTCAGATCAATGTCCAACATTTGGACCAAGATCAGATTACTTCTCTACTAAGAGGAGTCACTAAAATCCAGACCCGTTTCATCACTCCCTAGGAATGGAAGCGTCATGGTTATACAATCGTTTATGATCACATCACCCTCAGGTATTCCCAACACCTGTCCATCCTGCATGCTGGAAAACTCAGAATAAACCCGAAGTATTAGATCAATTTTATATTGTCTACTTCAGTGTTTTATCAGTAAGTTTCTCATTTGATCATTGGGAGTTGGTATCGATCATACACTTTCCAAAAGCATATATCATACCTATATATTGATCATATACTTTCCAAAAGTATATATCAAACCTTACAAATTCAGTCAAGCTTCCAAAGCGAGACGACCGTGCACACGGAATTTGATTCTTCCCAATATCTCATGAGTGAGCTCATGTCTTCCGGTTTAGTAGTGAACCTGTATGATCCCTTTGAGAGATCATATTACTCATATGCCCTTATATGCACACCAGCGCGCCGGTGTATAGACCTTGGTTAGGTCATCAACCATTTGGTCTGCCAAATGTATGCACTTAGACATATAGTAACACATCTATCTCCGGTCAGAGGATGCATGCCTGTATCGTGACAGCATACGATATAGAACGTTGGTTATCTCGATCTCGTTAAGTCAACTCTTTGACTTAACTAATCTGACACCTCCGAATCTCTATTCCTATGTAGAGGACCTACATCAAGAGGTCGGTCAGATATCAGCCTATGTGAGAAAGGATTGCCATCTCCTACTCAGGATGGAGATCATCTATTAACAATCATTTGACGGTGCTTGATAAGTCCTCAATTTAACCCTTTAGTTATTCATCCAAGCACCAGCCTCTATGATTCAATAGTTGAATCAACATCTGTCTGATTATTAAGATGGTCATGGTACATAACCCTAATTGTACTAAGGAACCTATTATGTAAATTAGTTATTCTTCATTTCAGATCAGGGAACGATATCTGCTATAACATTTATTGCATAATGGCTCGATGTAGGCTCGCATGTCCAACAGAAAACATAAGTACTTACACATGTCATGATTTCGGATTTGGTTCATTAGCATTAGCTTAGACAATGAAGATAGGGGTAACTCTTATTGTGCCAATAATGAGGATGTATATGAAGTACCGACGGAAGAGTTGCCTAATGCATTTGACCATGAAATTGCTGAGGAAGAAGATGTTGCTTTTGTAGATAGACAAGGTGCTCCTACCACCGACGATTCTGGACTAGATTATTGGTTTGGTAGGAGTTATAAGTCAAAAAAAATTTGCAATTTGACCTTCAAAAATGGAGTATGGAAAATCGTGTCCAATATAAGCCAAAAGCCTCAAACAAGCAAATCTTTACTATTCTATGTATTTATGATTACAGTGGATGGTGTGTACATACATTTAAGAGAAAATCTTGTGGAGATTGGTATGTTTCAAGATATAGAGGAAAGCACACATTCTGGAACCCTGTTCTCTTACTCAAACACCGCCAATGCACATCGGTGTTTGTAGCACAATATATACCATTCTCATTTAGAGCACAAGCTAGTATGACTTCAGATGCAATATAAATAAAAGATGAGCTGCAGACTAACTACATGACAGTTTGGAAAGTAAGAAGACGTGCAGTAAATATTATTTATGGGAATGATAATGTGTCTTATAATAATATTCGAAGATTCATTCGTGCTTTAGAATGATACAATCTTGGAATGTATACATGGTTTCAAATTGAATCAGGTGAAACCACGAGCCACGTACATTTCAAGAGATTGTTTGTTTCAATTGGTCCATGTCGAAGAGCATTTAGATTTGAACATCCAATTTTAAGTATTTATGGAATACATTTGTACGAGAGATATGTTGGTCAGATGTACGTTACCACTTCCATCAATGCGAATCAAGGTTCAATTCCTCTAGCATTTGCTATTGTGGAGAAAAATGAGAATATTACTAAAGGAGATGATTTCTGAATTTGGTTAGGCAAATCATCGACCGAAGGGATATATGCTTCATTAGTGATCGATTTCCTGGTTTGAAGAATGTTGTAAATGATTTATTTCTACCGAAAGAGGGATTCAATCACCGCCATTTCCTTCATCATATACATGCAAATATGCATAGGGTTGGACACAAGACTCGCTCCATTCAAAATCGATTCTATACTACTGGAGAAGAGCCATGCAAAACAAGTTCAATAACATGATTTGAGATATTAACATTCTCGATAAGGACACCTTTGAGTGGATCGTGACATAGGATAATGGTGAACATAGTTACTGGGCGTTAAGTCAAGACAATGGACATAGATATGGACACAAGGCCACAAATTTGTCTGAAAATTTCAACAGAGTCAAGAAACGAGTCCGTAGTCTACTTGTTATATCGATGATCTTAATATTTTTTCTCAGAATTAATGGATACTTCATTGATCGACACAATGAATCAAAGGGAATAACAACATACTTAACCAAGAATTTTGAGGCGTTACTTGAGGTAAATGCTAGAGAAGTCAGATCATGTCATGTTCGCAGATTTACTCTAATGCAATTTCAAGTGTTGGATCAAGAAGGTTATTCATACGAGGTTAAGTTAAATGGTGAGGAAAGCGGTTTCACATATGTATTTATGCAAATGAAGCACTTCGTTTGCCCTCACGTAATAGTCGCATCCACGCACGCACAGACTCATCAGGACAACTACAACTTATGTTCATAATATTATTCAAGCGAGTATTATCGTCAGACATATAGATTCATTTTTCATATGATTTCATATCAATGCTATTGGGGAGAAGAAGATGAAACCACTATGTTACTCCTGATTATCGGAAAGAGGAAACCTGTACGATCGGTGCAAGGAAGAATTTGAACAGAAATGGATGAAATGTATGTGAGATCGAAGTTGTGTAAAATCTGCAAGCAACATGGTCATAACAAATTAAGTTGTCCACAGAGAAATTAAAGAACCATAATGTATGATAGGTAAGATATAAGTTAATGTTCTGTTTTTTAATAAATACCTTCTTTAAAACATTTTATTGTTATTTATTTATTAATCTAACACATTGATAAATGTAGATGGCACACATGGATGGAGTTTCTGATTCAGTGGATGCATCTGTATTGTACATGCAATGTGAGCATCGATATTCACAACCCATCAACTCGGTTAGTATTTAAATTCATTCTAGTATTCTTATTATTAACATAATAGCTTATCATGTGAGAATATTATAAATGTTGTGATGTTATTTCTGTGTAGATTTGATTCGTTGAACACAATGAGATGTTAAGTGAAATTACTCATAAGAAGAGTACAATAATAGAGACTTCTTAAACTATTGATTTTGGTGTATAGTAAACATGAGAAGGGTACATATGGACCCTTCCTTGTTGACTAGTTTACTTGAGAGGTGGCAACCAGAGCTCATACATTTCACTTTCGATTTGGCGAGGCGAGTATTACATTACAAGATAAAAGATTGTTCAGTGGGCTGAACGTCGATGGTTCGCCTATTACTGGTTCGGATGTTCCATCGGGAGGATGGGAACCACTTTGTCTTAGCTTGTTAGATGTTATTCCCGCTCACATAAAGAGTGGTAAGGTGAAGTTAGCATGGATCAGAAAGACCTTCTTTAGTGATGATCCACTGCTGGCTATTGAAGATGAGCAGGAAGCAATACGTAAGGTGAGGGTCCTGCTTTTTTATCATAATGGGTGCATTGTTCTCGCAGATAGCAGCAAAGATATGGTCCCTCTCATGTAAGCATATGCAATCCTAAGCATGAGTATCTCATTTGATTTAAATACACACTAATAATGCTATTTTGTAAAATAGATACATGCTTCATTTACGAGAATATTGTGCTCAATTGGCTTGGGGTGATGTTGCTTTAGCTCACATGTACGCAGAGTTGGACAGGGGTGCAAAGATAGGCACATCTAGGATTTATGATTTTTCACAGTTCTACAGGTATGCATAGTTTACAAATATAGAAACATCGACATTACTAGATTTATTTCAATTAATATGGATAACGTGCAGGTTTGGGCATGGGAGCATGTGCACATAGATAGGCCAATTGTGAGACATCGTGCAAAGATTCAAGGAAGTCGTTATATTTAAAATGGATCAACGTGCGAAGTTTGAAGAAGAATGTGCAGACAGCGACGTCGATAATTTACTGTAATGAGTTAGATACGCAGCATGCACATCAAGTAAATATTGAATTAAATTACACATTCATTTTAATAATTGAGGTAACAATTACCTAACTTTTTTATTTAATGAATATAGAGAATTTGGACATCATATGGTGATGAAGAAATCATACAATTGCGTGAGATCTGTCGAAGAGGTCAGTCTGTTTGGATGAGTAGGGTACCATTGATATACTATGATATTATATCTATGCATTTATCGGATCGTGTTATACGTAAATTTGAGATGCAGCAACATATCCCAGCTTCCGTTGAGAGAATACACGTTGTCTCTCGATGAAATAAAACACGAAGCACCGACATCCTAGACTAGTCAGTTCTACATCGGCAATACGTAGAGCGGTGGGTGGAAAGGGAAGAATCGATAGTACTTGAGCACGAAAATGTAAACAATGATTTGTACTTGCAATGGTACTGGAGCATTACAAGAAGATGGATCCAGACGCAGATTCCACCTCCTACAATAGCTTACCAACCTCATGACCCAGTAGAAAGAAGACTGGTATGTTTTATATAATTATATTTAATTTTATGATACTCTTTTGATTGATTGAATCATACATTAATTAGGTGGATAGGAAGGACCGGTATTGATGAAATTATATGGTCAACAGACTTATCTTCTACGATTAAGGAAAAAGTTGAGCATACAATTGCATACTTTGATGACACAATAAATATATTCTCTTTAATGTGTCCTATTCATCACTATGACTAGCAATACATGCCACAACAAGAGCCACATACCATCAGAGCATCACGTTTCATCATTTCTTTAGATTTAGTTAGATCTCTTTTGGTCGATTCATTTTGATAAATATATGATGCAAATATCTTTAGGTATGAGTTACGAAGGATATAACGGAGAGGGCTCAACAACAATAACAACCAATGTTCGCTACTTCAGGTTCACAAACTTCATTATTTTATGATCTCAATAATTCAAGTTTGATTATACTTTTTTATGTATTGTTTATAATCGAAATCTTTCAGAATTACCTTATGCAGATTTCACCGGATACGGATCTCAACTACAACAATCAACATTTGAGACTTCAGGTGGCAATAATTTCTTTCTCTGATTATTATAAAAGTTCATTTTAGTTTTTTCAAATTAAATTATTAAATATAATCGAAATCTTTTAGGTATGCATTATACGAGATTCACCGGACAAGGATCTTAACAACAACAACCAATGTTTGAGACTTCTAGTAGGTACTACATTTTATTATTAAATTAATTCAATTTAGTTTTTACTTTTACATAATATTGAATATTACAAATCTTATAGGTTTGTATTATGAGGGATTTAGCAAGCAAGGGTTGTCATAGGAGCAACCACCTTTTGTGACTTCAGGTTGCATTAAATTAAATATTTAATTATCTCAATTAATCAATTTAGAATTTAATTTTTTTACGTAGTTGATTAATAGAATGCAATTATTTCATTCTTATAAGATATATTGTATCTTCGAGCCAATCACAGTTTGTGGGACCATCATATGTTAGTCCTTTAAGTCAATTTGACTCTAGACCCTCTCAGTTCACACAACCAACTCAATACAATTCAGAAGATCTTCAAGTAGAGATATTTACGATGGTTCACCAAACTGAGACAACCAAATTGGAGAGACAATTCCTTATCACTCCCATGCTACAACCGTAGCAACATGTAGATCCGCCTCGCAGATCATCGATAGGAGCAAAGATCGTAGTGCCTATATAGACAGGTCAAGTTACCCAACTAGCTGAACCTCCGAGGAAATCCTCACCTACATCGCATCCTCCTGGTCATGTATTAACTCATTCAGAACGGAATCTCAAGAAGAAGGAAAAAACTCATCAAGATATTCATAAGAAGAAAGGGGACAATGCCAAAAGAGGTGAAGGAGGAGAATGAGGATGCCTAAAAGGAACTCTAAGGAATTGATACCATAGATCAATGTAAACTATTTTACATTATTTCTTGAAAATTGTAATTGTTTTATGATTTCAATATAATATATGCATTTCTTTTAAATGGATATCCGTTATGTTATTGAATGTTGAGATTATTAATCCGTCATGATGAATGTCTTTATATTTGATTTCTATTTAATTTTTAAAACTTAAGAAATAGAGATCTTTATGAGTTGTCGTATGAAATTTTAGTCCTCATTTTAGAAAAAATACACTTCTATCCACAACAATAATTACTCATTTTATAAAAAAAAACTATGTTACAACATCGTAAGATAAGAGAAATCATGCATATGCTGAATTTTTTAAAAAATGTCTAGAAAATAGAAAAAAGAGGACCATCTTTAAAATAATATCAATTAATTTATTTCGCAGAAGGTTTGAGAATTTTATATATTGACATTATATATAGAGAGTATTGCCTGAACTAGATTAAATTTTTTATGGATTTTTTATTTTGCACATATTTTTAGTTAATGTTTATATTAGATATATCATAATATATGTGAGAGATAAATGGATCTTTTGTATTTTAAAAAGATAATAAATGAACAAAAAATGCACAAAATTAAATGTTGTTGTGTTTTGAATATTTTTGTGTTAATGATATTTTTGAGTTTTTTATGGAATTTTAAAGTTTAAAATACAAAAAATAAAATAAAGAAAAAGTATAAGAGCTTAAAATGGGCCTAATAAATAGGAAATATATTTAGACACCTTAATATATATATAAATATATATATATATATTATAATATCATAGAAGGTATTTAAAATAGGACTTTTACCTAGCAGACCCTATAACTTTGCCAATTACCTCCACGGCCTTTGAAACAACCTAATTCCCCCTCAACCACATAAACGTCCTAACCCTTACCCTACAGACTTGTGGTTAACCCCCATCCATTTACCTATTAAAACAAATCGGGTGATGAATCTATGTTTCATCATCTTTATTCTATCATTTTGGCCTTAAAAACCCTAGTAAATGCGTATAAATAGGCGTAATTCATGCATTTTAGCATTCATGCATAGGTGTGTAAATACTGTATAAAATACGGTTTTTAATGCCAAAATTATAGAATAAAGAAAAGAAAAGAAAAAGAATAAAATATTGTAAATATTTTATGACCCCAAACCCCGAGACCTAGGCATCTTGATGAATAGGTCGACAAGGAATAAAGTAGGGGGAGATAAGGGCCAAAATACAGATAAAAGACCTATATTTTCTATTCATTCTTTATTCATTTTGGGACCTATTTTTGGTTCCACTTTTTATACCTCAAATAAAGAAACTTTGTACATAAAAGTTGTAGATAATTTAATAAAGAAAAATACAAAATTGATTTCACTGAAAAATAATGTACAGATAAACAGTTATGGTCTGAATAAAAATCCAGAATCCCAAATTCCCAGACCCGTATCTCACAAATGAAAACTCCAAATGCATCGAACTCACCTTTAATTGTATATAGAAGAAAATAAGCTATTTAATGGCGGTGGTTTCGCATTTGGCGGAGCTACGGTTTGAAAGTTGACTTTTGGACCCTCATTGTACAGTGTAGCGAATAAAATATTCAATTTATTATTTATTCATTATTTTTATATTTTTGTATTTTTATAATGTTGTAAATATTACTTGTAATAATTATGTACATTAAAATTGGAATAAAAACCTAAATAAATCTTAAAATAAAATATATACATATTTGATACAAAGGTATATTACCTATACCCATACCTACATAATACCTATTTATATTTTATTAAATATACCAAACATATCATAAAAATAAAATAAAAATATATTTAAGTGTATAAAAGTATTTTGTAATTTTATAAAATAAGAAAAAAAATAATAGAATTAAAATACACAGAATAAAAATCAAATAATCAAATATATAGGAATTATACCTATATAGGGGTATAAAAGCAACTTGTAATTATACACCCCATAAAAATAATTAAAAATCATAATAAAATAATTTATAAAAAAAATAAACAT
Source organism: Ottelia alismoides (assembly GCA_037367405.1). Lineage (NCBI taxonomy): Eukaryota > Viridiplantae > Streptophyta > Magnoliopsida > Alismatales > Hydrocharitaceae > Ottelia > Ottelia alismoides. The sequence continues at coordinate 194,480 of JAZKJV010003661.1, forward strand.
TTTTTATTTTATAACCAAAATTTAAATAATTCATTTCCTATTTTTAATTGAATTTAGAAAACTTTTTTGCCAAGGTTTTTTCTGGTTGGTCCACGTGGACCAACCAGAGCTCTTCCTTGGCTGTTGTCACCTAATCAGGTCTGGCTGTTGTCAGACTGTATTTATCCTCGACTTCGCGGATTTTTGTAGACCGCCCCTTTCACCGAATCAGGTCGATTTCTTCACAAGATTGGTAGCCCTACTATTAATCTTACACGCCTAAGGCTTAGATGGGTCTTTTGACCATCGATTCGCGAGCTACACCTCGTTCTTCACGCCTCCATGATCACATTCAAAACAGCCCCCTTCACTTTCCTTCTTCCCTTGAACCTCATTTGACCACTCTTTGGACCCCTTGCTTGTGCTCTGGACTGGTCTCAGTGACAGGGGGACCTCCAGCCATCCAGGGCGGCCTTGGGAGTGTGTATTTGGCGTCTCCACCCACCTCCGGCACGCCGCCGTCGAGGTTTGCATCTCTGGCATCCCCTGCCATCGAGGTCCATTTTATTGCTTTTTGTCTTGCATGTTTTACTCCCCGTAGCATTAGCATCCATATTCCATCTCCCATTTTGATCCCAGCACAACCATTCGCCTAATCCACCCCTCGCCGGAGCTACTTCCGGCGAGGTTCCATCAGCCACCTTCCACCTTCATCCCACCTCGCTACGTGGTCGGGGCAATTTGCCCCCGACCATATCACATCTCTTGCAGGTACCTTGAGCGATAGCGTCTCCTGGAGGGCATTTTTGCACCTCGCTTGAGCCTCCTGGAGCCCCTCCTCGACTTCGACGCCGCAGGAGAAATCCAAGGGTCGACGACGACTTTTGAAGCCACCAGACAGTAGAGGGCACCTGCAGGAGCGTTTTGCGTCACTTCTGAGCCCTATCTCACGCCGGAGGAGGAGGAGCGAGGTCGGGGAAGCTCGCTGGTCGCAGCCTTCTTCCCCGTTCTTTCTCCTGCCCTTCCGACCGTCGGATCAGGGCTGTTCTTGGTGACGAGCAGCCGCCGTCGGATTTTGTCTGCACCAACCGTCGGATCTCCAAGGGGGGGATCTAATCGTGGCCGTTCAAGGCCGAACCGGTATCGGCGCCGCTGCGCCTGCCACGTGTCTTAGTGGCAGCCCATCCACTGTCCGCCCGCACCCCAGTGCAAGCCGTCAGATCGGGGCTCCGCGTCTAATCTGAGCCGTTATAATTGAAGGGGTATCGGGCTCTGCTGAAGCGCCACGTGGCATAAGTGAAAGCCTCACCGCCGTTGGATCGCGCTATTGATTGGGTAATTTGCAAATTAACCCCGGCGATTTTTGGATTTAGTGGTTTAGTTTTAAACTTTTGTCTGCTGTGCAAAACCCTTGGAACATTTGCGACACAGCACCCCAGATATTTGTGTAATCCCGTTGAGGCCCTTGCCAGGCGCGCGTGCATGTCGCGTGCGTCCTGGTGTTTTTGCAAGTTCAACCTCACGCGTTTGTTTATTGTTAATTAGTCTAGCAAAACTTTTGTTCAGTTATAATCTTTCTGGAATATTTGCGCAGAGGCCTCTGCATTTCTTGATAATTACATAAATGCCCCTGCGAATGTGAATTTTCCTTATGCTTCTAGTATTTTATGCATGCGTCTATAAAACCCTAAAAAATTCCCAAAAATCACGTTAGTGTCCTGTTGCATAGTAGATCATCATCATATTTTTATTTTCTATAATTATTGCATTTTAATATTTATTAAAAATCAAAAAATAGCCATTTTGTGCACTGTCTAGATTATAAAATCCATAAAAAAATATAAAAACACTTCAAAAAAATCCCAAAAAAATATATTTTGTTTAATTTAGTTTGTTTTAGCTCCAGACCTAAAATCATTAAAAAATACAAAAGAAAACTCCAAAAAATCACAAAACTCTAAAAACCTCTATAAAAATATAAAAAATTCTACAGAACCCATAAAAATACAAACTTTGTGCCTAAATTTTCCTTATTTTATTATCTTTCATTGAAAATTAATTTGGAGAATTTTTGTTACTATTTTCTAATTTATTTCTCCATTTCAGTTTCAGCCTTGCATTTTATTCACTGTTTTCTTTATTTTGCTATTTAAAAAATACCAAAAACATTCTAAAAATTACCCATAAATCACAAAAATAGTAAAAAAGTATAAAAAGACCAAATAGACTTTATTTGCTTATTTTTGAACATTTTTATCTATTTTTATAAATAGCTCTTTCTCCATTTTATTACATTGTCTTTATTTTCCAATATTGAAAAAGAAAATAAAAAATATAAACTATATAAAAAGAAAATATAAAATCAGAAAATTAAAAATTAAAATACAAAATTATAAAATCAAAAATTAAATAAAAAAAATATAAAAATTAAAACCCACAAAAAATTAGCATAGTAGACTCTTGATCACATACACACACATTTTGAGCATTTTTGCCCCGTTCTACCTATCTGCTCCCTGTGTTCGACCTCTACAATACTTGCACCTATGCACATCTTGTTGTAGAGTTATAATAAATTTTAACTCCGCACATTTACTTTCATTGCTTGATATATTTGTCGTGGGTTAATTGTTGATTAATTCGGGTTTCGTGAGCGGTCGCTCAGCGACACTGTAGTCTCGCCTTGTGTGGACTATTTTGACCCTTGCGGATCCCTGAGTTTTCATCGGGTTTCGTTATGTTCTTTTACATTATACCCATTTTTTTATCAAAATTACATTAAGGGCCACTCCCCCTCATCCTCCTCCTCATCTCCCTTTCCCTACCCAGAACCCACCCACCTCCTCGACATTCGTTGCCCTCGCCCTCCTCCTCCAGGTCTATCATCGTCACTCTCCTCCCTCTCTGGCACATCCCTCCTTCCTTCCCCTCCAACCTCTCATCCCTCCAGGTCGTTGACCTCGGAGGCAACCTCCTATCTGCCCCCTCCCATCCGTCCTTCCCTCCACTCTCCAAGTCCTCAACCTCTCCTCCAACTCCTTCACCGACGAGATCCCCCTTAACCTCTCCTACTCCACCCCAAGTTGGATGGATGCGGGTTGGGTGATGCAGATCCGATTCTCGAGCTGGATGGGCACGAAGGTGTTGGAGGCACGATCATGGTCGTGGGGGACGAGGTCCTCAGCCTTGATTATGTGGACGAAGAGGTAGTAGAACTTCGAGGAGAAGTATACCTTAGAGGTGGCATGGGAAAGGCTGTAGAGGGTGATGTTGTAGGTGTCGGAGTGCCATGCATCAGGAAAGGACTCGTCAGCCGGTGTGCCCTTCCAGACGTCGAGCATGATCTCGCCCTGGCCCTTTTCTCCCTTCTTGTCCTCGAGACGGTACCACCGTGGTGCAAGGGGGTTGTCTGGGGAAACGCGGAGGGGCACCTCCATGAGGCCAAATTGCATGCGACCAATGAAGTCATCCTTTATAAGGTCCTTGTCCTTCACGACCACCTCTAGGGGTTCGATTGGATTTGCTCTTTAGAGAAGGCAAAGACCTGCCGCCACACGAGGTTCCGGTTCTTCTCGAGGGTCTTCGTCATCCCCATGTAGTTCTTGAGCTTCATGTCCACGTAGGGGTTAAGGCTGCCCATAATGTCCATGGCGGGAAGGTCTTTGGCTTTCACCATGTTCATGTGTAGGTAATGCATCTGCTCCACCAAGTCGTAGGTGGAAGATATCTTGTCCCTGTGGAAGGCTAGGCGCCCGGCAAGGGGCGGTCGCATCCCCATCAGTGCAAATTCCTGCCCAATCAGTGGACATGCGTTGTGGATCTACATCACCACCATTGCTGGTTTGGTCTTTGCATAACTGGTCGTCGTTACCATCCTCTCTATCATCCGCATCATCGCCGCGACCGACATGGCGGGTGATGAACGCGAAGATCGCCTCTTTAATAGTCGATAGTTATAGTATAGATACGAATTTCGGTCGATCAAAAAACACAAATTTTGAATCTTGTGGAGAATTTATACTTGGAAAGTCTACCAAGATCCAACACAGGGAATTGTGATTTTTAGTTGCGTGGTTTTAAATTAAGTAAAATAATTAATTAAAAGCTCAAATAATTTCTGTGTCAGAAAATAAAGAGAAAATATGACGATGACAAAAATGCAATGAAATAAACAGAGTGGATGAGCACATGATATGTGACTAAAATTTTTAATCCAAATAAATTGATCAGTATCCTAAAAAAGAGTCATAGATCAAAAGGATAAATTTGAGAAATATTTATCAAAAAAATCCAGATTGCATGGTAGAAGGTTAGTCACTCAATTAATAATCCTGCAAATAAAGAGACAACAAAAACTTTCATGGAAGCTGATATCAAAATTCCCTAAGATTTATTCCCCCAATATTGATCTCAAATAACAAGGAAATAAACCAATTATTTTGTCGTGAACCTGCCCCTGCAATAGATCAGGCTCCACAAAATATCAATGCAAAAATGAGTTAATTTTAGCCTGCAAAGATCAACTTAATCATCGAAAAAGATTCAAATTCAACTAAGCTCTGATCTATTCACAAGAAATGTAATATAACAGAGTGTCCAACAAGCTCCGAAATGACATATTATGCGCTAAAATCGGAATTCATACGATAACGTTTTGCTAAAATAAAGATCTAGGGACTAAAATGTAAATAAAAATAAAGTTTTCTTTCAAAGTGGTCCCTAGAGTGACTTATCTGTAAATTCCAAAAGTCGGAGGGGCCTTCCTGTAAAATACCCATGGGTGATGGTATATCTGCAATTTTCTGGAGGCAAAAGGACTCGAGGTGCAATTTACTTACGTGCTCACGCGCGGAGCATGCGACTGGGAATACGTGGGTCTTGTTGCTATTTCATGAAATGCAGAGGGTGTCTGTGCAAATTCTCTAAGGTCGCACATGCTGGGCATGTGCGGTTTGGAGGCTCAATTGAAGGACCTGGAGGCTCGAGGCCGAGCCTCTATATGGTAATTTGGCAGTTCTTCGGAGGGCTCGAGCATCGAGGCTGGGGCCGAGGCTCAGGGGAGGGCGACGTGGTTGTCTCATGACCGTCAGATCGAGGCTTTGCCCTTGATCCGACGGTGGCGGCTAGAGGTGTGGCGTGCGGTGGAGTCGGGCGGTAATGGGGTGGTGAGGCGTTACTGATGAAACGATTTTTTATCTGATTAGGTGGATGAAATTAAGCAATTATCGTTGTCTTGAATCAACTAAATCGATCAACAAGTAATAACTGCTGATAGATCAAACAGAGAAAACAAACGGTTTGCTACTTTTATTAACATGGTATAACGACTAGGGTTGAACTCAAGGAGCACAATTATACACTAAGTAGTTGGTTTTAAAAAAAAATTTATTGTTTTAGTGGTTTTTAATTTTTCAAAATATTCTTAATTTTTAAAAATATTGGAAAAGATCCTAATGAACAAAGACACACACAAACAATATTTTTTGTATTTCCCAAATAGGTTAAAAATGGTTAGAAAAATGCAATGAAAATATTTCTGGGTTTTGTGTATTATAGAGTGCTTTTGGTAATTTTTATATATTTTTCAAATGTTTTTATAATTTTCTAAAAATAAAAAGTGATAAAAAAAGTATGAACAGTGCACAGTCAGGAATGTTTTACAAATTAAAATTAATTAATAAGCTCAAAATTCCTGAAGGTTTTTTTTAATGTAAACTAGAGGGAAAATATCTACAAATAAGGACTAAAATCAATATTTTTGGATTTTCTATTATTTTAAAAAAAATTAGAAGTTTTCAAGTATTTTGCAATTTTCTTGTTTTTCGCAAAGTATTTTTCAACAAAATTAATAATGAAGTTAAAAGGTAATAAAATGCAACTACCTAAATTCTTCTGGATTTTCTAGATGACTAATGGATTTTTCAAAATCAACATGCACTTTTTTAGGGTGTTTTTGAATTTTTAATAATAGAAAATGCAAAAAAATCAACAAGCAAAAATTATCATAAATAATACATGTTCGCAGGAGTCGCATACAATTTTTGGGCAATTTCTAGAGTTAATTTGATATTTATTGAACTAAATAAAAGACATGTAACTAAAATCAGTCTCCAGGGACCAATCTGCAATTATTTTAACTCCTAGAGCCTAGCAGATAACAAGTATTAAAAGTTTGAGGGTCTCTATACAATTAACCCAACAAGCACATGCGCATCACATGGAACACGCACATAGGGGTATAAATGCAATTCTTAAAACTATAAATTCATTTCATAATATTCAAAAAGATCAATGCAAAGATTGCAAATATCCCAAAAAACGCATACGGGTGCACATGACAATAACTCAAATGGACTAAAATGCAAATAAAAAACTATAGGGGTCTAACTGCAAAAGTTTTTAACTACACAATATTTTTATTGGAGTAAACATAAATAACATGAAAGGCAAGGAAAAAAGTGAAACAAACCCTTCGTTGGGGTACGTGTTATGCGCGTGGGGCTTCTGGCACGTACGGTCCTGATGAGGCACTACAAGGCTGATCTGACGGCTCTAATTATGTCGGTGACAAACCGTGAAAATGCACTCTTATATCTATCGAAATAATAAAAAAAATGGTTGTTCGAATTTCATTGCAGGCGGGCAATTTAGGGTTAATAGAAAACCACTTAATTAATGTATCGATTAAAGCAAGCGGTTGAATTTTTTTTACTTGGGTAAGTCCAAGGTCGAACTCAGGGAGGCAACTGTCTCCTTACATTGGTTTAAAGTTGATCAAGAAATTAGGTTTTCAGATAGTTATTTTTTTGGTATTTTTGAATGGGATAAATGAATCAAATGCAATTTTGACAAAGTTCGGGAACTAAAATACAAATTTCGATCAAATGAATTCAAAAATCCTAAAACTTGGCCGCAAGATGAAATACGATGAAATTATACTACTGTGTTTTTTTTGGAATTTTTGGATGCAAGTTGAATATTTTATGAATTAACGAATGCAAACAATGAGAGTTTAACTAATTAATTATAATAAATAATAAATCAATTTATTTTCAGGAAATAAAATTATCTAAGATATATCACTAGGTAATATATCTCAAAGTAATCCTAAATCCTAAATATATTAAATGTAATCCCTATTAAAATTTACCAAGTGAAATACATAAAATGATTTTTATAGAGATGGAACTATGTAAAATACAATTAATCCTCTAATCCGTGAATTTTTTGAAAATTTTTGGGACTATGGTCAATTATCTATGAATTTTTAAGCTCAGATTTGGTAAATTATGCAAATTTCTACAAGAATATTTATAACTAGTTAACCATTAAAAAAATAATACAAGCATGCCACTTTGTAGAGAATTAATTGTAGAACAAAGTGTAATTTTTGAATAATTAAAATGATGATGAATGAGGTTCAAATAAATGGAGAATACAGGTTTTAGTTTGCAAATTACAATAATTAAATGAAATAAGAAAAATGCAAAGCGAGGGACCTAATGGTAATTACTAGCCCAGGTGGGCTTTATTGCAAATTTTCCTGGTGAGGGGCGTGTCCAATGCGTGACTCCAGACGTCAGGTGCTTGCATGTGAATCGTTGAAGGATGAGGGTCCCTAGGGCAATTTCTCCTCCAAGGCACGTGCAAAGCACTTTCCTGCTTGAGGGAGTACTTATGTGTTTCTCTAGAAGGTCAAGGGCTCGGGTGCAATTTTCCCCTTCTCCACATGCGGGTCACCTATGGGGGACTGGGCTTCCTTCTCTTCTTGTGCAGACCACTAGCGAAGCGGGTGAAGGGTGGCTCGTAGCAGTGTCACAAGAGGTCATGCGGGGTCACGACAATGGCGAGCCTGTGAGGAATCTGGTGGTGCAGTGTCGACGGCTGGCGGCCTTCAGCGGGGAAGAGACGGGAGTTCGCGCGAAGGTTCTCTTGGTGGATGGGTGCTGAGAGCGATGGAGGAGCGAGACAACTCCTCGCGCGGTGAAGCGGGAGGCGGAGGGCAACCGCAGGGCTTGCCGTTGTCGAAGCTGTGGGGACGTACGACTGTGGCTAGCGGCCAGAACGTGGAGGTGACATGCGAGGCAGGCCGAATTCAATGTGGTTGCAGGGGTTCCAAGCCAGTTGGCCTGAGGTGTGCCTGGGAGTCGATGAAGCGGAAGGGCCTCTTGATGATGGCGGAGCAGGTCTCCTGGGGTTCCCAGAAGGAGGGTGCTCTGGTTGTCGTGCAGACAACGAAGGCACACTGCACGCTGGGGTAGTGCGGCCTCGTTGCTGCTGGAGATGGGGGTGGAACCAGAGGTGCGAGGTGGAGTTAGAAGTGGAGTAGAGATGTGTCATGGATGTAGGCATGTCAGCCGAGTGGTGGTGGGTTGGAGATGATGGCCGACGGCGATGTGGGGGCCGTTGATGACGAAGGCATAGGCATAGGATGAGGGTTGCGATAAGGAAAACTGGGGTTTTAAGAAAAAAGCAGAGGAAGTGGGGAACACGAGAATAAAAGGTGGATGGGATAGTTTCGCCTGGAATGAGAGAAGCAGAGGTCGACTCATGTCTTCGCTTCAACCACAATGGCAGAGGCGTGGGAAGCTGGAGTTGATCACGCCTGAGATGGACTTCGTTGGAGATGGAGGGCTGTCACCACCTCCCTCCCAAACTCTCTCTCTCTCTCTCTGTGTGTGTGTGTGGTAGATATGGCGGATGCTCAACTTGTAGGAGTCGATGAGGATTTTATAGGGGAAGGTCTTAACTGAAGGGATAATGTTGACCGACGGTTGCGTAGAGACGTTGGCTGTGGGCTGTACGCGAGGTGCACGGGTGGAGGTTGTGAAGAAGACGAACAACAGGTTCTGCCATTGGAGAAGGAAGGAGGGGGGTCCTCATGTGCACGACATGTGAGATGAGAGGATTTTTTTATTTTTTATATACTTTTTAATAAAATAAATGAAAATAGATACCAAAAACGAGTGACACATGACAACTCCGGGAGTTATCACGTGTCAGCTCCAGAAAAACCAAGGAATCAAAATAAAAGATGAATCTAGAAGAAATTGCAAACAACCTCGGATCGAAAAGTGTTCAATACACTCGTCTCTATGAGATCTACAACTTTCATGAAGAGACCAAGAGCAAAGGAGGTCATCTGTGCAAAACAATATTTTGAGGTACTATATAGACATAAAATATCTTGATTTTTAGGTTTTGTGATTTATTTATGATTTTTAATTAAGAGAAAAATTGGAAAAAAAATAACAATGAAATCAAAGATAAATATTAACTCAATAATCTATTTTTTGAATTTTTAGTAAATAAGAAAATAGGGAAATAAAATAAAGAAGAAAAAGTGAGATTTTTGTATAGACTCGTGAAGGACACTCGGACTCGGTCAATTTCTTTGATTTCAGTTTTATTTTGAATTTGGATTTTTGTGTATTTTAAAAAACGTTCATCAAAGAATATAAATGAAAAAGATAAATAAAAGGTTTAATTATGTACATAAAATATCAAGTCAAAAATTGCAAAAATCCAAAATACGCAAAAGAGGCCCAAAACCTAACTTTCACATACGAGCTTCGATTTTTATGAAATTAGTCTTGTTTTGAAGGTCTTTGAATATGTACTTTAGAAGTGAGTAGACCTAAATCGACACTATATGAGGGAGATATCAGCGTTTTAGCCTATCTAGTATGAAACTGGAGTTTTGTCTCACGGGCCAATTATTTGAGTTAGTATTTTTTTTGTATTTTCTCTTTAATCTTGCTAGTAATATGTACATAATGGAGGTGGTTTGAGGTCAATTGGAGTTAGCATGAATTAATTAAAAATGCATGAAGTTGGATGAAAATGTGAAGATGATTTTGAATGCAGTTATGAGTGCTAAAATGCAAATATTAATTTTAAATGCATGAATGATAAAAATGCAGAATAAATGATGAAATGCAACTAATTACTCGAGAACGAAGCTCTATTTTCATCTTTTAGTATGATGAATCGTGGATTCATCAACCCCCTATGCTTAAACCTTGCTCAACCCCGAGCAACTAAAATGAAATGCAAATGTGAAATGATTTTGGGTTCCATACAAAAGTCATGAACAAAAGGTGAAAATGCTGCTAGACCCGACCTTTGGATTAATAGTGTGGCGGAACTTCTGTGAGACTTTGAACTTTAAAATTCGACTGCCCTCAAGTTCTACATATCATTGAAACAGATTTGACCCAGAAGTCATCTTAGATCAATACTTCTCTCGAAGCATATCTCATGAACATTGAACAATTGTCTCATGTGTGTGAAAGGTTTTGGCTCTCCCCATCAAGAATGCAGGACTACCACGCAAACCTCCCTCCCATTAACTCATCCTTGGGGAGTCAAGTATTTCATTCTAAGGTCTGTCGCATTATGTTAACAATCGAAAGAGGGAGAAATTAGAAGAAGGGGGAAAAGAACTGGAGGGTGACTAGTATAGTTACCTCTCCTTGTGAAGCCAACCAGTTTAGCCAAGTCTCCATCAAGATCTGCAGGTTTTCTTGAAGCTTGTACCTTTTTGGTCAGATATTTATTTGATAATTTGGCTTCTTTTTGGTATGGCTTTTTGGTAACTCTACATGGATCTTTTTGTGCCTCTACGGATATGGAATCTTTTTTGTTCGTACATGTTTTGGGGTCTTACAAAAAAATTATACCTAGTCGTCCATCCCTTTTCTGAAGCTTTATTTCAACCCATACTCCAGTCTTTAGATGTCCACGCTACCAGAAAAGAGACCCACACGATCTTCAACATTTCGTCTGAGTTGAACTAAGTGCATAGTGCGAGAGAACAGATTAATTCCCTACTAAAAACATATACCCAAAATTACGGGACCATGTTAGACACTAAGAGTCAAAGGCTGCACATTGTCATGCGGAACTCGAAGAATTATGTCAAAAGACCTGAAACTTCTGCAATCCTCTTTCTCGGTGAAGTTCCTCTGGAAATTAGGTAGATTAAGGCCAAGTCAAGACCACTCTCCACTTCTACTCACAACTCGATTAAAAATCCAATATCTTTCCACTTTGTAAATACTAGATATGCAAAATGAAATGCAGATGCATATGAGGTGCAAGACGATTTTGTTGGTATGAATGCATGAATGATATGCAAGAGTAAAGAGATTTTTTTTGGTTTTTTTTCTCGTATGCAAGGATGATATGCAAGAAAGATTTTCACCTTTTTAATCGTTTTTTCATTTTTTTACCCATCCCATAATTATTGCATAATATATACAAAAATAAGTGAAAGTACAAGCTATGGGTAACGTATATATGTAATATATACAAGCCCCCCTATACTTAGCGTGTGCTATGTCCTCAGAGCACAAGCGATAAGAAGACATAGCTCATGCTAAGCGTAGAGAGAAAGAATAATAAAAAAGGATTATAGAAGTCGACTGCCCCCCTATACTTAGGCTATGGATAGCCTAGGTATAGAAGAATATCACAATTGGAGCAGTCGAGGTCAAGATGAGAAATGGATGGATATATACAGGACGGGCATCGGTCCCCCCCATACTTAGGCTTTTCTCAGCCTAAGTATAGGACAAGAGTGAGTATTAGAACTGATGAGATCTAGAGAATATACAGATCAAATGAGGAGTAGAATGGTGAATAAATACAGATGGCATCAATCCCCCCTGTACTTAGGCCTTGGCCTAAGTCTAGGAAGAAAATGCACAAGGGAACCGATGGGGGGGGGATAGGGTGGTTGATGATCAAGGCACTTTATGGCCGATCTTTTTTAAGAAATGCGGTGGAAGGGAATATTGATTGGAAGAAGATGAATCAGATGATTCCCAGCCACCATCGGCGCTGTCATTGGAATAATAATCAAAGGTCACGTCACTCCAACTATTCTTATGTTTGAGCTTTTTTCTCAGATCTCGCTCAATTTTTGGGTCAATCTTTTCTTCCTCTGAATATTCAGATGAACAAGTGTTAGTCTGATCATAATGAATAGTTCCAATGTATCGAATGGGACCAGGGGAGTCGGCCTTAGAAGAATAATAGAGAGGAATAGGGAAACTCCGACGTGGGTCGACATATGACTTCTTATTCCGATCATGCTGCAGATTCTCTAAATTGAGCTCTCTCATACTGCTCTTATCCTCCGAACTTGATGAATAATCCTCAAGAGATACTTTATCTCAAATGTTGAAAGTGACATTTTTAGTCGGTTTAGGAGGTACTCTTTGTGAGGTGTTGACCATGGGTTCCCTATAAGATGAGTCTCCATATAAATTGTAATATTCTTGTAAGGTCAGCACACATCTTGTGTATTTACTCTCTGTTGGTTTTGCGTGTGTGGACTCAGGGAGATCCGACATAACCTTGTTCGGGTGTGGTGAGTCGGGTGTTTCTTGGTTGATTTCGTTCACCTTCGTATGCTCATCAGTCGTTTCATAAGATGTCTCTCCTTCATTTGTGTTTGTCATAAGTGGAGAGGTCTGGGCATATGAGGATTCTTCTATGTCATGAATGTCGGTTTCTTGTTTGGTTGTCTCCAGGTTTGGTATGTCCTCGAGATTGTAATCGACTTGGTATGTGTTGGGAAAATAATGTGTTGAGTCTCACAGTTCATAGTCGCTCTAGCGGAAGCTAGAAATGGCTTTCCCAAAATAATGAGAGATTCATATATATATAAATATATATATATATATATATATATACACACACACACACACACACACACACATACACACACACACACACATCTCCTCAGTGTTCAATGTCCAGGACAATGAAGTCCACTCTATGTGCGACACCTTGGAAATTAATGGCGATGGAAATGATTCCTCTCGATCTTTTTGTGGATCGATCGGGGAATTGAACGATCACTCGAGTCTTTCTGAGTGGTCCGAGTTTGAGTCTTTCAAACACGGGCTTCGGGAGGATATTAAGTGTAGAATCATCGTCAATCCGAACATTATTAAACTCATTATTCTCAATTTCACAGGTCACCCTGGTCAACCGTTTTACTTTCCGGACCTTGCTTGTCTAGGTCAGCACCATTGAACTGGCCATAGTAATTAAATGATATTCCGTTCGAGATCTCTTCTTTCCCGTCTTCTTAGGTGATAATCGACTCTTCACAAATCTCTGAAGATGGGGAACATACTCTATGGCCTTGATTAATGGAAGCTCCAAGATCAGACTTTTGCAAAATGCTTCCATATTGACGGTATCCATTTTTTTAATTTTCTGATTTTTATATTTTTTTAGAATTTTCACTAGAGTCAGTAAGGTGGTCAGCTGACTGGTTATGTGTGTGTGGTGTCTCCATGTGGACATCCAGCACATGATGAGTTTCGGGTTAACTCTGTGATTTTCTTGACACCTCTTGGTTGATGATCATGTCTTCTACTATTTGGATGACATTATCAAATTGTTCTGTTAAAACCTTGGTTATCCTATTGATCCGAGTTATGCCATCCACTATCGTTTCATGACTCGGAGATGAGTGACTATACTCAGTAAGCCACAACATTGGCATTTTCTCCTGAACCGAGATATAGTCAATTTCTATGATCAAAGTCTGGTCATAAGTCCTATTTCCTTAACTTTGAGTGTCATTTATGTGGTCAAAGGAAAAGTGATCATACTCGGGCTATGAATCTTCCCGAGTAGAGGATGGTTCAAATAGTGAATTATCATGCGTAACTGAGAATCGTGTTCCTCTATCAAAGTCAATTACGCCAATATTCATCCTCGAGCCCGCTCGCTTCATTATGCCTTCATGGAACATGTTCGGTTCTGTGAGCGGTTTGTATCTCAAATTTTCAACCAAGGGTGGATGGGTGGGTGAAAATGATGGCTAGGGAGAAACTACCTCAAAAAGAGAATTTCTCTGAAAAGGAAATGGAAACGAAGATTGGGAATTTGTCATGTGAGTGTGACCCATGGAGTCTAGGTATGAATGCCAATATTCCTTCATCTTCGAACAGAATGGAAGAAAGATTTATGAAACCACGATCTTTGTGTGCAAGTGCAGTATAACACAATTCAATACACAAATGCAAACCTCAATTTCACCAACTCAACACAGTGAAGGACTCGAAGCTGGGTTCGATTAATCAGGTTGAATTTAAATGTGATTTTCAAGCAAAGTAAGCAAGGATTGATGGCCTATAGGGGAGTTGTCTCAATGGCGGCTATGTCTCCCATGTTTAACCTGTCACCTAAGATGCAACGCCCTTCCTTTCTTGGCTCCTATCATCAGTTTACTCAGTTAATACTGATGAAGTTCAAGGCCCCACTCCTATCTACCTACCGAAGTAGGTGGAGGCTGTCAAGGCTTGCCACTTCGCCTCGAGGGGTTACTAAGCAACTTGTCGCGTCACACCGCTGCTTCGCCCCTATCTACTTGCCAAAGCAAATGGAGGCTACTTGGTGCTGGTCAGTCGAACTTCGAATATTTCAGCCTATGATATTCACTAAGAGAGGGGTACGTTGATATGGAAGGTGGGGATTTTGGCTCTATCTTAGTGTGTACATGCACTCTCTGTACCCTCACTCAGCCTGAAATCAAACAATGACGGGGTTGCTCTCCCGAGAATAATGATTTTCAATTTTATCTGGTTTAAATTAATCAATAATGTTAGCAACCCCCTTATTTTAATTTGTTTATCACTTTGAAATTGAGTGGGGATCAATGCACATCTACACGGGGATTTCTATTTCTTTTATTCCTATGTGAATGAAAACTGAGGGAGAATCAAAAAAGCCATGCAACTGGAAACATAATGATGAATGCTAAGTCATAGATACTTACAGTGCTTCCTCACAATTTTTATACAATATGCTAAACATAATTGAAATTTCCATAGAAAAATAAATCTAATGCATGCACGGAAAATCACACCAAGAACAGAAATTTCAATTAGCGAGTGATAGAATAATTTAATTTGGCTAAATGAAAATCAATCTAGTGCGTATATTTAAGTGTTGTATGGTCCTAGTCCTACGAGCACAATCAAAAATCCTACTAGCTCTAATATCCATATGTGCAGTTCTAGAACTACGAACCCCTCAAGTCAGGCCCCACCCTCACTGGAGAGTGAACCAGGTCCGATACACCACAAAGAGTCCAATGTCTTTTGCACACGTGAGAACCCAATCGGGAACCGCTAGAAATTAGAAATTAATTACAAATTAACGAAAAATACTCTCTTCAAAATTAAAAATGAGGCGTGTACTCGGTCGCTCCGAGATGCATCGGTCTCTAAGACTGTCGCTCTGAATCACATGATACCTTGCACAAAAAATAGAGCATCAAATATTAGAGAGAGATTCACAGAAAAATATACAAAAACAAAAGAAATAAAAAAACTGAAAAAGAAGGGGAAAATAGAGGAATAATTACAAAAAAACTGGGGGTCAGACTACCCAGGGATAGAAAACCTTAAAACTTGATTTTCCTAAAAAATCCTAAGTCGTGCCTCCCCAGCAACAGTGCCATTTGCAAACTGTGAAAATGCACTCTTAATTCTGTCGAATTAGCAAAAAAATTGTTCGTTTGAATTTCGTTGAAAGCGAGCAATTCAGGGTTAATCAAAAACTACTTAATTAATTAATTGATTAAAGCAAGCGGTTGAATTTTTTTTACTTGTGTAAGTTCAAGGTCGAACTCAGTAGGTTGGTTTAAAATCGATCAAGAAATTAGGTTTTCGGAGAGGCATTTTTTTGGATATTTTTAAATGCGATAAATGAAGCAAATGGAATTTTAACAAAGTTCAGAAACTAAAATATAAATTTCGATCAAGTGAATCCCAAAAATCCTCAAACTTGGTCAAAAGGTGAAATACGATGAAATTGGACTATTGTAAATTTTTGGAATTTTTGGATGCAAGATGAATAGTTTATGAATTTATGAATGCAAATAATGAGATTTTCACTAATTAATTATATAAAAAAATTAATCAATTTATTTTAAGGAAATAAAATTATCTAAGATATATCACTAGGTAATAAATCTCAGAAAAATCTAAATCCTAAAAATGTTGAATTTAATCCCTATTAAAAACTACTTAATGAAATGCACAAAATGATTTTTATGTAATAAATATGTTTGCAAATGCAACTCTTTTTGGGCACGATGTAAAATATAATTAATCCTCTAATCCATGTTTTTTTGGCAATTTTTGGGACTATGGTCAATTATCTATGAATTTCTAAGCTCAGATTAAGTAAATTATGCAAATTTCTGTAAGGATATTATAATTAATCAATCACAAAAAATAAAAATAATACAAGTATGCCACTATGTAGAGAATTAGTTGTAGAACAAAATGCAATTTTTGAATAATTAAAATGATGATGAATGAGGTTCAAATAAATAGAGAACAGAAGGTCCAGTTTGCAAATTACAATAATTAAATAAAATAAGAAAATGCAAAGTGAGGGACCTAATGATAATTACCTTGCCCAGGAGGGACTTTATTGCAAATTTTCCTGGAGAGGGGAGTATCCAGCGTGTGACTCCAGACATCAGGTGCTTGCATGTGAATCACTGAATAATGAAGGTTCCTGGGGCAATTTCTCCTCTAGGGCATGTGCAAAGCACACACCTTCTTGAGGAGTGCTTATGTGCTTCTCCAGAAGGTCAAGGGCTCAGGTGCAATTTTCCCCTTCTCCACGTACGGGTCACGTGTGGGCGACTGGGCTTCCTTCTCTTCTTGCACAGACCACTAGCGAAGCGGGTGAAGGGCAAATCGTGGCAACATCACAGGCGGCCACCGGGGTCACGGCAACGGCGAGCCTATGAAGAATCTGGTGGTGCGGTGTCGACTGCTGGCGACCTTCGGCAGGGAAGAGGTGGGAGTTCATGCGAAGGTGCTCTGGCGGATGGGCGTTGGGAGCAGTAGAAGAGCGAGGCAGCTCCTCGCGTGGTGAAGCGGGAGGCGGAGGGCAACCGCGGGGCTTGCTATTGTCGAAGCTGCGGGGACGCGCGGCTATGGCTGGTGGCAGAGCGCGGAGGCGACACACAAGGGTGGCGGGCTGAAGTCGGTGTGGTCGCAGAGGTTCCAAGACGACTGGCCTGAGGTGTGCCTCGGAATCGATGAAGTGGAACAGCCTCTTGACGACGGTGAGCAGGTCTCTTGGGTTCCCAGAAGGAGGGTACTCTGGTTGTCGTCAAGATGACGAAGGCGCGCTACGCGTTGGGGTAGTGCATCCTCGTTGCTGCTAGAGATGGGGGTGGAACCAGAGGTGCGAGATGGAGTTGGAAGCAGAGTAGCGATTTGTCGTTGATGGAGGCAAGTTGGCCGAGTGGTGGTGGGATGGAGATGATGGCCGACGGTGATGTAGGGGTCGTTGATCACGAAGGCGTAGGTTTAGGATGAGGGTTGTGATAGGGAAAACAAAGGTTTTAAGAAAAAGCAGAGGAAATTGGGACGTGGGAATAAAAGGTGGATGGGATAGTTTCTCCTGGGATCGGAGCGGCGGAGGCCCGCTCCTGTCATCACTTCAACTATGGCGGCGGAGGCGTACAAAGTTGGAGTTGATCATGCCTGAGATGGTCTTCGTCGGAGATGGAGGGTTGTCACCACCTCCCTCCCTAACTCTCTCTCTGTGGTAGATATGGAAGGTTCTCAACTCGTGGGAGTAGATGATGTTCTTATAGGAGAAGGTCTTAGCTGAAGGGATAAGGTTGATAGGCGGTTGTAGAGCTATGTTGGCTGCGGGCTGCATGCGAGGCGCGTGGGCGGAGGTTTTGAAGAATTGTGTAGAAGATGGACGACAGGTTCTGCCATTGGAGAAGGAAGGAGAGGGGGGAGGGTCCTCATGTGCAAGGCACATGAGGTGAGAGAATACTTTTTTTTATCTTTTTAATAAAATAAATGAAAATAGATGCCAAAAATGAGTGACATGCGGCGGCTCCAGGAGTTACCACGTGTCAGCTCCAGAAAAACCAAGAAATCAAAATAAAAGATAAATCCAGAAGAAATAGCAAACGACCTAGGATCAAAAAGGTTTAAACACAAAATTTGCTCGTCTCAATGAGATCTACAACTTTCATAAAGAGATCAAGAGCAAAATAGGTCATCTATGCAAAACGATATTTTGAGGTGCTCTATGTGCATAAAATACCTTGATTTTTGGGTTTTGTAATTTTTTTGTGATTTTTAATTAAGAGAAAAATCGAGGAAAATAATGATAAAATCAAATATAAATATTTACACAATAATCTATTCTTTTAGATTTTTAGTAAACAAGAAAATAGGGAAATAAAATAAAGAAGAAAAAGTGAGATTTTTGTACAAACTCGTGAAGGACACTCGGACTCAATCAGTTTCTTTGATTCGTCTGAATTTGAATTTGGATTTTTATGCATTTTAATAAAACGTTCATCAAAAAATATAAATGAAAAAGAAATAAAAGAAAAAGATTAATTATGTACATAAAATATCAAGTCAAAAATTGCAAAAACATAAAATGCGCAAAAGAGGCCCAAAACCCAACTTTCACATACGAGCTCCGATTTTTATGAATTTAGTCTTGTTTTGGAGGTCTTTGATAATGTATTACTTTAAAAAGGTGTAGAACAAAATTAGACACTATATGAGAGAGATATGAGTGTTTCAGTCTGTCTAGTCTGAAAGTGGAGTTTTGTCTCACGTGCCAATTACTTGAGTTAGTAGTTTTTTGTATTTTTCCTTTAATATTTTTCGTATAATGTATATAATGGAGGTGGTTTGAGGTCAATTGGAGTTAGCATGAATTAGTTAAAAATGGATGAAGTTGGAGGAAAATGTGAAGATGATTTTGAATGCAATTGTGAGTACTAAAATACAAATATTAATTTTAAATGCATGAATGATAAAAACTCAGAATAAATTATGAAATACAACTAATTACTCAGGAATGAAGCTCTATGTTAAGCTTTTAGTATGATGAATTGTGGATTCACCAGTCGAGAAAGTGCGGTCAGATCTGACACGTCAGGTCTGATCCAACAGTCTGCAGGGTCGATTTGTCAAGCGGTGCAGATCAAGTCTGGAGCTCCATCTCCAGATCGAACAACAAGGAGGGGTGCTGGACGAACTCTGCTCCGACAAGTTTCAACTGATCGTGGAAGGCGATCCACGAGTCTCATGAAGTTGCTATGGGGTCCAACACCATCGCGAGGTCTCTCCACGTCGGCCAGAGGGCTCGGATGAAGCAGTTGACGGTCAGATGGATGAGACGGTGGTGCTCCGTCTGGAGCTACTCTACCTCTTGAAGTGAAGCTCCTATTGTGATTTATTGCGTGTGTAGATACCTGCGAAGGGAAGAGGGACTCTGAGGCTTTGCTCCGATCACGTTATTGCTTGCAAATATGAAGAGAAGCGACAGGGAGATGGAGGGTGGTTTCCGATGATGATAGAGGATGGAAATCTAGCCTAGTCCTGCTCCAATGAACATGACCTAGGATGATCAGATCGCGGGAGGAGCTAGAAGGTGAGTCAAAGTATTGATTTGAGCAGGTAGATGAATAGGATGGGGCTCCGGCCAGCTGGTCGGATCGAGTAGAGCAGCGACGACAAAGAGTGGAATTACTAGAGTGAAAGATGGAATGCTGATGAAATAAGAGAGTCATGAATCTTTCGATGGCCTCAGCTTCGTCAGAGAGGTGGATGGCAAGGTAGTAGCCTCTACCAGGTTGCGACGGACCTGGCAGGCTGCACGCGGCAGAAGTCTGGCCACGTCGTGAGCTGCGACCAAATAGAACACCAAATCAAGCTTCGAAGGGGTTGTCACTTTCCTAAAGATGGCTAAAGGCAGTGGTGGGATGAGGTGCGAGCTACCAAGCTAAGGTGGAGGAGGAGAGACTTTATAGGGATGCCCTAGGGTCTAGAATAATCAAGGGGATGCGCGAAACCCTATGGCGATTCGGGCCAAAACAGGGATCCGTGAGAATCTCAGATCGACGAGGAATCACGGGTCTGAATCTCAATGTGGATGAAAATCAGAGTCGGGCACGAAAAATGGGAGAAAAAGCTTTGGCGAAGTAGGGTCGGGCCCAACCCGGCTAGGGGAGAAGGTTGACTACGGTAAACGATCTGAGGTGGACCAATAGGAGTGCCGGGATTTACATAATTAAATAAAAATGATAAATGGATTTAAAATAAAAAACTAAAACAAAAAATGTTTGTAATTTTTCAAACTATTTTTCTATTCTTTTTAATTATTTTTATAAAATATATAGATATGGTATATACAATATAATGTAGTATGTACATGTATAATATACCTATATATTGTATACATGTTTTTTTACTACAAAAATACATTTTATTTTACATTCTGTTCATTTATAACATAATTTAAAGAGTATAAAAGAATTTTTATTTGATTTTTACAACTTAAATAAAGGTGTTAAATAAATAAGTATTATCCACAATATTGGCAAATGTACATAGAGTATTGATTTTCTTTTTGCTTTATTTTATATTTTATTATTTATATTTTAGTTTTGGAGATATTTAAAATATATATTACATATAAAATATAATTTAAAAGAATTAGGTTTAGGTATTTACAATTATAGGCAACGTAGGACCCTTATCTCTCCCTACTTTATTCCTTGTCGATCAGCCAATTACTGACCTTCTCTCCGGGTTTGGGTTAGTCTCTACTTATTGCATAATTACATCATTGATTTCTTTTTTTCTCTATTCTTTTATTTTTGGAAAATATATGCTAATTATGGAATATTAACAATGGTATGCATAATGACAATTTATTGTATTTACACTTAGTTGTAGATGTTTTTGCTAAAAGATGAAATAAAATAAAATAATAAAGAATGAGAATCATAGGTTCATCACCCTCCTATACTTTTCCTTTGCTAGTCCCTTAGCAAACACTTATTTGAAAAAGAAGTGGAAATAGAAGGAAAAGAAAACGAAAACATCAAAGTTGATTTTTAGATTCATCTTCATTAAATTGGAGTATGGAGCTCAATCAGACCTTTAGATTATTAGTTTGGCGGAACCTTGTTGGGACGGGGATTTAAGACTCAACAACATTCAAGTTCCACAGTTTTATGGTCAAGTCTCCTCAACAACCAGGTCAGCACAATTATACAAATGCAAAATCTAATGACTATGAATCCTTCCTTGAATTCCCTTAGCAAGGTAACTCTAATCCCCTAGTCTAGCAACCTTTTCCTCGAGGAGTGGGATATCCCCTTCTAAGTTCAAGTACAAGAAGCTCAAGAAGAGCGGAAAAAAGTGAGAATGGACTGTGACCAGTGTAGCCACATATCCCTTTGAGCTTAACCAATGTAGCTAAGTCTCCAGCTGCAAGCTTCCTTGAGATGAGATGGTGGAATATATAAGCTTTGCTTATTCACTATATACGCTCCAGCAAGCATTTTATTTTCAATCAGGCATGTCCCCTTTTTTGGAGTTTTTGCAATTTTGCACATTTGTTTGACATATATACAACATGTCCACAAGGTGTAGCATATACATAAGGAGTTTTTCTTCTTGAGCCAGTAGACTATCCCTCTTTTGAAGCATTATTGCAACCCACACTCTCCAATCATTAGACATCAATGCTACTAGACCAGGTTGAGGTGCATATCCCTATCTAGAGGAGGATGGGAGGTTTCGGCTAGTTGTACTACCCCCATATGCTACTCCAAGCTAAAGGATTCTGCCTCCTCATTACCTCATCCGTGTGGAGCTACGTGTAAGGTGCATGTACAAGTCAAGCCATTGTCTATGAGAGTCATGCATGTGTTGTTAAGTGTTTTACGTGTGCTAATCAAGATGACATGTGAACATAGCTTAGTGGAGTCGAAGAATTAAGTTACTACGGACCTGGAAAGTCTTAACCCCAAATACTATGAGGTTCCTCTGAAATTAAGTGTTTTAAGGTCTTAACCAATTTCAATTTAATTCTAGACTAGTTTAAATGTCAACCATAATGCATATGAAAATATTTACAAAACTCTTTTTGGGATTTTTTCAAACTATGCAAATTTTTATGGATAATTTTTGAATTTTAGGTATTTTGGAAAAAAAGAGTAAAAAGAAAGAATTTTTTTTACAAAGATATAAACATATTTACCAAGAGGTTTATATTATAGATTTTATGTATAAGTAGATTTTATCTAGAAGATCTTTATTAAGGATACTTATGTACAAAGAATTTAGGGGTAGGTTCTGGTTTTTACTGTACATACATATACAACGACAATTCATATCCCATACTTATTTCTTTACGTGATAAAATAATTTTGTAAATATTTTTCAAAACTATTTTTGCAAACAATTTTACAAACTTTTTTTTGCAAACATTTTATTTTCACATAATTTTCAAAAATTTTGTACAATATAACTAATTTTTATACAGAAAATAATTATACAAATCCTTTTGCAAACAACACATTTTTATAAACAATTTTACAAGATTTGTACAAAAATAATTTTTGCACACATTTTTAAAAATAATTTTGAAAATAAAGCATTTTTATTCATGTTTTGTACATAATAGCCATATTGTATGAGTTATGGCTAAAGTATATATAATATATACTACACCCCATATACTTAGCTCAAACGATGTCCTCAGAGTGATCATAGAGCGATGAAGGAAGACATAACTCATGCTAAGTACTGAGAAGTGAAAAGAATGTTATACTACAATGACTCAAAAGAATGAAAGAATAAAATCAATAGAAGTCGGTGATCCCCCTGTACTTAGGATCAAGCAATCCTAAGTATAGAAGATTGTATAAAAATCAAGGAGTAGAATGTACCTTATAGACGATTGTACACAAAAGGAAAAATCAAGGAGTAGAATGTACCGACATTACCTCCCCCATACTTAAGGTGAAATATCTCTACTATAGGTAACAAAAATTGAGGTAATGGAGAAATGGATAATCAAAAGTCTAATACCCCCTATACTTAAGATTAAGTGCATCCTAAGTATAGCAAAACCATAAGATCGATCTGGGGTATTAAACCAAATGAATAAGTGATATAGACAATATGGATCTATACAGCTGTAGGGTAGAAGTGAAAATTAGGTATGAGATACAGGTGATGTGAGTCGAGGATCACATGTCATACAAAATGAATAGGGGCAACGCCAACTGTCACAGGATCGTGATCAAGATATGGCTTCAGGCATTGACTGTTGACACGAAAAGTGGACTTAGAAGACAACTCAAATATGTCAATGCTACAGTTGTCATGCACATTTCTGACCAAGTATGGTCCTTTACATTTTCTTTGTAATTTCTCTGGAAATAATCGCAACCTAGAGTCAAATAGCCTTACTCTCTGGTGGGACTCAAACTATTTCTGACTGATGTGAGAATCATTCCATATCTTTACTTTATCCTTATATTGTAGGCTACTTGAGAAGGTTATATCTCTCAACTCTTCTGGGGCTACCAATTCTGCTCTCCTATGGGTTCCTACACTCTCTAGATCCAATAATAACTCGGTAACTGCCCAAAGTGACTTATGCTTGATCTTCACAGGTAAGTGGCATGGCTTGCCATAAACGAGTCAAAAGGGAGATGCCCAAAGGTATCTTGAAGGAAGTCTTATATGCCCACAAGATCGATTCCAAAAGTTGTGACCAATCCTTTCGGTCTGGGCGGAAAACCTTCTGCAAAATAGTCTTAATCTCCCAATTTGAAGCCTCATCAAGACCATTTGTCTGTGGATGGTATGGCGTGACAACTCTATGGTCAATGCTAAACTTGTTATCAAGGGCCCTTACCTTGTCGTTGACAAAATGAGTCCTCCCGTTAGAAATTAAGACTCTAGGTACCCTGAGCCGTGAAATGATATTATTCCTCAAAAACTTGCAAACAGTCTTTACATCTGCGGCTCAGGCGGGGATGGCCTCAACCCAACAACTCACATAATCCACAACTAACAAAATGTACTCAAATCCCTGATTCCTAGGGAATGGGCCCATGAAATCGATGTCCCATGTGTCAAAAACCTCACAGAAGTGAATGGGTTGCATCGACTTCATACCTATTTGTCTACAAGTGCCCATCCTCTGATAGTCAGTACACCTCTTCGCGAATTCATCTGAATCCTTGAAGAGGGTAGGCCACCAAAGGCTAGATTGGAGAACCTTCCACGTTGTTCATCTCCCAGAGTGATGTCCTCCTGCCTCAAGCTTGTGGCTATAGGTGAGGATGCTATGGTGCTCCTCCTAAGGAGTACACCGGTGCCAGACACTATCCCCTCCTTCGTGGTAAAGGGTGGGATCCTCCCAATGGTACAACTTGGCCATTGCAAAAAAGGTCTCAAGTCATTTCCTGGGCCAACCTTAGGGAACATTCTTGGCAACAAGATAATTTACAATGTCAACGTGTGGCAGTGTGGTCTGTGTAAATAGTCAGTTTGGATCCCAGAATGTATGATCTAAACTTATCAAGAGCGAACACTACGGCTAGCATCTCTTTTTCTGTCACAGTATAGTTCTGTTGAGCGACATCCAAAGCTCAGCTAGCGTAGTGAATGGCAAACGACATATTGTCCCTACTCTTTCCAAGAACAACCCCTACGGAAAAATCAGAAGCATCTGTCATGATCTCAAAGGGGAGAGACCAATCAGGTGGCTAAAGGATAGGAGCATGAATAATCAAATTCTTGAGGATCCCAAAAGCTAAAAGACATTTATCATCTACGAGGAACTCGAGGTATTTCGTGTGTAAATCAGTAAGCAGTCGAGCAACTCGACTGAAGTCCTATATGAACTATCGGTAGAAACTGACATGCCACAGAAAAGACCGCAACTATCTCAAATTGGGCAGTGGAGTGAACTTCTTGATGATGTATACCTTGGTTGGATCAACCTCCATGCCCCTATTGGAGATGATGTGACCGAGGACCATCCCTTGAGTCATCATGAAATGACTCTTCTCTCAAGATAAGACTAAGTGGACCTCTATGCAGTGCTGAAGTACCTGGTCTAGGCAAGCAAGACAGATATCAAACCCATCATCGTAGACTAAAAAGTCATCCATGAAGACCTCCAAACAGTCACCCGCCATGTCCTAAAAGATGAAAATCATGCACCTTTAGAATGTATCCAGGACATTACATAATCCAAAGGGCAACTGTCTAAAAGCAGACGTTCAGAACAAACAGGTGAACGCCATTTCTCCTGGTCTTCGGGTGCTATGGCCACCTGATTGTATCCTGAGTACCCGTCAAGAAAATAGTAGTGATTCTTCCTAGTTAGCCTCTCGATAATCTAATCAATAAATGGTAGCGGGAAATGATTCTTCTTGGGGGTCTGATTCAATCATTTGTAGTCCACACCGACCCTCCAAGAAGTGGGTACTCAGGTATCTATCTCCTCTCCAGACTCATTCACAATTGTGGTGATACCTGTCTTCTTGGCTACCACATGCAAAGGACTAACGCATTTGGAGTTGGAGATAGGGTAGATAAAATCGGCGCTCCACTACTTAGATATTTCCTTCATAACTACATCTCGAAGGTTTGGGTTCAGCCTACGCTTGAACTCGCGCGATGGCTTGGCATCATCTTCGAGATATATGTGGTGAGAGCATAGGGCCGGACTTATCCCCTAAAGATCAGCTACACTCCATCCAATTGCATTGTGAATTCTTTCAAGAGCCTCCATCAACCGAGAATCTTGGTATTCAGTCAAATCTGTTATGATAATGAATCGGAACATCTCAGACTCACCTGCGAGGAATCTATACTTCATGCTCTATGGCAAGGTCTTCAGTTCTGGACAAGTGAGAGCTGGTAGATTTGGGTTGTGAAAAGTCTGAGTGAAGGCTACCAAATCTGCATGGGAGAACTCTCGCTGAATCTTTGAATCTGACGAAGATGGCCCTGCTGGTGTATCTATCAACTGTACCAACTTGATCTCCGTCCTATATATGGGATATTTGGACATCAATCACGATAAATAATCATCAAAATCCCGCCAATCAAAATCGGTGTCTGAGCTCGAGGGCTCTGAATCTGAGTCACAAGAAACATAATCTGGTTCGCTAACTAAGTCGTGATCATTAGCCTCTAAGGTGTCCTAGCCATGAGTATGCTCTCCGAACTCTCATCAGTTGTCATATGTGGCCTTGTAGTCTCTGAAGGTGTGACAAGAGCTCGTGAAATAAGAACTGTCCAATTTGCTTCATCATCTGTAATCACAAAATCACACTCCTGGTGGACGTCTAGCTATGAATCTGTCATCTGCTCGGAACTCTGCTCGGAGCAAGCTGAATCTCTGGCTATAATCTCCTCAATCATCTTTATTTGTATACTTTCATCCTTGACATGAAAGTATACCTTCCCACTATCATGATCGGACACCGCCTTGGCTGAGGCCAAGAATGGTCGTCCTAAAACGATGGGGCATCGGTTACATGTTTAGGGATCTCCATGTCCAACACAACGAAGACCACATGGAATTTCAGGCCCTAAACTGTGACAACAATGTCCTTCAATAACCCCTTTGTCCTTTTGTCAAATCTATCTACGAACTGGAGACCTGTCATGCTTTGTTTAAGAGGGACAAACTCTAATCTGTAAAGTAAGTAGTCGGTAGGAGGTTAGTCGAGGATCCACTGTCTAATAGAGTTCTATCGAACTACTGCTCATGAATATTGCATTTGACATACAGGGCTCCTGCATCATGTCTTTTGGCTGGCAATCGGTTTTGTATGGCGAAGTAAGTGGCACGAGTGAGCACATGGATTTTTGCATTGCGGTTTCTACTCTTCTTCCTACTGATGGTGGTCTTCTCTTTCAAGTTCTTGTAGAATAGAGGGATGTGCTCAAGTACTTCCTGAAGAGTCAGATGGATCAGCAATCTGTCTATCATCTGCTCACTGAACTCTATATGTTGTCTCTTTTGGAGATTTTATGATTTAGGACCCTTCCCTAAGAGGAGTGCTTGAGGGAAGGGGATGGGGGACCCTCCTCATAAGAATGAGGATCAGGAATGGGTTTCTGAGCATGTAAAATGCTGGAATCCTTGCAAGTATCATCAATCACCACAGATGGATCAAAAAGAGATACAGAAACCTTTCCTTTATTCATATTTTTTATTTTTGAAGTTTTTCATTTTTTTGTATTTTTTCATAAGGATCCTCAGATACAGAAGAGGACAAAAGAACTGTATGACTCTTGGTGGCATCAGTATCACCGACAACACCGGAAATTACGGTAGCAATACCGCACTCTGGCCTATTATCTGGTAAATTGGTGGCGTCAACACCACCGTTTGCAACTAGAGATACGACAACATCAGCACTGTCATCAGGATCATCATCCTTGGTGACATCAGTACCACCGTCATCATCATGGTTAGCAGCATCAACACCACTCCTGACTCCATCTGGTGCCCTACAATCTATAGTGGGGCGTCGCCTAAGAGGGTCGTCGTCGGCCGACTTCCTACTGCTCCTAAGTGTCACAAACTCAGCATCAAATAGATAATGAATGCCATCAGGAATATTAATAGGACATGCATTCTCTATAGACTGTACCTACTTAGACTACCTCTTCAGATTGTTCGGGTCAGGTTTAATCTGAGCGGGTATGGCAGCCTTGCCCTTGATTGTTTCTCTCATCTCCTGCTGAAACTCGTCCATCTCTTGCCGGAAGGTCGCTTGCTTCTCGAACAACATATGGGCGAGATCGTCAAGGACTGGGTTCTCATATGAGTGTGTCTAAGAACCAGACAGGTTGCCTCGCTGGAAATGAGGCTGAGTCTGTTGTTGATGGTAGTGAGGAGGAGGCCGGGGATGCTGTTGATGAGGTTGCTGCTACCTCTAATGTTGTCCCTAATACTGGGGTCGAGGATCGTGCTGCTGTTGTTGTTGGGAGTACCGGGGCGGCTGCTATTGGGCACCCTGCCCTGCCTGTGCCAAGGCTGCTGCTGGGATGAAGTGCCTCCAGTGGACCACCGGAAGCCAGGGTAGTCGACAAGGGTTGATCCGGATGATACACCACCAACTGAGTGTCTGAAGGATGAGGTGGTGGTAACTGGTATTCCTAGAGTGACTAGATCAACTCCTCCTGAGAGTGATGAAACTGAAGATATGAGGCAGAGGGCTGATAAAAACTACTCCCTGAATTAGCCAGTGACTTGGAATGGGGCAGAGAAGCTGTCTGTGCCTCTTGGAGACACATGATCTGGGTCTTCAAGTCACTAAGAGTTTGGGCTAGATCATCAATCTTATTGTGCTTGTCAAGGCCTTGGCACACCTTCTTCTCAATGATCTCTATCCCATCCAACTTCTGGGTGATGATGCCCATATCGGCAGTTGAAGACTCTGCTAATGCTGCTGCCATAGAAGATGTAGAAGGGCCGACCTCAATGTGTGCTATCCTCTTGTATGAAATCACTCGCAGGGCAGGCTTTCCCTGAGTGTAGCCCGAGTCTGGGACATCATAGTGTAGTTTTTAGCCATCTTCTCAGAAATGGCCCAGACTTTGTCTTCATACTTGGTGAAGTAGGAACCTCTACACGAGGCGTTCACTAGCCCCTGCAGCTCAGGTGTCATCCCACAGAAGAAACTCTAGATGAGGTTGGGCTTGCTGATCTCATGGTGGACACCTGTCGATGAGCTCTCAAAAGCGATCCAATTCATCATGGAATTGTTCATTAGGGATCATAATGAAGTTGTTGATCATGGCTCTGGTGGCGTTGGTCTGACCAAGTGGACTGTACTTGTTCAAGTACTTGGTACAGAACTTCTCCCTAATAGTGACCACCCTCCCCAAGTGTTTCAACCAGTAGGTTGCTCGGTCGACCAAAGAGAACGGGAAGGCGACCAATTTGATGGTGTCCTCGTCCACAAATATGTCGTGGATGGTGTTGTATATCATTTCAAATTCGTGTAGATGGAGGTTGGGCTCTTCGGTGGCGAGCCCATGGAACTTGGGCAATAGTTGGATCATCTGAGGGCAAAACTCAAAGTCACCCAAGATGGCAGGCAGCTGAATCCAACGGTGGGTGAGGGTGGCACCAAGATTGTGCAACTGCCTCATGGTGTGGGCTGGTCTAGCTAGATCTTGTTGTTCGTCCTGACGTCTGTCATCTACTCGGACATCCTGGTGTGGTCTTTCTCCACCACTGGCTGGTCTCTCTGGTTCTTCTCACCGGCTCGCAACTGCGGGAGCTCTCTCCTCACTTCTACCATGAATATTCCTTGGTCCCTGATTTATCTTTGCACGGTATTCAAGGAAGCTAGTAGCGTATTATTGATGGCTGCCCGGTCTAATACGAACGATGAAGTCTGAGGCTAGTCATCTGTTCTGTCATCACTGGCCATATCTCTGATCTCTACAAAGGCAAAAGACCTTAGCTCAGGTGCTGTCAAACGAATGCATAGTTGTGCTAGCTTGTTTGACTGTACCTCAGGAGTAGAAGAAGGGAGTTTGAGGGGGAACAAGGTGGAGGAGAATTTGGGTTCAAAGAGCGGGTCTGAGCTCCCTGATGCCACCCTAGATGAATGGGGAGGAGTGCTGGAAAGCGATGCTACCAAAGGCAGCCTAAGAGACCTCCTTCCCATCATCTTGATCTGGGGATTTATGAAGATTTCATCTGGATTGAAAGAAGGATGAGAAAACAAACCCCTGGTTCACCTACTCAACACAATATTGATGATCGTGAATGCTTAGTCTTTTATCTTGGTAGCGAGTTAGCGAGTTGTTAGGAGCCCAATTATTCCTGAAGACTGTCCCAGATTCTTACGACTAGTTGTGCCTATTTCCAGCCAGTATGGATGTAAGTACATATCATTTCCGGCTACCTGATTTACTTGAGGACGGAGCCTTATGCAATGTCCTTTAAACCATCCACTCTTCAAAGGAAGATCGGACCGTTTACTAGCTACCCGAAAGTCCTCATTGGAGAATAGCTAATCATTTTTTTAAGAACCAGTAGTCTAAAGAAAGTTCAGACGTGGCTCTATCTTAGTGTGTGGGTCGCTCAACTCTCATCAGTAAAATCAGACAAGGAGGGGGTTACTCTTTCCAAAACAAAATTTTGAGTGAAGTTCGATTTTAGGTCAAGTATACTTTAGCAGTCCTGATTTTTTTGGTTATCTCTTTTTAGGTATTTTTCAAAATAAAGCCAATGTTTAACAAATTTTCCAATTTCCTTTTTATTTAAGTCCAAGTAAATAGGGGGAGGAAGACAGAAAAGCCGACACGCGATGAAATCATTGATGCATGCATAGTAAGAAATGTGTACCCTGCTCCAGCACTCTATATGCAAAATGATTCATGCTTAATTTAAAGACAGAAATTAAAATAATCTAAATGATGCACGAAGAAACCGTCCTTAGGTGCTAGCTTCTATTACGGGAAGAAATGGTGCTAACTAATCAGAAAAGAGACATGAGTCTTGTCTCAGATGTTGATCGGTGCCCACCACAGTAGGTCCTGCAAGCGTTGTATACGGCCTCTCTCGGTGTGTGGTCTTTAGTCCAATTAAGTTAGCTTTTTACTTGACTAAGTCCAAAGCGTGATCTATTAAAACAAATATTCTATTATAGGGTTTGAACCTTAGTTGCTACCAAGCTGAACCATAATAAAACCTAAGTCTAGGAGCTAAAACCTCATGAAACAAATAAAAATAAAAAGGCGACAAATCGTGAAAAACTTGGTGAAGTCCCCCGAGTGCATCGACACTCGGCAAAACAGACCCCGAATAATGTTCAACTCCAAGAGTGTTCAACTGCCAAATTTATTAAAAGAAAACTTGCAAAAATAAACAAAACTATATCTAACATAACTGCTCCTCCTTAAGTGCAGGTCCCTCCAAGCAGACCGAGTCATCCTCCAAGTAGTACCTCGCACGAAAAGTAAAACAGGAGATGGTCGGAAACAATTATAAAAGAGAGAAGCAAAAAAACTAAAAATGAATGAAATCTAACTACTTAGTCGTGCTCCCCGGCAACAGGGCCATTCTGATGAAGCAATTTTCTACCTGATTAGGTGGACAAAATTAAGCAATTCTCATTGTCACAGATCAACTAACGATTGACGAGAAAATAAATCACTAATAGATCAAACAGAGAAAACAAGCAGTTTGCTACTTTTATTAACATGGTATAGCGACCAGGATTGAACTCAAGGAGCACAATTATACACTAACTAGCTGGTTTCAAAAGATTTTAATTATTTTAGTAGTTTTCTATTTTTCAAAATTTTTAATTTTTCAAAATATTGGAAAGAGCCCAATGAGCCTCGATCGGGTTACGGCGGACCTGGAAGGCTGCATGTGGCGGAAGTCCAGCCACGTAGTGAGCTGCAGCCAATCAGAGCACCAAATCAAGCTCCGAAGGGGTCTTCGAGGAGTTGTCACTCTCTTGAAGATGGATAAGGGTTGTGGTGTCACGAGGCACGAGCTGCCGAGCTAAGGTGGCGGAGGAGAGACTTTACAGGGATACACTAGGGTCTAGAAGAATCGAGGGGATACGCGAAATCTTAAGGCAATTCGGACAAAAATAGAGATCCGTGAGAATCTCGGGTCAAAGGAATCTCAGGTCTGAATCTCAAGGTGGATGGAAGTCGGAGTCGGGCGTGGAAAATGGGAGAAAAAGCTTCGACGAAGCAGGGTTTGGCCGACCCGTCCGGGGGTGTTAAATAATTAGGTATTATGTACAATATTGGTAAATGTATAACATAGTTTTGATTTTCTTTTTTACTTTATTTTATATTTTATTATTTATATTTTATTTTTATTTTGTCGATCAGTCGAATTACTGACCTTCTCTCGGGGTTTGGGTCAGTCTGTACTTATTACATAATTATATCCTTGATTTCATTTTCTTTTCTCTTTATTATTTTATTTTGGAAAATATACGCTAATTATGGAATAATAATAAAGGTATGCATAATGGTAATTTATTGTAATTACGCTTATTTATAGATGTTTTTGCTAAAAGATGAAGCTAAAATAAAAGAATAAAGAATGGGAATCATAGATTCATCAGTTACCCATCAGAGGAGTGATGACAGGAGGGGTTGACAGAGAGAGAAATGATCGAAGGGAGGCATGAAATAAGGGGTGGTTTGGTAAAGGTGGAGGCGAGTCCAAATGATGGTGAATGTAGGTGTGCATGTGCAATTAGAAAGGAGAAAATGAAAGAAAATAATGGACCGAGTACCTGGAGGGTTGAGGAGGGAAAAGGCGGCAGAAGCGATCGGTGATGAGGCCCAAAGGTGCTCGGGTCTTTGCTTGACCTGGGCGATCGATCCAGGGAGCTCAGCGGGGCATAAGGCACAACATGGCTGGCGAAACCATTGGTCAACACCTGCTAATAGGCTCATTATAGCCCCTCTTCTGGCCTCCGTCTATCCCAGGGAGGCAGAGAGGGGCTAGGGCTTTGACTGTAGATCAGTGGATGACGTGACAAGGGGGCGGTAGATGTGGATTCAAAGGGAGTGGGTTCAGGTTAAGGTGGGCGACGTTTTTGACCGATCGATGCTGATGCTCTGGAGTGAAGGTTCGATGCTTTAATGGCTGCACGAAGATCATGGGAGAAAGTGCTACATAGCGATGCTGTAAGGATGTAGGGAGGAGGTCTTAGGCATTCGTCAGATGAGGAAGGGGGCGACGGAGAATACAGACGTAACATCTAGGGGTTGGCAGTTACATAGGCATACTCGGGCTAGGGCCTTTGGATCATGTGATCCTATGGCCCTGATTAGGGCACGAGCGAAGGGCATGGATCAGATCTTAGGGGCTGATCCTATGGTTAGGAAGCGGGAGTGGGTTAACGGTTGGGATAGAGAAGGGGGGAGATCTGAGCGCTGAGGTTGAATGGGTAACGTGGATGACAGAGGACCTTTGGATCAAAAGTGATCCTAAGGTCAAGAAGAGAGCGGACAAGGGAGGTGAGGATCACATTTGATGAAGTGATCAGACGAGATGTAGCGGCAGTGGACGCAGAAAGCTGGTGGGTGGCGTAAGGAGAGGAGGTCGCGTTGTAGCTCTAGAGAGCGTCACACATCAATTCCAGAAAATCAGAAATTAAAAAATAAAGAAAATTCGAAAAGAAATAATTAGAGGTTGAATTAGGAAAAAGTCGAAACATGAAAATTATAGATCTCAATGAGATCTACAATTTTGTATTGATCAGAAAATCAAACGAGGTCATTTTTACAAAGAAGAATTTTTAGGAGTGTTTCTAATGGGAGAAAACACTGTGTCTTGTGGTTTTGATATTTTTTTGTCCTTTTAATTTCTATTTGAAACAAAAATAACTATATACCAAATCTAATCTAATCTTTAGGGATTTTAATAAAATATAGATAATAGAGGAAATGTTAGTGATTAAATACAATAAATTAAGGTTAGTTTCAATTATAAGAGATTAATTTATTTGCCAAAGATACAGAATTAATGAAGATTTCTCATAAGGCTCTTACTACTTCGAGGATAAAAATAAAGAATAAATGATCCAGTAGGGATTCATCATACCCCTATACTTAAACTATGCTCATCCTCGAGCATCTAAAGAATGAAGGAGCTGGATTAATTCTTGACAGTGCATGTGGAATTTTCAAGGCTTAATTTATCGAATACCCTCAATTTGAGTGAACCTAAAATTTTGGTCTCAACCATGCTCTAGTCAAAAGGAATCCAACTTCTCTATTTATCAGACTCTCTGCTTGTACATAAAATATAAGGATATGATAATTAGTGTACTACAATCATTAGAGTCAAGTTGAGATGTCACCCAAGGTTCTAGTCCAGGAGACTCTCCTCTAGACCTAATCCTCAACACTAGGGAATAAGTCGGTTCTTGATTCAATCAACCATCTCATTTGTTCATCAGGCTTGAAAGTGTAGATGGATGGCCAGATGATGGAGGGCATATGATTGTGTCTATTATTCTCTCCCTCACATTGGAACAAGGGGCCTCTCGAGTGCCTTATTACTCAACACATTTATATTTTTGTTGTTGGTCAATGTTGTCCGTCAAAAGAGTTTGGAGTCGTATACACTTGTTTTTCTAGGAGTACACCAGGGTGTGTCTCTTTTGAGTATCTAAGATACTTTCGATACCCAGACTTATATCACTATATGATGTAGATCCCTTTTTCAGTGCTAGCTTGACTCCTTGGTCCTAATAGCGTTTGATCCAAGCAAACACTTTGAAATGGTTGGGAGCACTCCCCTTTGGTGGAAGCACATAGGATTGTATTTGTAATGATTGAGCTTTTCTTTATTTGAGAGAACTTCTCTCGAATTTTCATTTCATTGTTTGGCTAGCTCCACTACTTTTACCAAAAGTTGGTGCACACTGATCAACAATTTAATTAGGTTTCGTCACACCCTGTCACATAGGTAGATATCAAACGATAGCATGCGAACTTGTTCACATACTGGCTAGGTTTTTGCTAATACTCAGGTTTCTTGAAGCCTCCATTAACTTTATCCCATCCTCGAGCATCATTAAATCGGGTCTAAACTCAAATCACCGATCCTAGTTCCTCAAGTGATAACTCAACTCATTACATCAATCATGCAATTGTGAAAGTATTATGCTGATCATATTCTTTAGAAGGTAGAGATGAAGAGTGTAATATAGCGCTCAAATCCTCAAACTAGGGAAGTGTGAATTATTAAATTCAAAAACCCTAATGACTAAGGCATGTTAACTCAGACTCTCAAAATTTCAGAGATCCACTATCCTCAAATCCTTAAGCCTTGAGTGATAGTGAATGTGTTAGGAATACACCAACTCCAGCATTAGTGAATTTTGTGATTTTTATCTTATGCATATTTTTATGAATTTTATTTTTTTCATTTTTTAAATTCCTAAGAGAGGTAATGACTGGCCCAAGCTCATATGAATAGTTGCGTCTACTTCCAGCTAGTATGAGTGTAAGTATGGACCATTAGATGACTACTCGTGTTACTTGAGTATAGAGCCATAGATAGTGTCCCCTGAACCACCGACTCTACTAAGGGAGGCCGTAGTTCCCTCGCTGAAGAGTAGCTTCTCATTTTTAAGCTTAGAAGTTAGAGCATCTACAGAAGAAATTTTTTTATTTTTTAGATTTTTATGTAATTTTCTAATAAATTTAATATTTTATTTCCAAAAAGTTAATCCCAAAATTTTTTAAAAAGATTTTTTTATAGAAATCAGTTCACCAGCATACCTAAACCCTATCTCAAAAAGTTTTCGAAAATTTTAACATACGAGTTATGGCTAAAGTATGTATACAATAATATACAATATACCCCCTATAGTTAACACTTTCTATATCCTGATAGCACAAGTGATATGAAGTCATAACTCCGGTCAAATATAAGGTGATATAGCGGAACTAACTCAGAGGTCCCCTTATACTTAGGCCAAAAATGGCTTGAGTATATGAAGACAGATAGAGGGATTGAGTTGGGTTCCCCCTATACTTAGGCTGAAAATAGCCTAAATATCGGATGTGAAATTTGGGCTGGGGGACCCGTGGTTGGTTAGGATTAGAGGGTGTATTTATACAGATCCAGTTGCTTGGAG
Source organism: Ottelia alismoides (assembly GCA_037367405.1). Taxonomy (NCBI): domain Eukaryota; kingdom Viridiplantae; phylum Streptophyta; class Magnoliopsida; order Alismatales; family Hydrocharitaceae; genus Ottelia; species Ottelia alismoides. The sequence continues at coordinate 229,980 of JAZKJV010003661.1, forward strand.
ATGGGGGAGGGAGTGATGAATTTTTACAGCTGAAGATGAAGATGTCGGAGGGGGTGTATATGCACTGTGATGTATATGCGGGGGAGAGGGGGGATGAGTGAATATACAGAGATGTGTATGCGGGGGGTGGATCATTGATGATCTACCTTTGTTTACACACACGAGCCCTTGAACGAGGATCGCTAGAAATGCACATGATACAATTTCTTTTACAACAAAATGCATGAATGAAGTGTTGACGAATCTTCCTTGAATCCTTCTTATTTTCTTTTATGGCTCCTCGTAGCAGGAGCTCCCAACTCCACGCCTCCATGTAGATCGAGCATCTTCGATCTCCATAGATGCCTCCACAAAATAAATAGTCAGAGAAAATATCAAGAAAAATAATCAACAAATAATGTAAAAATCACGATGAGAAGACCTAAAATTATTCACTACAAAAATAATACAATAGAATTCAACAAACAACTAAAGATGAGCCCTATCCTCGGCAATTGAGTCATTTGATGAACCTGATTTTTTACCGCATTAACGATCATATTTTATCATAGTATAGGTGGTAAAAATGATTCAACAGAAATCACATGTTCGAATATGTGGAAATTATTTTACTTGACAAGTCCACCAAGGACGAACAAATGGAACAATGATTTTTAGTTGTATGATTGTAAATTAAGTTAAATAATTAATTAAATGTTCGGTTAATTTCTGTGTCAGAAAATAAGGATAAAATATGATGACGAAAAAATGCAATAAAAAATAAACAGATCGGATGAGCGCAGGATCTGTGACTAAAATTTTTAATCCAAATAAATTAATCAGTATCTTAAAAAAGAGTCAAATATCAAAAGGATAAATTTGAGAAATATTTATCAATAAAATTCAGGTTGCAGGCTAGAAGGTTAGTCACTCTATTAATAATTGTGCAAATAAAGAGACAATGAGAATTTTCAGGAAAGTTGATCTCCAAATTCCCTAAGATTTATTCCTCCAATAGTAATCACAATTAACAAGGAAATAAACCAAATATTTCACCGTGAACGTGCCCCTGCAATAGATCAAGCTCCAAAAGATATCAATGCACAAACGAGTTAATTTTATCATGCAAAGATCAACTTAATCATCAAATATGATTCCAATTTAAATACGCTTTGATTTATTCACAATATGTAGTATGATAGAGTTTTCAGCAAGCTCCAAAAAGACATATTATGCGCTAAAATCATAGTCTGTACGAGAAAGTTACGCTAAAATAAAAATCTAGGGAATAAAATATAAATAAAATAGAATTTTCTTTCAAAGTGGTCCCTGGAGGGACTAATCTGTAAATTCCAAAAGTCAGAGGGGCCTTCTTGTAAAATACCCATGGGCAGGGGTATATTTGTAAATTTCTACAGACACGAGGACTCGGGTTCAATATGCACACGTGCTCACGCATAGAACACATGAATGGGAGTACGAGGGTCTTTCTATTATTTTTTGAAACATAGAGGATGCCTTGTGCAATTTCTCCAAGGTTGCATGTGCTAGGCACGTGCAGTCTGGAGGCTCGGGTGATGGACTTGGAGGCTCGGGGTCGAGCCTCTTCGTGGCGGTTTGGTGGTTCTTCAGAGGGCCCGAGCCTCGAGGTTGGGGTTGAGTCTCGGGGGAGGGCGACATGGTTGTCTCATGACTGTCAGATGAAGGCTTTGCCCTTGATCCGACGATGGCGGCTGGAGGCGTGACGAGAGGCAGAGTTGGGCAATAGTGGGGTGGAGAGGTGTGACCAATCAGTGGAGTGATGGCTAGAGGGTCTGACGGAGAGAGTGAATGATCGAAGGGAGGTGCGAAATCGTGGTGGTTTGGTGAAGGTGGAGGCGAGTCCAAATGATGATGAAGGTGGGTGTGTGTATGCAATTAAAATGGAGAAAATAGAAGAAAAATAAGGACGAGTACCTGGAGGTTTGAGGAGGGAGAAGGTCGAGGAAGCGATCTATGATGAGCCAAGAAGGTGCTCGGGTCTTCGCTCGACCTAGGTGATCGATCCAGGGAGCTCAACGTTGCATAAGGCACCTGCGACATGGCCATTGAAGCCATGTGTTAACATCGGCCAATAGGCCCATTATAGCCCCTCTTCTAGCCTATGTCTGTCATAGGGAGGCGGAGAGGGTCTAGGGCTTCGGCTATAGATTGGTGGATGACGTGACAAGGGGGCGGTAGAGGTTGATTTAAAGGGAGAGGGTCCAGGCGTTATGAAGGTGGGAGATGGTTTTGAGCATTTGATGCTGACACTCTGGAGCGAAGGATTGATGTGTTAATGGCTGCGCGAAGATCAGGGGAGAAAGAGCTACGTGGCGATGGTGTAAGGATGCAGGGAGGTGGTCTTAGGTGGACGTTAGACGAGGAAGTGGGCATCAGAGAAGACGGGCATAACGCATGGGGGTTGGCAGTTACAGAGGTAGATGACGAGCGACGACTGTTGTATCATGTGATCCAATGGCCCTGATTAGGGCACGGGTGCAGGGCGTGGATCAGATATTAGGATCTGATCATGTGGCTAGGAAGCGGATGCGGGTTAACGGCTAGGATGGAGAAGGGGGGAGATCTGAGGGCCGAGGTTGAATGGGTGATGTGGAGGACATAGGACCCTTGGATCAATGGTGATCCTAGGGTCAAGAAGAGGGAGAACGTGGGCGGTAGGGATCACATCTGATGAAGTAATGAGACGACTATGGATGCAGCGACAGTGGACGGTTGAGATGAAGGCTTCAAAGGATGATCAGACGGCACAGAAAGCTGGCAGGTGGCGCAAGGAGAGGCGGCCCACGTGGTAGCTCTAAAGAGTGCCATGTGTTCACTCCATGAAAATCAAAAATTAAGAAAATAAAGAAAATTCAAAAAGAAATAATTAAAGGTTGAATTAGGACAAAGTCAAAACATTAAAGTTGTAAATTTCGATGAGGTCTACAAGTTTCATTTTGGTCAGAAAGTCAAACGAGGTCATTTTTACAAAGATTTTTTTTGGGAGTATTTTTAATGGGTAAAAACACTATATTTTGTGGTTTTCATATTTTTTTGTCTTTTTAATTTCTTTTTGAAATCAAAATATCTATATACAAAATTTAATACAATTTTTAAAGATTTTAATAAAATATAGAAAATAGAGAAAATGTTAGTGATTAAATCCAATAAATTAAGGTTAGTATCAATTATAGGAGATTGATTTATTTGCTAAAGATGCGGAATTAAAGAATATTTCTCATGAGGTTCTTATTATTTCAAGGATAAAAATAGATAATAACGATGATCCAGTAGGGATTCATCAACGGGTGGCTCCATAGACCTGACTAAGTGGAAGGCATGCGGTCCCTCGTGCGAAACAAGGGCCTCAGTCATTGTGTGCTTGGAGAAGAAGGTGGAGAGGATGACCTTTGGAAAGAACATAGATGCGGAATATCCACCGTTGGATTTTTATTGGTTAGATTAGCTCCAGACTAACCCAAACAATTGACTCAGAAAAAGTTAAAACTGACTGCAAGGTCAGTGAGGTAAGATGAAACCAGTTTACGGAGTCGAGGGGGAGTTAGGTTGTTTCAAAGGTCATGGAGGTAATTGGCAAAGTTTATAGGGTCTGTCGGGTAAAGTCACTTTAAAATAATTTAAATAGAAATTTTGGAGTATTCAAGGGAGAGAGGGGAGGGGAGGGGGAGAGGGGTGATGAATTTCATATTCGTCACTCTAAAAATCATTAATTAAGCTCAAATACCTAAAATTCATTGACATTTCTTCATTTATTTTGCTTAATTAGCATTCATGCATGTTTTAATAAGAATTGCATTTTATCGCTCATTATTGCACAAAATAAGAAGTCAAAAATCTCAGCCAAAATGACATGTAAAATAGCTTCATTTCCCCGATTTTTAAATATGGATTTTTACCCGGCAGACCCTATAATCTTTGTTAATTACCTTCACGACCTTTGAAACATCCTAATTCCTCCCTCGACCCCATAAACTTGCTCCATATTACCCCACAGACCTTACCGTCAATTTGGCGCATCTAAGGTTAACTTGCTTGGGTTAAACATGAGTTAATAAACCAAAAGGAAATTGATGGTGGCTCTCCAGCTTATTCTTCCCCCACCTCCCTTCCACATCCTTTACCACCTCCTCCGTTGGCTTGGCCCGCTTGAACCACGATGTCTCCATGAGCTTAGCAACTGTTATCCTCATCGCATGATTGGGATCAAGCAAGCATGTAACAAGCTACCTAGCTTCCGGCGAGAACCACACGAGTGGCAGAAATCAATGGTGGAGATCAGCTGGTAGAAGTAAGATCTCACATGGTCCTGGCGGAACCTCCCATGCTTGGCGATCTTGGATAAGAGTTCGTCGCCGCGGACGAGCTCCATCGTGAAGTAGATCTTCGACTTTATCGCCATCACCTCGTAGAGCTCGACGATGTTCGAGTGGGAGATCATCTTCATCACGGAGATCTCGTGCTTCACATGAGGGAAGCAATGGCGGGTTGAGAAATCTAGGTTTGGAAAAGCTTCGAGATTAGGGAAAATGGGTGGGGTGGTGGCGGAGGGGATGAGGGAATAGGTATGGGCGGGAGGAGGAGGCCTGGGCGGAGGTCGGTGGGAGGAGGCCTGGGCGGGAGGCGGAGTGGGTGAGGCCTGGGTGGGGGCATAGGTGAGGTCAGGCATAGGGGAGGAGGGGAGGTCGAGCCGAGGTGAGGTCAGGTGGATGGGAGGAGGGGAGGTCGGGCAGAGGGGATGTTCGGGAAAGGAAAAGAGGGGAGGCCGGGCAGAGGCGAGCATGAGGGAGAATGGGCATTTTTGTAATTTTGAGAAACATAATGGGTATTATAAAAAAGAAATTCACGGAATCCGGTTAGTTTTAACATGCAAATGGATGGGGGTTAACCACATGGTATGTGAGGTAAGGGTTAGCAAGTTTACGAGGTCGAGGGAGGTATTAGGATGTTTCAAAGGTCATAGAGGTAACTGGCAAAGATTATAGGGTCCACCAGGTAAAAATCCCTTTTAACTAATTCTTGCTAACTCCAAATGACTTGAAAACACCTCCATTGTGTACATATTACAAACAAGAATAAATGAAAAATACAAAAAAATCACTAACCAAAATAAGTGGACCAAAAACCCAAACCCTAGTTTTAGGATTTTTGGACTAAAACCTCGATATCTTCCTCATCAAGTGTTTGATTTGATCTTACTCACTTTTGAACTAATGTACATTCATCACCTTCAAAACAAGACCAAGTTTGGTTTTGGGCCTCTTTTGTACATTTTGTATTTTAGTAGTTTTTGACCTGTTATTTTATGTGCATAATTAATCCATTTTATTTTATTTCTCTTTCATTTGTCTTCTTTGATAAAAGTTTTATTAAAATACGTAAAAATCCAAATCCAAACTGAGCTTGAAATCAAAGAAACTAACTGAGTCGTAGTCTTCACTAACTGTATATACAAAAAATATCTTTTTTGTATTTTATTTTATTTCTTTTTTTCTTAATTTATAAAAATCCAAAAAATAGATTAAGGTGTAAATATTTATATTTTATCATATTTTTTTAGATTTTTATCTGATTTAAAAATGAAAAAATTAGAAAACTCAAAAATCAAGGTATTCTATGTACATGGGACACCTCAAAAATATCACTTTGCACAAATGATTGATTCTGGTTTTGGTCTCTTCATGAATGTTGTAGATCTCATTGAGATAAGCAACTTTCGTGAAGAAAATTTTTCGATCCGATGTCATTTATTATTTTTACGTATTTATTATGGTATTTATTTTTCGATTTTTGTGTGGCTAACATGTAGCAGCTCTAGGAGCCGCCACGTGTCACCCATTTTTGGAGGTTTTTATTTTGTTTTTATAAAAAATAAAAAACCTCGCATGTGCAGCGTACGTGCCCCTTGCGCTTGCGCACTGCACGTGCCTGACCCTTTCCCATTCAATGCCACGTGGCATTATCTCAGCCGTCCGATCTCGACCGATCGGACGGCCTAGGTTCTTCTCCTCCTCCCCTTCTTTCCCAATCAGGGGTGAGGTACCATCGCTCTCACCTCCGACATCTCCGCCCTCCTCCGTTTTCCACCTACAGCCAGCCACCCTACATCTCCTCCATCCAAGGTCTCCAATCAATCACCTCTGACTTTTCCTTCTACAGCCAGCTACTTCTCGTCAAGATCCGATCATCTCCCAAATTCTATCAGATCCCAAGGATCTTACCAACCAAGCTTGCCGATTCCAATCCTTCCTCATCATCCGTCGCCACCCTCGTCCCAGCACAGCCTCTCGCATCCTATTTAATCACCATCACCGGTCCCCCTTCAAATCATCTGCCAGTTGCATTACAACACGAAGGAGCTCAGTGGTGACAGCTCGAGCTCCTCCCCTTAGACCTGACGAGATCCGAGGGATCCCCCCCCCCATTGCAGTTGCGGCCCTTGACTTCGTTGCTTTCCTCCGGCATCATACCGTTGAGCCAACGCCACCGACTACCCCCATCCACCTTCTCCCACCGGTCTTAGCCTCCGTTCATCGATGTCGATGTTCGTTCTCTCCGTCTCCGCGCTCCATTGGGTGCACCATCGACATCGACTTTGTCGCCATGCCAGGGCCCCCCTCCTTCGGGTTCACTTCGTCAACATGCCGCTCCTCCGCCTCTCCCAGCCACAGTAGGAGCTCCGCCTCCTCATCTTGTCATCATCCAGAGGAGCAGCCACCATCCTCCGGAGCCTTGCTGCCAGACCCTGCTGCTACGCTCCTCTTCGAGTTTCGAGGCCCGAGCCCCCTCCCATGTGAGCTGCACGTGGTTGGGGGAACGTCTGCACAGGACTCCCCTCACGTGACTTTCACGTGTGAGCAGGGGTACATTTACAAGAGCACGCTCCACGTTCAGCCAAATTACAAAAAGGCCTGCCCCCGATGCACGTGACCTGTTGGAAAAATTGTGAAGACCCCCTCCATTCTACCCATTCACATAGAGGTCCAAGCATGTGTTGCGCACGTGCTTCTCTAGCATTTTTACAGAAACACCCTTCAGGGTGTAGGTAATTACATATCAGTCCTTCCACTGCATTTTCTATTGTAATTTAATTATTGTTATTTGCGTTGAGACCCATGTGTTCTCCTTTTATTTTGATCAACATTTTCGCATCATTTTAATATTTCAAAAATAGCACGATATTCTACAATTAATTCTCTACGATATGGCATGCTCTGATCACTTTACTTTCTGTGGTAAATAAATAATAATTGTTCTTGCGAAAATTGATATATTTTTCCCATCTTGTACTTCAAAATTCCTAAGTAATTAACCATAGCTCTTAAAATTATCAAAAATTCATGGATTTGAGGATTAATTGTGTTTAACATCATGCCCAAAAAGAATTGCATTTGCATGCATGGTTTACCCTATAAAAATCATTTTGCATATTTCAATCTTTGATTTTTAATAAGTATTAAATCTCATATTTTTAAGGTTTAGGATTTTTCTGAGATAGATCACCTAGTCATAGATCTTGGATAATTTTATCCCTTGAAGTAATTAGGCTTAACATTTATTACAATTAATTAATTAAATTCATTGTGTTTGTATTTATAAATTTATAAAATATTTATCTTGCATCCAAAAATTCCAAAAAAATTACAATGCATTCATTTTCATCATATTGTCATCTTGGCCAAGTTTCAGATTTTTCAGATATCGTTTGATTGATCTTTACTTTTTAGTCCCTAAAATTGGCCTTATTTGCATTTTGCATCACAAATTGCATTAAAAATAACAAAAAAATACCGTCTCGAAAACCATGTACGAACTTTGATAGACAATTTCTAGGTTCATTTGCCTCCTTGAGTTCGACATTGGGACTTGCCCAAATAAAATAAACATTAAATCACTTCGAATAAAATTGAATAAATTATTGTGGTTATTCCTTGATCGATTCGGATTGCTCGACAACGACACATTCAAGATTAATTTAAACGCTCGATAATTCTCCATAATTAATATTGACAATTCCGGACTCGTCAAGGGGCTGGGAGGGGTTGAAACGAGGGTCTGCGTGTCGATTTGGACACTACACCCCAAATCGGCACCTCAGGTGCAGATTTGGATGTGGCGCATCAAATCGGTACCTCAGGTGCCGATAGGTGGTGATTTTTTAAAATACCAAAATCCCATGCTTATTTAATTAATTCCAACTATTTTAATATTTATTTAAAAATCCTATATTTATTGTCTGCAGAGAATATGGGGAAATAATTTTCTTTTTCCTAATGGAAAATTGGAAGGGGAACGAGTAGAAAAAGGTAAAGGGTACGATATTTCGATATACATAAATGGATGGACAAAAAGCATATGACATCCGAGTGGGCCTTAGCTAATAGCTTTGATAGCAAAAGCGATATAATCATGTTCCCATCTTAAATGTGTCTCCTGCAATCGCTGACACCTGTAATATAATTCACAAAAGAGATGTTTTCGTATGCCTTTGTTTATAGTACAATGGCTTTGTTATAACTTAAAAACTATCATCATTGATGGTCGAATAAAACTGTTACACAAGTACGCTGACGAAAAGTGCAATTACCATTGTGCCTTTGTTTTGTTTTCATATTTTCTCGTGTTCGTTCGCTATAAAACCAATGGTTTTGAAACTGAACCGGACATTGTATCGGAAATCTTATTGAAGTAGTCAGATCGTTGAATCATGTAATCAAATCGGTTCAACTGGATAATGTCGTCATCATTATTTAAAGGGATTTTTACCCGACAGACTTTATAAACTTTGCCTATTGCCTCTACGACCTTTGAAACAACCTAATTCCTCACTTGACCTCGTAAACTTGCCAACTCTTACCATATGAACCCTCCGGTTAATCTGTTTGAAACCTCTGGGGAGTTCTTGGGGTACTTTATAGGGTCGGTGGGGTAATTACGTTTTGCAAAAGGTCGTAGAGGTAATTTAAAAAGTTTATAGGGTCTGTCGAGTAAAAATCCCTTATTTAAAATCGGATTAAACCGGATTGGTGAAAAAAAGTGGTTGAACCAGCTAATTAAATCGAAATGAAATAAAATATATATAATATACATTTATATATGCTTAAAATATAAATAAAATACATAAATAATGTATATATTACACACTATACATAAAATATTTTCCGTATACACCATCAAATATCAAACACATCATATATATATATATTATTTGGACTAATTGCTCTATAACATGATAGTAGTTTTATTATATTTAAAATCCAATACATCTAAAAAGTTGTGTTAATGTAGTTGGTTAGAAGTTTGAAATTTGTAATGAAAGGTCATGGGTTCAACTTCCATTAATAGTAATATTTTTAAATGATTTAAAATTTAAGTACGGTTGAACCTGGTTAACTGGATCAAAAAAAAGATTGAACCGGACGGATTAATTAAAATTTGAATAATTGAACCAAACCAGCGTAAAACGATTTCTGGTTTTCAAAACATTGCATAAAACTCAGTTTTTGACGAACAAATTTATTGCATTTTCGAATGCAATAGAATTAAAATAATAAAACAATCTCAAAGTAAGTGTGTTTTTGGCGCTCCGTAATTCCCTTAATCTTCCTCTTCTCCCACCAATACATGTGCTCTTTTTCTCTAATACATGTGCCCTTTTTCTCTTCTTACTCTCTCTGTCACTGCAACAAAAAATATCCAAGATTATAAAGTTTGAATATTCGTTATAACATCTCTCCATTTTAAATTTATAACATTGAAAATTTTTCATTGTAAATTATATTTTATTTTTTAATTAACAATGAATATTGTATTTACTATTAAAGTCTTATATAACAACAATTTTTATATTGACTTATTCATTAAAATATCTATTAACCGTTGCTAAACTTAACAATGCTTATAAGAAAAAACAACATTGTTTTTTATTCATTGTGAAGAATATAGCGATATATAGTATTCATTATGATTTAATGAATCAAGCAACGAATAATATGTGAACTAAATATATTTAACTACGAATGATATGCCAACGAATTTTAAGTTATACATTTTCTTAGATCAATTCTCTCTCTCTCTCTCTCTCTCTCTCTGATGGAGTTCTCAAGGATTCTTGGAACTGACTTCTACATCACCGTCAGGGGGGAGTGGATAAGGTTGCAAAAACTCCGGCTACCAACAACAAGAAAACGATGCTCGGTTCTTCTAGCAAAAAGAGCTAACGGGTCATCAGAGGAATGCATGAACAAAATTATGACTCCTGGACTATCTTATATTTGGGTTTTGGCCTCCTATGTACCGCAAGATGAGGGGTTTTTCTTTTTAGAAATATGATGCTAAATTAAAACTATGTTATCCTACAATTTATGCCCCACGCATGTGTAGGGCGCCAAATCTTTTTCGTCAAGACATTTCTATAACTTTGTTTTTCGTTAGGCTTTTGGCATGTTGATGATTTAATGATGATGAAGCTAAGGTTTGAGCCTTAGCGCATCACAGAAGCATGGAGATCACATCGAATATGATCTAAGGCAACTAATCATACTAGGTACAACGTGTAGTGGAATTTAAAAATTTTAAATAGATGAAACCACATGATATGAGAACACTTTTCAATTTATTTCATCAAGATTAAAAATGAGCCAAAGGACTACCTCTTGAAGAATTATTGTGATCTTGTGTCTCTAAACGTAGAGACCTTCTGTTTCAATTCTGACCTGACGAAGGATGCACTTTCTGATGTATAGATGAGATGCATGCTTCCTACAATCCAAGTTGAAGATCCAAGCTCAGAATCTCCTGATTTCATCCCACAAAATCGATAGCCTTCCTCATAAAAAAGATGTGTCGAAGAAGGTGGAGATCCATGAGCAGTCGATCCGGTGGCACAATGTGACGACTGCTAGGCTCTCTCTGTAAATATGGTGGACGACCACACTATTGAATGAGAGATGCACCTTAGATGTGTATGAGAATAGAGAGAGAGAGTTGTTACTCTTGAAATTGTTGTAAAGAAAGAGCTAGGTCTAGGCTTTCTTTCATAACAAATTGGATGTCCATGGATCTCAATCCATGTGCACACATAATCAATGGTATAGATTGTTTTGTGCTTTCAATAGTGGCCATGATTTTGTTGCATAAATTTGCAACAACAAATATTTAATTTAAAAATAAATTAAACATATTGAAGATCAATAATATAATTCTATTTAAATTAAATCAACAAATGTGAAATTACATGGAAGGAGAGCAAGTCCCTTCCATACATAGGATGGATGGTAACCAAGTTTTATTACTCAAGGTGGTCGTCCACTCCTTGTATGATAAGGAGGCTCTCTCATTCCAGTTATATTTACATCCCATATCTCATCATATATTCCACATGTGCAACAACTTTTGTTGCATAATTATTCACCAAAATAACTCTATATTGTTTTGTGACAATTTCAATCATAACATTGACAATTATGAATCATAATCATACATCAAATATAAAATATAAATTGTATTTATAATTAATTGTTCAATGTGAATCCAATTCACATAAACATTTAATGCATAAATATTATTTACAATTAAATATCTCCAAGATATTATAAATTACATTTATAATATGTGTGATTATTATGGACAGTGATATCTATATTAATCATATCTTTGATAATTAAATTATATTTAATATCTTAGAGGAATATTCTCATGTGTCCAAATAATACGAATCATAATCATATTATTAATGACAATTAAATCACACTTAATCATTAATTTCTCAATGCTCGAAAACATTTTCAACAATGGAATTATTCTTGAACTTTTTCAAGAATAATGTGATTTCTCCACAAATACTTGGAGATAATGATAGGACGACTGTACATTCCATGTACACTGACTTAGACATTGAGATCGTATCTCATATCGAGATGTGAGCGAGCTCTCAAAGATGTTTCATTATCAAACTGTAAATCTAATCTTTTCATTACATCCAAATCACATTCAGATTAATGTCCAACATTTGAACTAAGATTGGATTACTAATCTACTAAGAGGAGTCATTAAAATCCAAATGTATTTCATTACTCCCTCAAAATGGAAGTGTCGTGGTTATACAATCGTTTACGATCACATCGCCCTTGATTATTTCTAATACATGTGCATACATCATACTAGAAGACCTAGAATAAACCCGAAGTTTTAGATCATATTTAGACTGTGTTCTTCAGAGTTTCATCGTTAAGTTTCTCATTAGGTCATTGAGAGTTGGTATTGATCATATGCTTTCCAAAAGCATATATAACACCTACAAATTCTTGTCACGCTTTCAAAGCAAGACGACCATACGTGGACTTTGATCGGTCCCAATACCTCGTGAGTGAGCTCATATCTTCCGATTCAGTTGTGAACCTGTATGACCTCTTTGAGAGATCATATTACTCATATGCCCTTGTATGCACACCAGCTCGTCGGTGTATAGACCATGATTAGGTCATCAACCTAATGGTCTGCATAATGTATATACTTAGACATATAGTAATACATTTGTCTCAGGTCAGAGGATGCATGCCTATATCGTGGGAGTATACAACGTAGGTCTTGGTTATCTCGACCTCGTTAAGTCAACTCTTTAACCTAACTTATATGATATCTCCGAATCTTTATTCCTATGTAGAGGACCTACATTAAGAGGTCGGTCAGGTATCAACCTTTTGAGAGGGATTACCATCTCCTTCTCAAGCTGGAGATCAATTCTTAATAATCATTTGACGGTGTTTGATAAGTCCTCAATCTAACTCTTTAGATATCATCCAAGCACCAGCCTATATAATTCAACCATTGCATAAATAACTGTATGATTATTAAGATGACCATGGTACATAAACTCAAGGGATTTATACCTGGAAGACCTTATAAACTTTGCCAATTACCTCCACAACCTTTGAAACAACCTAATCCCCCCATCGACCCCGTAAACTAGCAAACCCTTACCCCATGAACCCTTCGTGTAATCTATTTCAAGCCCATGGGGGTTCTTAGGGTAATTTACAGGGTCGATGAGGTAATTATGTTGTGCAAAAGGTTGTAGAGGTAATTTAAAAAGTTTATAGGATTTGGTGGATAAAAATCCCTAAACCTAATTGTACTAAAGAACCTTGTAAGTTCATTCATTCATTTAATCTCAAACAAGGAGTAAAATAAATCAACAACCTTTATTGATATATCAAAGATTACAATAACATTTATTACAGGAATGGTTCGCCCCAGGCTCACATGGCTAACAGATGAATGATCATTGAATCATTTCAAAATCTCTCTCTCTCTCTCTCTCTCAATATCCTAGCAAGGCATGGAATGGAGAGTAATGTCGTGTTAGTGCACCCAACAAACAAATTTGCCAGTTGAGGCTTACATTGATGGGTAGTTCACCAACTAATACCTTGTTAGTGCACCCGACAAACAAATTTTGTAGTCGATGGATAGTTCGCTGATCGATAAATCATTTACAAAAATTCAACACAAAATGACAAAACTCACACCTATAATGCACAATCATCAAGTCAGGCGATCTTAAATGCATGTTGATTTTCAACGTTAGGTACTTTAAGCAAACGCTCGCCAAATCGCTAAATGGTTTGCCATTATGCAATCTCCTACTTATTTAACATCAACACTCCCTCCCCTCAATAGAGTGCCCTCTTCTCCTTCTTCTATTTGCGCTTTCCCTTCCTATGTTTGCAGCTACTTGCTTCCGATGGTGTTGATGCTTGCTCTCTGTGTTGTTGATGCATGCATCTTGTGGTGCTACTACTTTCTATTGTGATTGCAAACTTCCTTTTCTTTTCTTCACTAAAAAGATGCATCTTATTTATATGTATTTTCTTATTCAATTTTTATTGATGATTAGTATTTAAAGTATTCTATTTCGATACCATGTATAAGTTATTAATGAAAAAATGAAATCGATGTTATTTAAAATGAATTTTTACACTGCACCCCCTATAAACTTTGATAATTACCCGCTCTCCCCCTACGTACTTCGTATTTACATCACAACCCCTCCAAACATACTAACTGTTACACCACAAACCACATCCCCTCTAGTTAACCCCCATTTGTTTGACTGTCAAAATCAATGGATTCTTTAAAAATATTAGATATTTACCCTCCAATGTTGATTTAAATTCCAGGTATGCCATTCCTTCTCCTCCTCTATTCAAAAAGTACTCCGCAACCAACCGGGTGCCTCCTACTCCACGCGAGTGGTTAACCAGAATACAAGGACACGTGTCCTTATTCCATAATCTGGTAACAACGGAAGTTGTTCTTCACCTTCCTCCTCAAACTTTCAAACCATAGGATCAAGGTCGTGCCATGATGTAGATCTGATGGCATGTTCTCTAGAATCTATATAATGGAACACTATAGAAAAACTCATGCAACATTAAGTCAAAAAATACTTCATCTTTCTCCGTCATAAACTCTGCTGTTCATTATCTCATGGAACAATGACGAAATTAAGAGAAGAAACTTGATAAAAAAATCAAATGTTCTACATCGTAACGTGAGTTCTCGGGTACAGTAACTATCATTTCATGCCAACCCAACAATTCTATCAGGAGGGATTTTTTTAAATAATTATTAAAAAAATTAAAATTAATTAAATATGCACGGATAAAAAATTTTTAAAAAATGGGTATCGATCGGCATCTCAGGTGCCGATTTGGGGCTCAGCCCAAATCGGCACCTCAGGTGCGATTTGGTAGTGACACGTTGGCCGTCGCTCCAAATCGACACCTGAGGTGCCGATTTGGGAGAGGGCCATTGGAAAATTGCCAACGGTCCCCTCCTCCCCCATTCTTATATAACCACCCCCCTCCCATTCCCTTCTCCTCACACTTTAATCCCCTCTCCTTCTTCATCTTCTCCCCTTATTCCTCCTCTCTTAAATCACTCATTTGGTATTCTGAAGTGCGATTTCTTCTCTCGATCTGCTAATCTTATTCAAGTAAGAATAAGAATTTTTTGTAGACATATTTTTGTATTTTCTTTGTAGGTTTTTATCAGTGAAGGCGATATATACCTTCTGATACCGGATTATATTCTTGTCTTATTGGATAACGTTTCTTTTCGAAGACACGCGTCTTTCTGGTAATTTTACTTGTATTAAATTTTTCGTAATTTTAATTGAGAGTTAAAATATATTAAATTATTCTTGTTTATATTCGAATAGTAATTATTTGTGTTATAAACTTTGTGTGAAGTACCCTACAGATGTTGAAAAAAATAAATGTAAATGTAATATGATTTTTTTAATGTCAATTAAATTAAGGTTAAACACCTTATTAACATTGCATTCATTTATATTTAAAAATACACATAGTCATGTTAAATTACTTCTCATTTAGATTTAGAATCGAGCACCGAGAGGGTCTCTATACAGCGATGGCAGGACTCACTGTGGTGAGCACCGATGAGTCCCTAAGACCGGACTTTTGGATTCCATCTCTGAGTGATTAGTATATCATTTAAGTAATCATTTATTAGAGATAACATCCGACTGAAATGTTAACAATTGTTACATTTAAATAAACTAATTAAATCATTTTTTTATTCGTATAGATGGCTTCCAACACTGCTCATGTCCTATTATATTGGGGAGGATCGGTTAATATCTCTGATGACCACGTAGAATATATTGGGGGCAAGAAACGGATGGTTATATTACCATGCCAATTAACATACATTGGTTTACTGGCTCGAGTAGCTGAAGCCACTGATCTCCCGCTCGACCAGTTATACTTACAATAACGTGTAAGTGGTTGTATGAGGGATCAACTTTCTTTGCAGTACCGATTCACGATGATGAATCAACATTAGCAGTGTTGAGTTCAGTCATCAGTGTGAGATTCATTCATCTTTTCGTAGAAGCTACTCCCTTTGATATGGAAAATATGTCGTCGTCGTCGAGGTAAAATTAATCACATTTAAATTACGGAATAATGTTATTTTTTTAAATTTAAACTGACAAGGATGTAAGTTAACCAGGCCAACAAATGAGACCATGTTTGAGGATATCGAGGGGTCCTCACAAGTAAATGTAGAAGATGAATTAGTGACAGAAATATCCGAACAAGAAAATGAGGAATCCGAAAATGACGAGTCAGAAGATGATTCTCAAACATTAGAAGAAAACATAGGTGGTAATAGTTGTCATAATTTTGGATATGGTTCACTAGTTCTAGCCATAGGTAACGAGGAAAGAGGGAACTCATATTCTACTAATAATGATGATGCTGAAGAAGAACCGATGGAGGAGTTACCTCACGTGTTTGATCATGAAATTATAGAAGCAAAAGATGTAGTATTTGTAGAGAGACAATCGGAACCCACTGATGATTCCGGACTAAGTTATTGGTTAGGTAGGAGTTATAAGTCGAAAAGGGATCTACAATACGACTTACAGAAATGGAGCGTGGAAAATCATGTGCAATACAAACCCAAGGCATCAAATAAGCAGATTTTGACTGTTGTTTGTATTTATGATGATTGTGGATGGCGTTTGCATGCATCAGAGAGGAAATCGCGAGGAGATTGGTATGTTTCAGGATATAGGGGGAAGCATACATGTAGAAATCCTATCCTTTTAGTGAAACATCGCCAATGCACTTCTGTTTTTGTAGCGCAGCATATTTTATCTTCTTTTAAAGCAAAAGTTAGTATCACTCCGGGAGCAACAATGTATAAAATAAAGGAAGAGTTGAAGACTGAAATCAACTACATGACAGCTTGGAATGCTAGGCGTCGTGCAATGGATATGGTTTATGGGAATGAGATTGAGTCATATCGTGATTTTGGAGATTCATTCGTGCTTTAGAACGACATAACCCTGGAACATATACGTGGTTCAAGACACTGGAAGGCCAAAACACGAGTACTATACATTTTTAGAGAGTGTTTGTAGCATTTGGAGCGTGTCGTAGAGCATTCAGATTTTATCGACCTGTTTTAAGTATCGACGGAACACATTTATATGGGAGATACACCGGTCACATGTACATGGCCACAGCAATAGACACCAATAATGGCCTATTTCCTCTTGCATTTGCCATTGCTGAAAAGAACGAGAATATTTCAGCATGGGGATGGTTTTTGAATTTACTAAAACAAATTACCGATCGTCGGGACATGTTTCATCAGTGATCGATTTCCTGGTCTAAAGGATTGCGTACGTGGTTTATTTCCACGTGAAGAGGGATTCATGCATCGTCATTGTCTCAAACATATGCGTGCAACCATGCAGAGAGCTGGACATAAAAATCGTACAGTTCAAAATAGATTCTACGCTGCTGGACGAGAACCATGTCAGAACAAGTTCAACAGTATGATGCGAGAAATTTTCATTCTAGACAGAAGTGATTTCAAGTGGATTGTATCTCAGGACAATGGCGACAAGAGCTATTGGGCTTTAAGTTTAGATGATGGACACCGTTATGGACACATGACAACCAATTTATCTGAAAGTTTTAATGGTGCCTTTAGAGGAGCACGCGGTTTACTAATTATTTCTCTGATTTTAACAGTCTTCCTTAGAATAAATGGTTATTTCAATGATCGTCGTGAAGAGTCAGAGAGAATGACCACATATTTGATTAAGAAATATGAAGAATTGTTAGAGAAACAAACAAGGGAGGCAAGAGCATGCCACGTCGAAAGATTTTCATTAACTCAGTTTCAAGTCTGCGATCGTGATGGATTTGCATATGAAGTCGATTTAAATGGCCAAGAAAGTGAATGCATATGCGGGTTTATGCAGATGAAACACTTTGTATGTCTACGTGTTATAGCCGCAGCTTCATATACTTGTACGCACGTAGATAACTACGATCTATGTTCGCAGTACTTCTCCAGCGATTACTACCGTCAGGCTTACAACTTCTTCTTTCATCCCATACCAGATAGACGTTATTGGGGAGAAGAAGATGCCACTGTTATGTTACCTCCAAAAACCGGGAAGAGAAAAGTCGGAAGACCTGTACAGGGAAGAATTAGAAATGAAATGGAAGAAATGTGAGGACGACCGAAGTTATGTAAAATCTGCAAGCAACCAGGACATAAAAGATTAAGTTGTCCACGCAGAACATAGTAACACAATGATAAGTAAGGACATTTTAATTACATAGTTTATATTTCATTTTCATTTTAAATTGGTAGTTCATGTTTTCATAAAATTTACAATTATTAATGTAGATGGCACAGATGGATAGACTTTCTGGACCAGTAGATACCTCAGTATTGTATATGCAGAATGACCATCGATCTTCACAACCCACTAGCTTGGTAAGTAATTTCATAATTTTTAAAATTTACTGTTTGGTAATACATGTTACTTATTTTTTATTCAAAACATTTTACAGATTCGATTTGTAGAGCATAATGAGTTACTGAACACAATTCCTGACAAGAAGAGTGCTATAGTAGAACTATTGTTAGAAGCGTCAGGTTTCTCATGTGTGGTGAACATGAGAAGAGTCCAAATGAACCCCTCATTACTTACCAGTTTACTAGAGAGATGGAGACCTGAGACACACACATTTTACCTACACTTAGGGGAGGCCACCACTACTCTACAGGATATGGGATTAATTAGTGGATTGAGAGTTGATGGTCTACCTGGCCGGATTCTCCGACAGGTGGATGGGATGCAGTGTGCATGAGTTTGTTAGGAGTAGTACCCACACAGATAAAGAGTGGAAAAGTGAAGCTGTCTTGGATACGCGATGTCTTCTTCAGCACAGATCATCCGTTGCAGGGTATTGAAGACGAACAACAAACGGCTCGTTTGGTTAGAACACTGATTTTTTATCATATAGGATGTAGTGTTCTTGCAGACAGCAGCGGAGATATGGTGCCTTTAAGGTATGCGCTAATGATTTGAAGCTACCTTTTTATGTATTATTGTATTCTTAGAAATAACATTTAATAATTTTTTTTAGATACCTCTTACATTTACATGAACTGGAAGAATGCGCTAAACTTGCTTGGGGTGCTGCTGCTTTGGCGCATATGTATTCGGAGCTTGATAGGGGTGCAAAGATCAACACGTCTAGGATATACGACTTCTTTTCAATTTTACAGGTATATAGAGTTCTCCATATGTCTCATGTTAGCAATAGTTTTTTGTCTATTTATGTCTTCTAATATTTTCAAATACAGGTTTGGGCATGGGAGCATGTACATATTGGACGACCAATAGTACGTGATGGTGCTCAGATCAACGGAGGTGCACTAGCATTGAAGTGGATAGGAGTGCGCAGTTTCAAAGACAACGTGCATACGACAACACTAGCATTCTATCGTAACGAGCTGGATACACAAGAACCTCATCAGGTGAAAAAACGTTAATTATCACATTTATTTCAATATTATTGTAAACTATTATATCTAATTTTTTGTCGTAAAATACAAATGATTTGGACACCGTACGCTGATGTGGAAATATCACAACTACATCATATCTGCAGAAGTGGACAGGCTGTTTGGATGAGTCGAGTTTCACTTATTTGTTACGATCACGTGGTGATGCACCTACCTGATCGCGTGATGCATCAATTTGGGATGCGACAACACACCTGCTTCCGTTGAGAGGATAAATTTTGTATCTCGACGTAACAAAACCCGAAGTGCTGACATCTTAAATTGGTCTACTATACATCGACAATACGTAGATCGTTGGGATGACAGGGAAGCCGTAGTGGTTCATGAGCACCTGGATTCCAATACCGATATTTACATGCAATGGTATTGGAATATAACAAAAAGATGGATCCAAACACAGATTCCTCCTCATGCAGTAGCTTACTGACCGCACGGACCAATGGAAAGACGTCTGGTATGTTTAAAAAGTCTACTTATTCTTCTTATATTCTATTAAATTATTCTTATTAAATTCGTAAATGGAATAGGTGTATACGATTGCACAAGGAAGGAATAGTATGGGTAAACTTAGACAATCAACGGACTTACCTTCCAACATGAGGACAACAGTCGAAGATACAATTAACATGTTCGATGAAATACTCAACATGTTCTCCTTGATGTATCCCTTCCAACAATATGAGCAGCAGCAGTTCATGCCATCACAGGGGCATCATACTTCGGGAGCATCAGGTTTTGTGATTTCTTTCTTACAGATGTAAAGTACTTTGTTTGTCTCTTAGACGAGTGAACTTATAAAATTATATGTTGTAAATCGTATAGGAAGGGATTACACAGAATATGGTGGAGAGGGATCGCAACCACCGTCGATGTTTGGGAGTTCAGGTTTTAGTTAATTGTTTATGTATAGTAAACTCATATTAATATAACGATTTTTAGACATAAACACAATTCCTCATACATGGTCAGACAATGGAGGATTCAATATTTTGGAACCTCGGGAATGATGTCTGCGGGATATGGCGGACAAGGGTACCCATCAGGTCATCAAGGACTCGCATCTCAATATGACCAAACTGGATTTGGAGCTTCAGGTAATAAAATGACTAAATGCAATAACTAATTTTTATCTTCTGTAACATTTTCTAAAAGATAAATATCCCATTATTGCAGGATATGGAGAAGCTTTCAATCAATCACAATTTGCAGGATCCTCATTTGCTGGTCCTTCGAGTCAGCGATACAACGACCAGGAAGTTCTACCAATTCAACCAGGATTCGTATCTACAAGTTATTATAGTTAATTTATTACATTGTATCCTTCTCTTACTTATTGTCTAATTTATGTGACATATAATGTAATTAACATCTGTCAGGTTTGAGCTATATCGAGTATGGCTTTGTAGGGTCTCAAATCGGTGAAGCCGGATTTAGAGGTTCATGTATAAATATCTTATTGAATAGAAGAACTCATTTCAATACGTTATATTTAAATTTTGTGATACTTACAACAATAAAAATATCTTAACCTTGTAGGATCATCGCTTGTTGGACCTTCGAGTCAATTTGGCTCTGGATCCTCTCAGCTCATACCGTCTACTCAATATAGTTCAGGAGATTTGCAGTCGCAAATATTTGATAGTGTTCGGCAAATAGAGCCAACTGATTTCGATAGATAGTTGTTTGGTATATCCACGATAATACCACAACAACGTTCAGAGCTGCCTCGAAGACCCTCTCCCGGAGTAAGGATCACCGAGCCTCCTCCATCAGAGCCGCCTCGACAGTCAACAAGTGTACGGACTTCAAGAAACCAGTAATCCCAAACAATCGAATCTCCACGGAAGTCGTCAGCTAGACCGCATCCTCCAGGGTACATTCCAACACATTCTGAACAAATGACCAAGCAGAAGAAGAAGAAGACAACACATGAGGAGAGTCACAAAAAATGGGAGATGGTGGGAAAGGAAATGACAAAGGAGGAGGTGGAGGAGGTGGAGGAGGAGGTCTGAAGGGATTTCTAAAGATATGGAAAGTTTAAGTTATTGTAAATTTTTTTCTTATTATTTGTAAACACATCTTTGTTCTTTTATGATTTTAATAAAATACTTGCAATTTTTAAAATTAAATGATGTAAAGTTGTACGTTGTTGAGTTGACATATGTCAACGGTAAATAATGTTGAGCACACTCTCAATTTATTTATATTACTATAATGTTCCTGATATGTCAATTATAAATATTTTAAGTATATCTCAATAATGAAGAATATAATTAAAAATAGAGATATACATTAGATTTTACAATAACATTAGCGGGGAGAAGCGAGACAAGGTACATAAGAAATGGTAAACCATCTTTCCACCTCCAAAGATGAGAGCACGAAGCTCCTAGCGATAGATCGAAAAAATTACGATGAAGGAAAATATTAGAAGCCTATTAAATTTAATTTGTTTTTTTAATTATTAAAAAATTTCCCAAATGTCATTATTCATATCTAAGAAAATTAATATTAATTTATAGTATCGTATAGTAGCGAATGAGAATTAAAATATTCAATGGGGATATTTGTGAAAATGTCCATCTCCAAATCGGCACCTGAGGTGCCGATCGATGCCCATTTTTTAAAAAAAATTTATCCGTGCTTATTTAATTAAAATCGATTTTTTTAATAATTATTTAAAAAATCCCTACATGAAGTGACGACTTTAATCGAAATAAATGAACAAACATCGAACTTTGTGTGCGAATGGCGAATCTCAACTGAACACGAAAGCACAATCGTCTGATATGGAGAAAGGAAACGTTGACGGAGATTAATAGATGGATAAATACACTTTGATCACCGATGAAATCAGAAGGGGAAATGGCTTTTGGATGAATAGTGACTAAATTAAATCGGGACCAGATGTATGACAAAGATGAGTGGATCAGTAAACAAAGGATGAATTAGACAATGAAAGGGGACTAAACTGCTCTGATCAGGACTAGAATGAATCTCGATTGAAAATTGGAAATATGCAGAATGAATCAGATGGATCAGCGTGATTTAGAGGTCAGATGAGTTGTGATTTGAGCGTACTTCTAAAGGGATGTGACAGATTTCAAGAGGTTAAGACTCTGATCTGAGGGTTCAATTGGAGGAGGAATAGATCGCAGTGTGATTGCAGAGAGGGGATGAAAATGGGCCAAGTTGAACAAAAATGGGGACAACGTGGTTATAATTCAAAATGGAGGTTTTTTCTCAGACCAAAGGATCAATACCGAAATAGTGGAATGGTGTCACTTCCTAGTTCCCTTCCCTCTATGGACACCATAATGGCTCCCTCTCCCCTCCACCAAATAGTTGTCGTCCCCCTCCCTTCCCTTGCATCGCTGCACAATCCCCTTCTCCTCCTTGTTGTTCTACACTTGCATGGCTAGGGTACAGAGGAAGAGCTGCGATGGCAGTGTTGGGAAATGTGGTGAGGAGGAGATGTTGGAGTGGCTCGTGGACGCGCGTGTTGTTCGGAGGATCCTCCAAGGCTACCAGGGATTCCCTTGACCGATTTCAAATCCAATGCGAGGCACGAGGGTCCAATCAGTGTCGCTAGAGCACTCTCCACCCTCACAATTCCCCCGTGATGAATTCCAATTCATATACATTTTTTCATTTAATTTAGGCTTTAAAATCCTAGCCAAATTCATGAATATATCATAAACAAACCTGAGTTAGCATTTGCATATTGACATTTATATTTTTTTTTGAATAACATATTGACATTTATATTGTTTAAATACTAGTACTTAAGCCCTATATTAAAGAATAAATAGAAGAAAATAAAAATAAAGGAAGTATCATATAAACTAACTGACCTTGGCCTTCAAAATCAAGTCAAGAGTTGACTTGGTTGACCATGATTAAGGTAGGGGGAGATAGGGAACATTGATGAATTGAAACCCTAATTTCGGTTAAGTATAAATACACTGTAATAGGCATTCTTACACTATTTTATTTATCCTTCTACGCACCTCAAATCAATAAGTTTTCAACATGAAACTTGCACATATTAATGTATATAAAATAATAAAATTATAGGCCAAAATATCTGTTGCACAAATCACTTTGTATACTCGGTTGAAAAATCTCTACAATGAACTTTACAGATCAATATCGCCTCCATATGGAATCAGATTGAACCAAGCTCACCTTTGTTGTTCTTAAAATTAAATTATAAATCTAATGAAGGTGGTTTCATTTTAATTGGAAATAAGAATGCTAAAGCCTGCTAATTAGGGCACATTAGGACATGCATATATGTATTTTTGACCTAATTAATTATTGTACTTATTTTTATTACTCTTATTTTTAAATCAATGTATATATTATATAAAAGATATCATAACATAAATAAAAATTAAATCAACTTAAAAATACCAAAAAGAATTAAATAATCCCAAAATAGGTATATTATACCTATGGTGTACAATATATGTAATTATTAATATAAATAAAAAAATACCTAAAATCCCAAAAAAGACACAAATACCTATTAAATAATATTATAAATAAATAAATTATGTATGATATTATACATGTAAATAACAAAGTAAAAATGAAAATACACATTGTATATATATATATATATTAATACCTATATATAGTAATACATAAATATCTAAACTTAATAATCAAGGTGATATAAATAAATAAAAAGTATACAAAGTATGTTATAAATAATAAACACTTTTTATGTTATAAGTTTTATTTAATAAAATACCTAATTATTTATTATGAATTTTCTTTTCTTTTCAACTATCTTTTGTCGTTTACCGCCGATCTGGACAAAATCAGGGGGCGGGTGATGAATCCATGATTCACTAATATTTTTATCGCATTTTGTCTTAAAAAATTTAACAAATAAATGTAAATATGCATTACTTCCTGTCTTTTATCAAAAGCTCATTCATAAATTAAAATGCATTTTTATGCATGGAAAATACATAAAAAATAGAAAACTAAAATAAAGAAAAGAAGAAAGATAGACTACAATATGTATATATTGTGTAGGATGACTAATAATATATAAATATAGCTGAAATATATATTTATATAACCTAACCTTCGAGATCAATTCAATACGGATTGGTCGACAAATAATAAAATATGAGTAGATAAGGAAGAAAACACAAATAACTAACCATGTACATTACACACTAATTCCATTTATTTAGTATTTATATACAATCTTCACTTAATTTTAGTTAATTCATATGTTTATATTTTTAGATAATTTCTTTCTATTGTATTTATAAACATGTATATAAAATGGCAAAACTCGTAAAAAAAAATCCAACCTGTAAATGTGCCAAGAAATATGGATTTTAAATTGTAAATTTCCCAAGTTTCGAACCTCATAACTTCTTTATACGAACTCTGATTTTAGTCTACTCACCTTTAAAGTTCGTAAAAAAATTCTCTAATTAGTGAAGGTGATTTCATCTAAAACGGGATCGTTTGAAAAAAACGATTTTTGGAACTAATGACAATTGGATTTCTAAGCTATTTATATTTTTGTACATACTATTTTATAGAACAAGTGATTTAGCCTTTTTTAATTATTTTCATGATCTTGGAAAATATTTTTAAAATAAAAACAAAAAATAAAATCCTTATTTATTAGTTCAAAGAAATCAAAAACCATAAAATAGGCAACTTTGAATTGAAGTGTAAATACTTGTATTTATTAATATACGTAAATTATTTTATTAAAATCTATAAAAATTCACACAACTCCTATTAATTTTTATATTAATTAACAAAATATAAAAAGGATACCATATTTATTATGACATTGAATTAAAAAATGTAAATATTATTTCTAAGGTATATTATATATATTTATTGATCTTTTAATTATATACCCTGATATATAATATATGATATATGATATAGCATAAATTAGATAATTTAATTATTTATAATTTTCGTATAACTTTCTAAAATTATTCTATTTATGATTTAATAATATTTTACAAATAATTTTAAGCTTGGATTTATGTGGTGCAGACACGTGTCAACGCCACCTTTTTCCTCCAAGAACATATGACATTTTCTATTATAACGCCCCACCTTTACAGATTTATTCCATCTTCGACCAACACCTAGACTTTAATCTAATCCATTAAACCTCTTCTCCTAACAAACACCTTTCACACCAACCATTAGATTCAACCCAACCTCCATCCCTCTTCTTTATTAAAGCCACTAAAAATCGACATTAACATGCCAACTACTCTAACAATCAGCTAACCAAACCAACCTTCCACCTTCCCAACCTTCAGTCGGCCACCTCGGGTGATAGTCGATGGTGGCGGAGCCTCCACGTGGAAGAGGAAGGATTTAAGGAGAGTTCCAAGGACTTGCTTCCTTGAATCGCAGCTCCATCTATCGGTTTTAGCTCTAGGAAGATTGTCGCTCATCGAGCCATCATCAAGATTCATATAGCCTCATCCATAGGTGAACCTCCTCCTTCATCCTCTTTTGTTTCTCAATTTCATCGCCTAATTAGGACTGATAATCACCTCTTTAGATAGGCTAATCACTTATCCAATGATTCCATTCGAAATCACTTCCAATCTGAGTTAACCTTTAATCCAATTTTGAGTTGGAAGTCTCCATTTCTGGAACCTATATTGAACCTTCTATTGCAACAAGAACAATTCATCTCCAGGTTGATTCCAATCAAATCAAGCCAACATATAACTCTTGCTAGTCTTTTAAACCTTCTAAAGCTTGGAGCATCATCACCATGTTGCATCAGTAGCAGCTGCAGAAGAATAAACCAACTTCCTCCTGGAAACCCTAAGATGCATCTTCTTCAATCGCTTTCCTCACGCAACAAGGGAGTTGTAATGGGGGTTAGGGGGTGGGTGTCCCCTTATAGACCTGCCTCCTACTTCTCTGACCACTGTAGTGATGAATACCCATTTATTCACCTTTATTCTTTTATTTTGTCTTTAAAACCCTAGTTAAATGGATGTAAATATAGCTAACTTTTACAAATTAACACTATGACATTTGCTTGTAAATAGTGCTTAAATACATATATTTAAATACAAAATAAATGAATAAAGAAAAGAAAAGAAAAATAAAGGAATTATTGCAAGTATTGACTAAACCTGAACCCCGAGACTAAGTCAATATTAACTTGGTCAACAAGAAATAAAGTAGGGTGAGATAAGGGCAAATAAACACAAACAAAAGGAGCATTTCCATCTAGAAACCCTAGGTGACCTGTACACTGTATATAGCTGAAACTTTCACTAATTTACAGACACTCTTTTACATTTCAAATAAAAATACTTTTAACATCAAACATGTACATAAAAATACATAGAAAAAAGGTACATAAAAATAAGGTGTAGTGTGACTAAGACACACTGATGAAAAAGCCACAAACAGAACTTCATAGATCCGTATCTTCTCCATATGGACTCAAAATGGACCAAACTCACATTTATGTTACTCTAAATTAAATTATCTATTTAATTAAGGTAATTAGAACTGAAGTTAAGATACAAAATTTGGCTTTTGAGATCCCATTGTATACTTTACCTATATATTTAATTCATTCTTTATATTTTTACTCTTTCCATATTTTTAGTTATTTGTAAATATTATTTGAATTATATTAAAATTATAAACATAAAAATAAACCATTTTCATTGAAATAAATAATATAATATAATATATAGGTCAATTATACTTATATTATACATACTCATATTTATTAAAGTATACAAATAAAGTCAGAAAACAAAATAAAAATATGTAAATACATAATTAAATATATTGTAAAGATATAAATTATGAACATAAAATAATAAAATACAAAAATACAAAATAAAAATTAAATACACCATATATAGCTAAGTATACCTATAATTACACTTGTAATAATTAACACACGATAAATAGGTCGATATAATTAAATAAAAATGATCTAAAAATAGTACATAAAATAGGGAACAACTTTCATGTTTGGAGAAAAAGACTAATAAAATCATTTTCTATTTTATTTCACATTTATTTCTATTTTCATATAGGTTTTATCATCTAGCGCCTAACGTGGACCAATAAGGTGCGGGCCTTGGTTGACTCGCCGACCAACTGTACCCACACCTAGGCCTAGGCATGTCAGAGCGTTAACCTCTATCTTCTCCAATTTGTTCCTCCCAATCCTTGCATTTTTTGGGCTCGATTCCTTCCATGAATATGTTCCCCGTTCATTGGTCTTTCATGCCCTAATGATTTCTCAAACAAAGTTGCCGCCCTACTTAGTTTCTCCTATGACCTCCATTTGAAGTTGATCCGTTTTGACCCATTTCATCCCCTTTTCTCTTCATCTGGAGTGTCTCTAGTGACATTATGTGCATCTTCTGAGATTTACGTACGAAGAAGGAGGCAGAGAGACGAGATCCAAGCCTCTTTGAACTTACTCCGGGGAAGCTCTCTACTTCCTGGTGAAAACTCAGATTTTGTAATGGTCTAATGTAGTCTACATAAGGAGAGAACTACACTATCACTAAAACGATCACTTACAAAACCTGAATAATTCAATAATTAAGCCAACATATAAATCAAGTAATGAAAATTAAGATGTGGAGTTAAAATTTATTATAACTCTACAAATGTCTGTATAGGTGTAAGTATGTGTAGAGTGTCTAACACAGGGAGCAAACTAGATAGATCAGGCAATGAAGTACAAAATTTGTGTTCTTCTTGTCTACGTACTTTTGTGTGGGTTTATGATTTTATACTTTTTATGGATTTTAATTTTTCAATTTTTAATTGTTTTATTTTATAATTTTTATTTTCTTTTTATAATTTTGTAATTTTTTATTACTTTTTCTTTTTAGTTAACAAATATAGGAATATATAATACTATATGTACAATATAAGGTAATATAATTATAAATACATTTAAAAATAACAAAAATACATGAACCTAATTTTTTTATTTTTTTATACTTTTGTACTATTTTGTGATTTTTCAAGTAATTTTACTAACTTTTAAGTATTTTTAAAGTAAAAAATATCCCAAATTAGTAATAAATAAATAAGTTGAATTGATTTGAGGATTAAAAATAACAAAAAGTGTCCAAAATTTTCCAAATCAATTTTAATAAATAGATAATAATATAAAGAAAATGTAAAAACAAAATAAATATTTTTGGGATTTTTGGGGATTTTTTATATTTTTTACTAGATTTTGGAGCTTTTTAATTTTTAGGCCTTTTCTTTTTCTACTTTTAGCAATTTTTGGTCTAGAGTTACAAAATACAATAATAAACTAACTTTATTTTTGTGGAATTTTTAAATATTGTTTTGTATTTTTTGGAATTTTTTATTGAAATAGGGGGAAATATACTCTTTTTTATTTTTAGAAAATAGGTAAATGCCTAAAACTAAAATTCAAAAATTTAACAGAATCTACAAGCAAGCAAGCATCTAACCCAAATTTTTAAGATTTATTGGAGCACATTTGTTATTTTTAATAACTGAAATACAATCACAAAAATTAATGAACTAGGAAGGGTATTTTTGCAAATAAAAATAAAGATGGGGACTTCAGTGTGATTTACCCAAAATGTTACGACTAAACTTTAGACTTTAAATACTAAAATGAAATACAAATAACCATGAGGGCTTTTGCGCAAAATGTCCACCTCACGTGGAACCTCATGTTAGGTGACGTGGCATGGACCCAAAAGAAATATGAATAAAAAGCGAGGGGTTCCGTGCATTTTACAAAAACTTTATCCTACTAAAAATAATTACATGACCAAATTAAATGTGACCAAAAATGGAGGGAAGGTTTGCAATTTACCCCCTCCATACCACGAGTGAACGACTTTGATTGTCCCACTAATCCACATGTTAGTCGCTCCTTGCACGATACCCCTTCGCAGTCAATGCCTAAGATTAGATCCTCGGAAAGGATCTGATGGTCGAAACTTGCAACATCTGACGGCGACTGCTACTTGAGAAGAACTACTCATTATCCAACGACGCTAGATGATGGTGGAGGAATGGAGGATGAACTCACCCTTGGTGAGTTTCAATCAGGCACATCGTGTCTCCGGCCACCTACAGCTTCACCGAGATGGCCTTCATGCTCCTGCAGTCTTCTCGCGGCTCCTAGGAACCTCAAGTAGGTCCAGAGCTCATCGAATGACCATTGAAGGTTGAAGGTGCTATGGAGGTCCTGGGAGTAGATGCTCAAAGAATCTTGGCTTCAGATGGCCCCTTCTAGCCGATGTATCTGCAAGAGAAGAAAGGTGGGGCTCTGGGGAAGCGGCTAGGCAGTTATTGGTGGGGAATGGTGGTGAAGAGACGGGGTATAAGGCGGGGTGATGGAGTTAACCTCGATTCGATCTGTGTGGATGGGTGGAGGAACACGGTGGAGAATCGAAGGGGAAGGAAGTGTGATGGTAGTGGAGGTCGGAAATAAGGTGTGTGACAATGATCGATAGTGACTGGAGCTCTAGATCTCCGCTGGGATTTAAGTCCTAAATCTAGGCTAAAACAGTAGATAAGACATTAAATAAAAGGCATAAAACAAAAGCTAAGATTAAAATATACCTAAAGAGTAATAAGAAATACCTCGAGCGGCCAAGGGCCGTGAGATGAACCGCTAGGAGCAAAGCTTCGGCGATGGGGCTGGGAACACCCTTCTAAACGCTCCTCCTCGCTGGGAACCTCACCAACGGTAAGCTGTTAAATTATTGAAGGTGTATGAATAGATATGAGGGGATAATAGTGGAGAAAGGGGAACCAAAAATGAGAGGAAAAGGTGGAGGTCTTATGTACAACTGTGAATGGACGATTTAGAGGGGAGATCTCGGGCGTAAGAGGAATAGATGGCGCAAGAGATAAGCTCGGCGAGAATCAAGGATGAACAATGGTCAATCCTCATGAAGGATGTACAAGGCCTCGATCCTTGTATCATGAGGGGAAAAGCCGAGAAGAAGGGATCGCAGCTAGGTTCTGAAAGGGCTAGCGCTTGGAGAGAAGAGTTGACCGGGGTCAACTCTTGACTCCCCCTGGTTGGTCCACGTGGACCATCCAGAAAAAAGGCATCCCCAAATTATTTGAAAAATCAATATTAACTAGTAAATGAATTAATTAAATTATTGTTATAAAATAAAAAGTGTTTATTTTTTTGTAGTATTTTAATATGATTTTTATTTATTTTTTGGACTTATTTTTTACAAGTTAATTTTTAGGGTTTATTTATAGGTATATTTATCTATATAATGAGTATTTTTTATTACAAATTTTTGATTTTATTATTTTATATACACAATTTATATATTTATAACTTATTTAAATTTACACAAATATATTATTATATATTTTTGATATAATATGTATACTTAAATAAATATGAATACTTATCATATAGGTATAAGTATAGTATATTCATCTATATATTTTGTATAGTATTTTATTTTAGTGTAATTTTTATGGTTTTAAATATTTTTATATTTTAAATATAATAAAAATAATATTTACAAGGTTATAAAAATATAATAATGAATAAAATAATTAAAAGAATAATTTCCCCTTTTATTTATATACAAGTATATTGCACAATTGGGGTCCAAGTGCAATCTTAACTCCAAATTAATTGAAACCACTCTCATTAAATAGCTTGTTAAAAGTTATATATAATTAAGGTGATTTTTATACATTTTAAGCTCATATCGAGAAGATATGGGTCTAGGAAATTTGAGTTTTGGGTTTTTATTTTGAGATAAAATGTACATTGTATATTGTTATGAAATCAATTTTGTATTTTTCTATAATTATTTTCTACATCTGTCATGTATAAAGTTTCTTTATTTGAGGTATAAAGAATAGAAAATAAAATAGGTCCCAAAAAGGACTTATTCATGAATAAAAGAATGGGATTTTTATTTTCTTTTTTGCCCTTATCTCCCCCTACTTTATTACTTGTCGACCAAATCATTTCTTGACTTGTTCTAGGGGGTTAGGGTCATAAGTTACCTTTGGCATTTTATTCATTTCCTTTTCTTTTCTTTATTCTATAATTTTGGCATTAAAACTTATATTTTTTACACAATAAATGGAATAAATCATGAATGTTAATTTATACAAAATAATGCTATTTACATGGATTTAGCTAGGGGTTTTAAGGCCAAAATGATAGAGTAAAGATGATGAAATGGAGATTCATCACCTGGTTCCAAGGTCTGAGCAGCTATTTTACTTGTTTTATTATTCCTAGAAGTAGCAGTAGGATAATGTAGCTTTTTATTATGTTTTATTTCATATTTAATATGTAAAATCACATATTATAGTTCGTCGAAGCTTCGCGCTCTGACCTCTATTCATCATCCCCTGACTGTCCTCCGACCTCGAGGCCATCCCATTTCCTTCCCCCTTTTCTTCTGAACCTCCAGCACCCCTCAAAACACACTGACCTTGCAAAGGTTAGGAGATCAGGGTATGCACCTCAACCACATGTTATAGACCTCAGCCCTGACTCATCTCACTTTGTGTTGGCCCCAAATAATCCCAGGACCTTCGTCTTTTCATTTGCAAGTTAGCCATGCTATTCCTGGCGCTTGAGGACCCAACTTGGGTTTATTTTTGTTTGGTCGGAGGTAGCCTAGGAGCCCTCACTTCCCAAGCTTTCTAGGACCCTATCATTATGTCCCAGGCCTTTATGAGCCTACCAACCGACGTAGAGGAGCACCGGCTCCATTTTACACTCTCGGCGAGCCTTTCAATTGGCCGGAGTCGTCAGCTTCAACCAATCAAAGCAACGGGGGAGAGGTGTCCGTCCATGTTATTCCAACTAGCTCTAGCATCGTTCGATTAGGCGTTTGTCCCAGGTGGAGCAGCAGCCGTCAGATCCGCTTCCCCCCTATGCCATTAGATCAAGCAACTAAGATCTAATCTCAGCCCTCTCGCAAAGCAGTATTATGTAACCAGAGGGCGACACGTGGCAAGTGAGTCAGATGCAACTGTCTGTGCACACACGTGGGGGTATTTTGCATCCTCTACCCTCCATTTTTTGTATTTTTTAGCCCTTAAACTCTCAATTGTAGCTCTAGTACTTTTGCAGTATTTACTTTCAGACTTTAAACTTTCCACATTTGCACTTTAGTCCAATCCGTGTCACCTCATGTGCTTGTGAGCATGAGGGGGATGTGAATTTTATAAGGACACCGCTCCTGGTTTGTGTTACTGTTTAGTCCGAAGATTTTAAATATAAGTGTAATATTTTTGTGGAAAATTGCAAGTAGGACCTGTAACTTTTTGGATATTGCAAAAAATACCCCTACCGATGCATTTAATATTGATATATTCGAGTATTTTGCATGGTTAGCCTTGGATTTTTGTAGGATGTTCTAGAACACATTGAAACTTTACTTAAATTGCATTTAGGTCCCTACCAACACATTTAATTTTATTTCTTGTATTTAAATTATTAAAAATAGCATTTTGCATTAAAAAAATATCGAAAAGTTATCTTAAGTTCCTGGAATAATTTTAAATCACTTATATTTTTCTGGAGGCAACTAAAGCTATTTTCATGTTTATAAAAATTCAAAAACATTATGTTTTCTCTTGTTTTGCATTTAAAAATATATAAAAATTATAAAAATGTTTCGAATACTTTAAAAAAATTCTTCTATATTTATTTTTTGCCATATTTGATTTTTTGACTTTTATTTTAGCAAACTATTACCAAAAACCCTTAAAAGTTAAAAAACCCTAAAAATCTTATAAAAACAAGTAAATTTTACATAAAAGTGTAAATATTTATTCTTGTTTCTAATTTTTGTCTACATTATATATTATATATTTAAATGAGGATTGGGAGCTTGCACTAAGGTGCATGTAATTTTACATGCACCGGGGCTTATATCTTCCACACTTTTTTATTTTTTTGAAAAATAACACCATGTATATTCATCTATATATCCCTCCAATATGCCATTCGAATTTCATCAGAAATAGAGACTCCTATGACCTCCATCTAGAACAGCTCGATTACAGCAATTCTAAGACCGTTAAAATTATTTGTTCTAGATGAGGTCATAGGAGTCTTTGTTTCTGACGAAATTCGAATGGAATATTGGAGTGATATATAGATGAATATACATGGTGGTATGTTTCAAAAAAATGGAAGATATAAGCCCTGGTGCATGTAAAATTACAAGAACCTTGGTGCAAGCTCCCCATCCTTTATATAAATAGTGTTGGGAACTTTTGAGTCATTTATCAATTTTTAAATCCCAAAATAAT
This sequence comes from Ottelia alismoides, assembly GCA_037367405.1. Classification (NCBI taxonomy): domain Eukaryota; kingdom Viridiplantae; phylum Streptophyta; class Magnoliopsida; order Alismatales; family Hydrocharitaceae; genus Ottelia; species Ottelia alismoides. The sequence goes on from JAZKJV010003661.1 coordinate 263,751, forward strand.
ACATCCTATTATTATAAGTCATCGCCGTTTTGACATTTTTATCACTTACAAATACATAAAAATTATCAAAAATTACAATAAATTTTACAAAAATAAAGAAAAATTGTTGAAATGCAAAAAAATATTCTGTAGTTTTAAAATATTGTTAGCTATATTTATAAATATAAACCATACATAGTTTATATATTGATATATTAATTATATATGTATTAATATTACTCTTATTTTTATAAATACTTATAATATATTTTAAAGCCTTTAAAAAATAAAAAGGACTATACATAATTGTATTTTCTGAATGTTTATATATTTATTATTTTTGTATATTTTTCTATGACTGTAAATCAACTTTTAGGGTTTGTATTCTTGTTGAACGATGGCACTGTGAGTTAGAGAAGCAAGAAGCAGGACACTACGATTGATTCAACAACAAAAGCTGAATATATTACTGTATTGGATGTTGCAAAGGAGGCAGGATGGTTACGCAAGTTCATCGTAAAACTTGGCGTAGTTTCCTTTGATACTCCCATCCCGTTGCTTTATGATAACATGGGAGCCATAGCTCAGGTAAAGGAGCCCAGGTGGCAACAAAAGAACAAACATATGGAAAGGAAATGCCACTCCATTCCAAAGATTCAATAGCGTAGTGATAATATCATCACCAAGGTGACCACTGTAGACAATGTTGTTGATCCTCTTACCAAACCTTTACCCCAGAAGGTTTTCGACCAGCATGTAATAAGCATGGGTTGAAATATTGTACCTGAATGGTTTTGAGGGCTAGTGGTAGATTGTTACCCATGTGAGCCCCAAACAAACAACTTCTATAATAAATGTTATTGATATGTCGATATATCAATAAAAGATATTGTTTTATTTCACTTATTATCTGACATTAAATAGATGAATGCACTTTTAAAGTCCTTTCCTACAATTAGAGTTGTGTACCATGGACATTTTAATGATCATACATCTATTGATTCAAATGTTGAATCATAGAGGCTGGTGCTTGGATGATGTCTAAGGAGTTAGACTTTGAACTCATCAAGCATCGTCTAACGATTGTTAAGAAAGGATCTCCAGCCTAAGAAGGAGATGGAAATCTTTCTCTAAAGATCTGACCAGCCTCTTTATGCAAGTCCTCTTCAAAGGAATTGACATTCAGAGGTGTCAGGTAAGTTAGGTCAAAGTTTTTACTTAACGAGGTCGATATAACAAAAGACCTATCTTATATACTATTACGATATAGGCATGCATCCTCTGATCGGAGAAAGTTGTATTACTATACGTCTGAGTGTGTACATTAGACGGATTGTTAGGTTGATGACCTAACCAAGGTCTATACACTAGGGAGCTAGTGTGTACATGAGGGCATATGAGCAATACAATCTCTCAAAGGGATCATGCATGTTCTCTACTGAACCAGAAGACATGAGCTCACCCATGCGATATTGGGATTAAATTCCATGCATGGTCGTCTCACTTTGGAAGCTTGACAAAATTTATAGGTATGATATATGCTTTTGGAAAGTATATGATCGACACCAACTTCATGAATCTCGTAGTCATCATGTTAAAATCAACATATTAAACTCCTGACTTAAATAATCAGATAAAAATCATTGACAATTGGTTCATATTATCTAGTATTATATTGTGTAGAAACTATGTTTAATTAACATATATTTATTTTAATTATTTTCCTTGTTTTTATTTCTTATTAAAAACCCATAAAAACTAGGTTAAATAATTGTCTATAATTTTCCTAATCCTTAAAAGAACTAAAAAATACAAAAAAAATCTCAAAACCCAAAATCAATGTTATTACCCTTTTAAAATTACCCCTCAAAAATATCTTTTGTACAAATGAGCTCTTTTGTCTTTTCGTCCAACATGAAACTTGTAGATCTCATCAAGATCTACAGCTTTCATGTTTCAACTTTTTCCTAATTCTACTTCTAACTATTTATTTTATATTTTTCTTTGTTTTTTATCTTCAAATTTTCTGATTGGGCCACGTGGCGCCCTCTGGGACGCCCACGTAGCCTGCTTCCCTCGTGCCACTTGGCCTCTCCAGCAACCCTCCGATCCTCTCCTACTTGCATCCATCCAAGCCGTCCACTCTCGCGTCGCTTCCGGCCATCAGATCTCTCCTGAGATCTTATCCCCACCATTTGTACCTACCTACCCTCAGCCACACGATTAGACTACCATCCTAAGGCCCTCATCTCTCCACATCATCCATCTTCTTCCAGCCATTCGATCATGCTCACCTCTCCATCTGGGCTTCTCTTTGGTGCCTATACCTTAGTTGTTGGATCAGATACTATGATCTGATCTCTACCCCTCGCCCACGCTTCCATCCTAGCCGTTGGATCTAAGCACTCATCTCCTACCTCTCGTTGGCCTCCCTTCCCAGTCGTTACCCTCGCAAGCCACCCGCCCCCTTCCTATTATAGAAACCACTTCTGAACACCTCCTCCTCTCGTAACGCCATCTCCAAGTAGTTGTTACCTCCACCTCCTTTGCGCATCTCAACAACACCTCCACCATCACTTCCAGCCATCAAGACATCCGTTTAAAGATCCTGCCTCACCACCATAACTCCTCCACCTTCTCCCTATAAAACCACCCCCTTTATCACCATCCACCATCCACGAGGATTCGCCCTAGCTTCCTCTGCCCTCTGGTGACAGCGGAGGGCGGTTTTGTCGAGGAAACGATAGTCGCCTTCCCCAGGTGTGATCCATGGTCATCTGACCATGTTGCAGCCGCCTCGTGCACCGCCGCGCATCGAGGCACGGTAACCCTCATTGTACGATGACTAGAGGCTCCAGTTCGAGCCTTGACCCAGATTGCTGCCTCCACCAAACACCTTGCTCCGGCCATGTACTTTTCCTTATTTTCCTTGATTTTCTCCAAATTATCCCATCACCTAAACCCGTCTTCGTCCCCATCTGTCCACCTTCGCATCTCCACCACACCACCTTCATATTCGCAAAAGCCTCCGCTCACGCCATCCCTTCTCCAGAACCTCTCCCCACTCCGATTCACTTCCTCCGTCGTCTCTGGCAGAGGAAGCTTTAGACCTCCGCCTCCCGTCTCCTCTACGGTCTCCACTCACCTCACAACCCACTCACTTCATTACACGCATGCTTCGGCTATTTCTAACGTTTGCAGGTGTCCCCATCTTCAATGGTCGAAGATAGCATGCCCTCGTCAATCTCGAGCTCTGCCACCAGTGACACTTCATCGACCTACCGAGTCGGTCGCTCTGGAGACTCCCCACATCTCCAGCTCCTTCACGAGGACCACAACTACCTTCGCCAACCTTCACATGGCCTCATGGAGTACGGAGGCGCCCCAGGGAGGTCGCTGGAGCGCAGCCTCCTTTGGCGACCTTCGACGGAGCATAAAAGATATATACCATCTGATCGATTAGATCGGGCGACCCTTACGATGCCACATGGCACGGCCGATCCTCCTGCCGAACCTCCAAGCTCAGATTCCCCGAGCCTCTCACCGAGCCACCAGTGCCTACCATGTCAGCTCCAAGCCTGATCCTCCCTTCGAGCCTAGCCCTCGCGTGCATGTCACGTGAGGGCTAGGTAAATTACAGTAACCCCCCACAGGTTTTCCAAAATTACAACAAGGTCCAGGCGCATGCATCTCACGTGTGTGCATGGAAATTTTATATCTAGGCCCGCCAACTTCTAGAAATTGCAAAAAGGCCCTCGCGTATTGACAAAATTTCATATGGACCCAACTGGTTTTGCAGAATTGCAAATAGGTTCCTCCAAGGACTTATTTGTGATTATTTATCCTTTTCTTCTCCGTATTTTTATTACATTTATGCCCTGCACTATTTCCTTCATAACTTGGGCATCGTAGGTCCAAATTACATGATTTCAGTGTCGTTTTGTTCCTTATTCCATCATCTATCTATTGGCTTTTTTAATTTTCTCATCTAACACCAAATGAAATATGATGAATTTTTATTACTAAATAGTGTCTCATGATCAATTACTTTTCCATTAAATAGGTGTTTGCGTGTAATTTTAGGCTCAAATTAATTCGGATTTCAAATCATAATCAGTGCTCATGACTTGTAGGGCATTTTTGTAATTAGCATTTCACATGCATATCATTTGCACTAATTCATACATTATGTGTTACATATCTTACAATTGCATTGAAAAATCAACTAAAAAAACATGCATCATATAATTGCATTGTTCTGTATTTTATTGAGTGCGCCTGCATGAAGACCTGAAAATGAGGATTTAGTCACACATGCTTCTAATTGACCAAAATTTGATAAATAGACTAAAGTAGCTCGTGTCCCTATGTTCGATCTTGGTAGACTTGTCAAGTATAAATACTCCACAACATTCAAAGATTGTGATTTTTGACGAAACAAATTTACCTCCTATACTACGATAATTCTCTATAATTAAAGAGGCGAATTTGACGTTCATCACAACTCCTAATGAGCAAATGATAAATATAATGATAAAACCCTGAGAGACAGTTTAAATATATTTAAAACTTTGGGTTTATTCTAGGTCTTCCAGTATGTAGGATGTACAAGTATTAGGTATACTCGAGGGTGATGTGACTGTAAACGATTGTATAACCATGACACTTCCATTCTAAGGAAGTGGTGAAACATGTTTGTATTTTACTGACTCCTCTAAGCAGATTTGTAACGTGATCTTAGTCCAAATGTTGGACAATAATCTGAATGTAATTTGGATGCAATGAGAAGATTAGATTTACAGTTTGATTTGATCAAACATCTTTGAGAGGATACTGAGATCTGGATTTGAGATATGATCTCAATATCCAAGTCACTATACATGGAATGTACAATCACCCTGTACTTATCTCCAAGTATCTGTGGAGAAAGCACATTGTTCTTGAAAGAGTACAAGAATAATTATATTGTTGAATAATGTATCTGAGCATTGGAAATATTGGAAATTAAATATGATTTAATTATCATGAATAATGTTAATATGATTCATGTTATTTGGACACATAAGAATAGTCATCTTAGATAACTAAATATGATTTAATTATCAAAGACATGATTAATACGGATATCAGTATCCATAATAATAATGTAAATTATAAATATGATTTATAATATGCTAGAGGAATTTATTTGTAAATAGAATTTACATATTAAATATTGATGTGAATTTGATTCACATTATACAATTAATTGTAAAATTAATTTACATTTTCTATTGGCTGGTTGAATAAGATTCATAATTATCAATGGAATGATTGAAATTTTTACAATATAATTTGAAACTATCTTTGAGAATTTTAATGCAACAAATGGTGTTGCATAGTTGGATATTTATGAAACAAATGTTGTTGCATATTTAATGAGATAATATATCTCATTATTAGAAGGAGATAAAACTCCTTACTATAAATGGAGTGGACGACCACCATGGATTACGTCTCCCTATATATGGATGATAGTTTTATCTCTTTCAAATTATCCCAAATTTAATTAATTTAATATAAATTTAAATTATCTTGAGAGGATATATTTGATTTATCTTAAATTAATTAGTTGTTTAAAATTAAAGCAATAAAAATCGTGGCTCATCATTTTGAAATTAGGAGTTAATATCCACTGTCCAATATGATATAAAAGAAAGAGTAAGGGTTGCCCTTCCCAAGAAGAACAAAACTTCAGCCCCTTGAGTTGAAATATCTCTCTCTCTCTCTCATTCTTATATAAATGTCCAAACTCTCCATCTCTCTCTCAATATTATGGCCGCCCACCTTATTGTCATAGAGTGCTTCGCCGCGTTGCCACGCCATCGTGTTGCCGAAACAACTGGTCATGAGGAAGAACATGGATTTTATGAGACGCAATAAGGAGGTTCCTCACTTGGATCTTCAACTTGGACTGTGGGAAGCACACATCTCATCCATGTGCCTGTAAGTGCATTCACTGACAGATCGGACTTAAGACAGGAGGTCGCTTGCTTTAGAGACAAGCGATCACAAACACGCTCCAAGAGGTAATTCTATTACTTGTTTGTGATCTTGATGAAACGATTTGAGAAGTGTTCTTGAATCATGAGGTTTTATCATTTGAATTTTAAATTTCAGATGCCGCTTGCATCTAGTATGACTAGTTGCACTTGGTTGCATTCGATGCGATCTTCATTTTTCCATGATGCACTAAGTCCTCAAACCATAGTCTTCACTCCTTGGCATGATCCCTTGATGCCTCGGTACCATTGTATCACAAGCTCTTAGCTTGTCGAGCTTCTTCCTCATCGGAATCAAGGCCAAGACCAGTTATTCTCATCAGAGAATCGACCACCACATGCGACTACTTTCACATGCTACGTTTCCTTCTTGTATGTTACTTTAGATTTAGTTTTTGCTTTTGTTGTAGTGTAACAACCCATTATCTTCAACTTCATCATTTCACCTCATCGCGGCTCGCACTCTCGTCATCGTGTATGCCTCACCTCCTCCTCTCCTCACGCGACCACACCAACTCCATTTATAAGCGGTACCTAAAGAGCATCCCCTTCTCTCCCAATTTCCCAGAAGAACCCATTCTTTCCATAGATTTCGTGCACATAACGCAAGTCGAGCCCAAGGTCAAGCTCTTCTTTTTTATTGCAGGCCATTAGATCTCTTTCCCATCGCACCCATGATGATGCACATGCCTGCGCCACGCCACCTTGCTCCTGGCAGACCACCTCCGCTGTGATTCACCATTCTATGCCATCGCTAGTTGTAGAACAGAGGGGTGGTGGCTTGAAGATATAGTTTGTGTCAAATCGGATCAGCCACCTCCTCTCTAGGTTGTTGTATTGAATCTAGGGGGTCTTTTACATCCATAACCCCAGATTATCTCATTTTCTACATGTGTCTTCGCCATTAGAAGTGCAACAACTCAAGCCATGTAGATAAGTTATGGATTTGCAAGAAAACCCATATGATTTTGGGTTATTTTAAGAAGTTCTCGAGCACCTTTTTGAACTGTAATTTCTTTACTTTTGGATATGTACCCCGTCTTGTAATGCCTATAACTCCTTCATTTGAATTTGGATTTTGATGGAATTTGTTTTATTTGAAAGGTGACATATGGATCTACATCGTAACCACATCTAATTTGGACATAAGATTGATTAATGATGATTTTTTTGTAGCTTATGTATCTAATTTCCTTATTTCATAAATAATTCATTATAGACATATCATTTCAGCCTTCCTGATATTTTTTTTCTAATTAATTCATTGCATTTCAGAAAAATACCCAAAAAATATTGTAGGTTGTCCTTGTCCATATCTATATCATAGTGTCATTGTGTGTGATGTTATTGTGTATAGGGTCCAAAAATCCAAAATTACTTTAGAAATTTCAAAGACCATTAAAAATTGAAATAATGCCAAAAATCCAAAGACAAGAATTGAAATATCTACAAAAATATATGCATCCTTTTAGCACTTCATTTTGAGCTATATATAGCATTTTTTCGAGTGTCATATTTGTCTTATTTTTCAAAGTGCAGATTACCTATTCTCTTTTATTACTCAGACTTTCTTATTTATACAAAAATTCTAAAAAACATTTGAATATCTTCTAAAAACTTAAACAGAGATTTCTCATATTTTATTTATTTTATCCGATTTTTCTTGAGTTGATTACTTGTGTTTTATATCTTTTATTCTCTTTCTCTCTCATGTATTTACCTTGTTACCTTGTGATGTATATACGACTATGATTGTTTCTTTACATCTTCTCATTGTCTCTTTTGTGAGTGAATTAAACACTTGAGATAAAAATCAACTGAAAAGAAAACTTCTTAGTTAGTGCTCCTTGTGTTCGATGTGGGATTTCATCCTCCTAAAAGTTGAAATAAATATGTTTGTTAATTGTCTTGAGTGGGTATTACAACTTAACACTTTTAGAATATCACTCAAAATCATTTAACAAAATGGCATCATTGTCGGGGATCACTAATTTTTATTCGATTTTTAGACGTTGTGTTGACCTCACTCTTTGTGTGTTTATTTCATTTTAGTATCCATCTTATTTGCAAATCAAACTATAGAACTCTGGTATTATTGAATTCTTTATGCATCGTACACGGCTTGGTGGAGTGGAGCAGGATCTTCGGAGCACGAGCAGTTGCACGAGACTGGAGGCCATTTTTCAAAGAAAGATGTTGTTGGAGCATAATGAGCAGAGGAGATGTAAGCTAGAGTGTTTTGGGATCAAGTAGATCACTTAAGATTTATTTTTACATCTTCATTTGTGTATTCTGTACTATATATTATTTATAGCACATCTCTAACGAGATCTCGCATATGTAGCGGAAATCAGACACTTGTACATTTAGGAACATAAGCTCCCTTGTCATTTTTTGTATTTTCGTGATTTTCGGATTTTTATTGATTTTATTTTCATTTGTTTTCTGACTTGTTTTCTTTTTTTTCTAATTTGAGTTTTTTCACTTTTGTTTTTATTTGTTTTGTGTGATTGAGCCCTTGGTTTTAGGATTGCTTGATCGAGTAACTATGTCCACAACCTAATTTATCTCATGTTCCTACCATTACGCTTGGATTTAGCAAATTAATTGATGCTTCATGTAATAACAGTTCCTACTTAGGGTAATTTCTTTGTTGCATTCCTATAGTGTAGTTTCAATTCATGTCTAGCATCCCACATGGAGAGTATTGGGAAGCAACATGAGCACTTCTGACTTGCATCCATCATCATTTCTCAACTATCAACGCTTTCCCAACTTCTTCCTCTAAATTTGATCACGTAGGATACTAAAGGAATTGGAACTTCATTAGGTGTTTTCATGAAAAATACCAAAAAACATGATAACTAAAAATAAAATCGGGATTGTTTAACTCCACTTGACCTTAAAATAAATGTAGATTCACTGTCTTGGGAAGAGCAACTCCCACATTGGACATAGGTACCATTCAGACTGTGTGAAGCACACACCCATAAGGAATAGAGCCCCTGTCGTTGGACTTGTGCCCTAAGTGCTCGAGTCAGCTCTCGGGCCCTGTTATTGATGCAATCACTTACCTCCGACCAGAGATGAAGTGTCTTGTGTTCAAGTAGGTGTGCTACGCCGACTCGAACACAACCACTCTAGGAGACTGCACCTATGAGTCTGAATAATCAACCGCTTGAAATCACCTAACTCTAAAATTAAAAATATAATGACCTCTCTCTTACGATATTCACTATGTTGAGAAGGTGAAATTTGGAGTTTGCTTTGTGTTTGACAGTGGCTTTTGAATCCCATTGTGTTTCATCTCTATTTGAATCTTTAGGCCTCATTTCTTTTCAGTTTTCGAGTCATTTGATTTTTCTTATACCATACTCTGTGTTGTGATCATGGGTTGTTATTCTCTTAAGTCAGATCTCGTGGCTTCTTTTCACCCATATCATCATCTTTCTTCTGGTCTGGTTCAGGATGACTCTCTTCTTGAACCACAATTTTGTCTCATTTGATTTGACATCAATGACCATATGCTTGGTGTCTTATCCAGTCTTATGTTCTACATGCCTAACCCACCCTCTTCGTGTCCACCCGTGTCACCTTCTATTTCTTCTGACCATTTTGAGCAGCCTAATGAAGGTCCTATCGATGATATTGATCAGATTATTGAGCCGGGCATATTTTGTGATGGACTTGAGCTACCCATTTTTTATGAAGGCCAGTTCTTTTATCTCGATTAGGAGAATGATATCTATGATTATTTCTCAACTTTCTCGGGTCCGGTGATCTCTAATCCCATGATAGGATCTTCTCTGCCTTGGAGGGAGAATCCATTATTCAAGTTATTTCCTTCGTTCTCTCCCCTATGAATTTACATCACTCCCCAAAGGTTATCTATGGGAGGATGAGTTGTGTTCATTGTACTCCGTCTTACTTTCCGATTATGCATCTGATCTATCGGATGTCGAGACCAAGGCTTCTGATTCTTCTGATTTATCTAAAATCTAAGAGTATTCTCTCCTTGACGACCATTGCAAGGATGTGACATGTCTTGTGATACCCGATGATCCCTCTGATTTCTCTACATTATGGGCATAAGATATCACGTTTCCTAATGAGTCTCTTGATCTTGACTTTTCCTATTTTATTGAGACTATGATTGACGTGGAGGATTATATTACTGATCCATCCTTCTCAATGGTCTATTTTACTGGCTTCGATCATTCACTCTATTCAGTTAAGATGATAATTCATTACATGTTACCAGTACCTGGCTTAGTTGACTACTCTATTCTTCTAGTCGTATACACTCACTTGATTACTTATTTAGGTGTTTTTCGTCTTTTTTGATTTCGTTGTTGTTCTCACATTAATACGATAATGAGAGTATAACATTCGACTGGTAGATGCCATCTTGAACCTCGATACTACGTTTTACTAACTATTGTGTCTGGCTAGGGGCTTAAAACTTAGCGCTCGGCGAGAGGCACCTCAATACTATCTACCTTTTGTATATACATATTTCATCTTTTATTCCTTATGTATTTCATTTCCTATGTACACCCTAGATCTCTCATCCAATATTTGTTTCTACACTTAGGACGCACTTTGTCCAAAGTATAGGGGGTGTAGCATCGAGTTGATCTATTTCATTATGTTTCAGTACTCTTGTTGTTGCCTATACTTAGTGATCTCTTACCCAGAGTATAGGGGGAATGATGTGTTCATTCTTCCCTTTTATTTTTCTTCCATTATTGATCCCCTTGAATGTCTCCTCGCTTGTTGTACTCTGTGCTATACTTAGGGAGGCTTTACCCTAAGTATAGGGGGAGACACACAGAATCATTGATTTGTCCATTCTAACCCTCGATCCTCCCCGCGTTGTGTATAGTCTGCAATACTTAGGATTAATTTATCCTAAGTATGGGGGGTGATCGACTTCTTATTCTTTGATTCAGTCATTGTAGTATCAACGCTTTTATATTAGTGCGAGTAATGTCTTCCATTTTGCTCTTTAGAAACTATGACAGCATAGTTCACACTAAGTATAGGGGGTGTATATATACGGTGTATATACTATAGCCATAACTTATACTTTCATATTATTAATAACATGGCTATAGAAAATAATGGGTAAGGGTATAGAATTCAAATACAATCAATTTCATTGTAAATATGTCTAATAAATTGGTTTTAAAATGTTTTGCAAAATGATTTGAAAAATGGTTGGAAAATGATTTGAAAAAGCTTTTGAAACATTTGGAAAATAATTTGTAAAATAATTTCTAACCTTTGTCATAATCTTTTTTAAGTATTTGTAAAAATTGCTTTATTTTGTTTTATAAAATATTTTGAAAGTAGTTTGAAAATGATTTGGAAAACGGTCGCAAAAATACTTTGAAAAATATATTTATAACTTTGATAAATCTTTGCAAAATATCTTTCAATCTTTGTAAATGTTTGTAAATAGTTTGTAAAAAGGATTTATAAAATAAGGTTTTCAAAATGATTGTGAAAATAATTTTAAATTATTTTGAGAACATTTTAAGTAACTGTGTATATAAGAACTTTAATAAAATCCATTATGAAACTTGTAGATAATCCTCGTATAAAACTTGTGAATAAAATCTTATACTTACTTGCACATATTTTTGTATAAAAAAACATTGTAAAATCCACACCCCAATCTTTGTAAATATACACCAACTCTTGTGAATGTTTGTACATATACCACCCACTAAACTTTATAAAAAAAATCCCTAAAAAATTCAAAATTCCATAACTCCACAAAATTTTGTTTTTTTTCAAAATCTGCATAAAATTTTGCAAAATCTTTTTAAAAATCCATAAAGAGTTCAAAACAAGGAAATGTACTACAAAAAATTTTGCATTTTGGGGAATGATAATGACAATTGAAGTAGTCGGAATAAAATCTGAAGATTGGAGCTTGGTTGGACCTTAATCCACTTAATCACTGGAACCTTATAGGAGTTGGAATTAAGATTCTTCAGGTTGACTAGACTTAATTCTTCGACTCCGTAAGATTAGGTTCATATGTCACCTTGGTTGCCTAAGTAGAATATTTTAGGACGCACACATGAATCATGTCAAACTTGGACTCATGCACCTTATGCTTAGCTCAACTCAGTTGTAGAGGTAGAGGGGCTAGATTTACTAGCATGAGATGCACACGAATGGAAACACACGTAGTGACTTTATGTGACCAATGCCCCCCATCCCAATCTAGTAGCGACGAGGTCAAAAGATAGGATGTTGTGGGTTGCAATAAAGCTCAAAAGAGGGATAGTCTACTATTTCAAGAAAAACATTTCCTTATGTAAATTATGTTGTACATAAACAATTAAAACAGTATGAAATAAAGACTCTAAAAAGTTATACTAGAAAAAATCAAAGAAAAATTCAATTATCGTTGTAGTTATGTAATCAATAAGCAAGCTTGTTCTTCAAAGTCAAAGAATTTATGGATGCATGCAGTCAGATGACTTGACTACACTGGTCAAGTATCCCAGGATGTGTGACTACATTGATCGCCATCCATTCTCTTCTCTACCCCCTCTTCTTGAGCTGGTTGTAGTTGAAATTAGAATGGAATACACTGCTGATGAATCTATGATCTGTCATCACTATATCCTTTTATTATCCTTTGATCTTGAACAATTCAATAAAATGCACAGGAAATTCTCTTTAATTAACAACTAACTCGTATTTTATAATTAGCCCTAATTCTGAATAACACCTTTATATTTTCTTTATTTTATTATTATCAAAAATTCCAAAAAATAGATTAAATATTGTATGTATTTATCTTGGCTTTAAAAGAAATTAAAAATACAAAAAATCTAAAAGAATTAAAGGGGTGTTTTATTCATTAAAAATGCTTGTCAAATTTTTACTTTAATTCTTGATTGGTTTTGCCTTTTTATTCAACATGAAACCTATAGATGTCATCGATATCTACAATTTTCATGTTTTAGTTTTTTTTTCAAATTTTACTTTCTTATATTCGTTTTGATTTTTCTCGATATTTTCCATTTTTGGATAATTTCATTAGGCCACATGGCACCCCTAGGAACGCCCACATGGTCCGCTCTCCTTCTGCCACCCGCTCCCCTTTTGAGAAGTCTATCAGCCTTGATCTAATGGCTCCCATCTGTCCACCCCCACTGCTCTTCTCTACCGCAGGATCTTCATGACGGGGCCCATCCTAACCGTTCACCTCCACCTTCATCACAACTGTTGGATGGCATCACACCCAATGTCTAAGATACCTCCATGCCTCCACTTCTTTCACAACAATAGGATGAATCCCCAGCTCTCATCTGGTTGTTCCTCCATGCCACACTCTACGCTGCTGGATCAAACATCTTGATCTAATCTGAACCCTCGCCTCGCACATCCATCCGGGTCGTTGGATCACAAGATCCAACAGCTCCGGCTCATTCCTCCTCCTCTAGCGTCCCCTCTCTTTCCCATGTTCACCTCGTCACCCTCTATCATTGTCCCCTTTACTATAGTTGTTATCCCCACCATCTCCACTCCATAATGCCCCCCTCGTGTAGCCCTAACTTCCATGCTTCTCGTGCAACCTTAATGGCCCGCGACCAACACTTTAATTCCTCCATTTGCACGACACTTTCACCCCCTCCGTCACATGTAATGGTCGGATACCTCCCCATAAATATGCCATCATTTCCACATTCCACACTCATCCACCATTCACCGGCCAAGGTTGAGGCCCTCTCCTCCCTCTTGTGATAGAGGAGTGGAGGATCGAGGGTCAAAGACCCACTCCGAGTTGTAGCATCAAACCTTTACTGCCATGTCCAGGTCACGGTGTCTCCACCACCGTTTGAGCTCCGGGGATAGGCTGGCCTTGACGAGCGACGACCCGAGCGACCTCCACTGTTCAGCCCAAGACACGTCCTCTGTTTCATCGTCTTCTCTGATTAGGTACGATTTCCCTCTTCTTTTTCTTTTGTTTTCTCTTATTTTTCTCTACGCACAAACACACCTCCTCCCGTTCAATTTAATGCTTCACCACCTTCGTTGAATCTCCCTCTCCTTCGCGGAGGTCCAAATTGCCCTTTCCCTTCCTTCGCAACCCCCATCACCCTAGGCCTTCTCCTCCACCAGAGCAAGAGGAGATCCCACTTCGAGCTCTTCTTTCTCCACCAATAGCCCGCCATCGTACCTCCTTTCGCTTTGGTTATCTTCCCCACTCACATTTTGCAGGTATCAGATCAGTGGTCGGAAGCCTCAGAGGAGATCCATTCTACAGCTCCTCCTCCGATGTGTCTTCACTGACCCACTCTGCAACACTCGCCAGGTCATCCTCGGCCCACCGCTCCTTCGTGCGGCGTTCAAGAAGCTCCATCGACCTTCTAGCTTTGCTGCGGAGTAAGGATGAGGAGGATGACCCTCGTTGAGGATCACCGAAATTGTTGCCATCTAGTGATGGAGGAAGATGCCTAGGACGTACAGTTATCGTTGGACGGCACCCATTCGGTGGTCATCTAATAGTTGTGATGCGGGCACGTCGCCCACGCCAAAGCTCTGAGTCTCGATGAGACGGAGGCACCTCCGAATCATGTTGGGTCACCACATGGTCCGAGGTACCTACAATAGACTGAACCTCACCTGATCCCTGTCCATGCGCATGCCTAGTGATGAATATGTGATTCGTCATCTTTATTCATATATTTTTATCTTAAAATCCCTTATAAAACACTTGTATATAACACTAACTCCATATTCTTACTGACTTGTATATGTGTGTAAATATTGTACACTTCCTACCATTTTAACCTAAAATAAATAAAGAAAGAAAGAAAGGAAAAATAAAAAAAATAAAAAAGGAAGACTGTATATATGTAATAGATACAGGTTGACCTGAACCCCGAGAGAAGGTCAAGACTTGACCCGATCGACCAAGATTAAAGTAGGGGGAGATAGGGTCTTTAATTAGAAATTCAAAAAAAAAATGTGTGTTGTGTATATTTGTAAACTAACATTATTTTATCTGTACATAAATTGACCTCAAACAAAATAATTTTCAAAACAAAAGTTGTAAATAAAAATGTGTCCTAAATAATAAAAATAATTGCACAATCAAATTGTGTACAGAATAAAAGCAACCACACTTGAAAAAATCCACTAAGCGATAATTGAAAGACCAATTCTGGCTCCATATGAACTCAAATTGAACAAAACTCACTTCCATTGTATTCTAAATAAAATTATCTTTAAATTGGCTATGATTTCATAGTTTTTCGAGTTACTTGTAAAAAGTTGGTTTTCTGGGGTGGTTTATGCAATTTTTCCATGTATTTTACATATTGTATTTGTAAATATTTTTACTAATTATTTAAAATAAAATAATAATAATAATTTTAAAATAAAAAAACTAATATGCTTAATTACCTATGTATATAATGTCATATATGTATATAGCATATGTATATAGTTAATTTTCTTAGCTAACTACCACAAAAAAATTAACATTTATTTTTCAAATAAATAAAGTGACGAAAATACAAAAAATCTAATTAATATTTATCTTTCTACTTTATCTCATTTCAATCGCTCTTCTCTCTTATCCAAAAATTTCAAAAAATTCAAACTCCGTTATCTTTTCTATTGATATGGCTCATTCTCCCTCATTCCAACTTGATCAATCTTTGCTGAGAAGAGCCCAATCTCCGAGAGTATTCTTGTTGCAGAAGGGTGTCTAGCCTTCGAGTCGTCCGGTGACAGCGCGTCGGCCTTCATCGAGATGATCAAGGTCTTTTCCGCTCCTAAGGTGACATCCACGTTTTCTTCTTATTTTTCATCTAGATTAATCACAGTTTAATTTTTCGCCTCTTTATTTCATCATCATTTTTCTTTCTAGATCTTAGAATCCATCATAATTTGATCCGCCACCGACTCGATATTTCTTCTCACTATCTCGATCTTTACACGTTCTTTTCTACCTCACACGATCTCTCAACTCCGACCACGCACGATGGCCGGAGACTTGGATCCATTCCTCATATTTTCATGGATCCACATTCACACATCCTAATTTGTTTATAAATAAAATAAATAATATGTATTTTCTGTTTTTATTCCTAAGATTTATTTTGTAGGAAATAAAAAATTAAAAACTTTAAAAGAATAAAAAAATATTTTTGTCTCTATACAGTCCTGTTTAAAAAAAATATAGAAAATCTTTTATTTACAGTTTTTTATTTACATAAAAAAACAAAAAAATATTACAGTAGGTCATGGGGTCATCATCCCCCGTTGCCCCGATCGCCGTTGCCCTCTGTCGTGCTCGGCTTTCGCCTCACCGTTCAAAGCAGCCGTCGAACTTCTGACGACCCCCAGCTATCGAGCTCCTCCGCATGAAGACATCCGCCTCCTGTGCCGCCCACACGGTGGCTCCACTCTGGCCTCCGGCGCCCAGCCTTGTGAGGACCCGTGCCACCGGTCGCATGCACCGTGCGACACTGACGCTTCTGCTAGAGACGCCTGCGGTAAGGCATTGTACAACCACCTCTACCGCGAGGCGGAGCTCTCCCTCCAACGGTGAGCATGATCCGACGCCGTGCCACCAGCAGTGTTGCGCCCTCCTCCACGCGTCCCCTCCATCCCCCTCGTCGCGACATCCGCGCGAGGCTTGTACGAGGCGGCGGACCTCCGCCACGTACCGTCGAGTCCTTGCTGCCCCAGCCATTCTCCAGCGACCGCCTACAGCTAGCGATCTCCATCCGCCGCATCCGGTCACCGCCATCCCGCAGATCTGAGGGGCGATGGCGGTCGGCCTTTTCCCCCTTTCGTTGTTTGAGAAGATCGAAGCAAGCACAGAAGGAACCCTAGGGCATTTTTTAAAAAATAAAACATTTTAGGTAAATTGCAAAAATGCCTCTTGGAACTTCCTGAAATTAAAAATCTATCCCTGTGCTCTAGAAGGTCACGTGCAGCGTACACGCCTCCTTGGGTAAATTGCAGTCTTTTCCCGTAATTTATTTTGATTATATTTTAATGTGAAAATATTAAACATTTGCATTCTAGTCCTATTGTCCTGACTCATGTTGCATGCTTCTATTCATTAGAATAATTGTTTTTCGTGATCAATAAATTCTGAAAAAAAAATAACATTTTGCTCCTGATTTATCCCTCTACATGTTATATAACTTTCACTGTATTTTGTTGATATTTGATATTTAAAAAAAATCATAAACTATGTCTTCTTCTCTTCTTGAAATTCAAAAACTCATACAAATTTGAATATTATACTAAAAATTCTAAAAAAATTAGAGTATAATTGTATTTCATTGTCTTTTTATTTTTTTCCAAATTTCGTGCATTAACTATTTATAAAACCCAAAAAAATTGAAAACATCAAAAACCTTATAAAAATCACAAAATTCTAAAAAATCCAAAAATCATGATTTCAGATCATGTTTGTATATATTTGCATATATTTCATTTAAAAATAATTTCTAGGTATTTTGGGTATTAAATATTTTTAAGTTGCAAATTACTCCATGCTGTGCATTGTTTCTCATTTTTGCCACTGTTTGATTTTTAGAAAAATATAAAAATATATGAAAATTCTACTAAAATTCCCAAAAATATTTCAAAATCTTTAAAACATAAAAAATATTTTCTTTGTATTTTTCTGAGCATTTTTGATATAATTGAAAAATACAAAAAGAGTTTGGTGTGCGTAGTTCTTATTTGCACATATTGTTCTTTATTTGAAAATAAAAAAATTGCAAAAAAATCATTAAAATTTTGAAAATCAGAAATTAAAAAAATTAAAAAAGATAAAACATTCCATAAAAATCAAGGATAGTTTGCCTTTAAGAATCCTGCTTTTTATTTTAATTGATTTTTTGATTCATTGAATAACCTTCTGGAATTGTAGCCTCCCTGAGTTGGATCCTGTCCGCTATACAGGTAAATAAGTAGCAAAAATTTCTCTTGCTCCACATTATTTTCTATAATTATTTTGCAGCGAGAGAAAAAAATTATTTGTTTGATCACAGGATTTTTGGGGTCAATGACACTTTCATATATCACTTAAGCCAAACCTTGAAGATCACGTGGCAAAAAAATGGAGCCATTATCGGGGAGGCACGGCGGGGGTAGTTAGGTTTCTCTTTTGACCTGCTATTCTTGGTTGTAAATATCTATTTACATTTTACCATTTATTTCATTATTCATATTCACTGCTCATATTTGATAATTGTGGTTCTTAATTCTCTCTTTCTTTTCCTTGCGAGGGCCCGCGGAGCGAAGGAGGCGATCCTAGGAGAGACAAAGCACCCAAGCGATGTGAAGGAGGCGTGATTCTTCACCGAGCTGCAGGATAGCGTGAGAAGAGGAGAAGAAGAATTGAAGAAGATGAAGAGAGAGAGAGAGAGAGAGAGAGATTTTTCTAGCATTTGAACTCTTGTAAACGGACATTCATTTGTTGTGGGGTTTGTTTCGCCAAGTGCCGGTGCACTTGGGGGACCTCACCAGTTTTGTTTTCATCGCCTTTTTTCTTTGTTTTACACTGATTTTGTGAGCTACCTATTGAATGCTTTAATTAATTTGCTTGAGCCAAGTAATTAATTAGGTCCAAACACCCTAAACAAGAATTTGTGTACCTATAGAGTAGAGCGTAGTTTGGACTTAGTCAAATTAACTTATTCTTGCCTGTTAATAGAAGCTATCATTTAGGATGGTTCACTTGCATCATATAAGATAGTTTATTTTTCTGAATTTCAATTCTGCGCGGATCACTTGCATGTAGAGTGCTGGCGACAAGGTACACATCTCTAACCACTGCATCATTGTTTTTAATCACACATTGGCATTTCCGATCTCCTTCCTTGTTTTCACTCACATAAGTTAAAAAGGAAATTGGACACTTGGTAGGCGATTCTTTGAAAATATTTTAACCAAGTGACAACTGCCTAAAATACGGGACTGCTAAAGAAAACTCGACCCTAAAATAAACATAAGGAAAAATAATTATTTTGGGGAGAGTAACCCCCTCATTGTTTGGCTTGTATGTAGCGAGAGAGAGACCCGCGCACTAGGATAGAACCACGCCCGAACTCTTTTCGAACTTTTATCTTGGGTTAGTCGTTCTCTAGCACGGATCTCTCCGGTAGCTGGTAAAGCGCCCCGCGACATCCTTAAAAGATTGAATTGATCGGATAGCCGGTAAACGGTCCACAATTCATACTGGTTGGGAAAGATCTAACTTTGGGATTAGGCCACTCTCTTGGAGCATTAGGTTCCTAACAGCTCGCTTTAATCGCTTTGATAGATTGTATTCTCACCAAACTCTAAAATTGACAAGATAATTGACCGAAACATCACGGTCTTCACATTGAGTGAGTTGGTGAACTGCGTTTGATTGCTTGTATGCATAACTAGATCCTTCTGTGCATTTGCGCCTTTTTCTTCACACCTTTTGACTTGACCCTCGTGCTCTTCCAATCATTTTCTCTTGTTTCAGAGATGGTCGACTGGAGTTATTTTAATCCGATCTTCGTGGATCCCTCGTACCCTCCAGCTGATCCACCTTCCTTTTTCCAGAAGGACTTTCCTCCCGATTTTTGCACATATCCGCCTAACCCATTATTTCAGGAGTTGTAGGACTTTGATTTTCTCCCACCCTCATCCCACTCACCCGATTTTGGGATTTGGAGTCACCTTTCATGTTGTCCACACTTGAGACCTTGAACCAGACGATGGAGCTTATGAATTCGAAGATTGGCAATCTATTTAACATCAATTAGAGCTAGAGTGCTGCTCCACTATTTGAGGATATGGATTCACTTGAGGATAATTATGAGAACTTACAATCACCCAAAATACAAAAAAATGAGAAAAACTCAAAAATCCAAAAAGAATTCGAGAGACACATTGTTGATTTATTTTGTGAGGAGAGGACCTAAATGGTTGATCATTTACCCACACATCTATCCACCACATGTCCCACCTTTGACCCCAAGGATTCCACTGTATAGACTGCCCTTGGAAATCTTCGTGTACATGTTGATTCTGATCTCCTCCCTTGTATGGAGGAGGTCCAAAAAAATTCATAATAATGTTAACTGAACCTGAAGTGATGGCCACCATTCACAAGATCATTAAAGCCCCACTTCACCAGGCCATGACAGATTTATCTACTCCTCAATACAAGAAGATAAAGAGAAGGAGAATATATGAGCATCACATCTTGACCATGGCCACTACCGACGCCATCGCCCACCGTCTACATTTAAGAAAGGGAACACTACCATACCTCTTGTGAGCTGCTCCATCTCTGAACATTCTTATGATAACACTCTCCTTGATGGCAGTTCGTCAATCAATTTAATACATTCTCTATGGTACAATCTCTTCATCTTGGGCCTCTCAAGGAAACCAGGATGATAGTTCAATTTACCGATGGATATATTAAGAGGTCGAAGGGTATTCTAGAAAGCACTGTCATTTTTATTAAGGACATGAACTTCACTTCGGATTTCGTCATATTGCCCATGGAGACCTTCACCTCTGTGGAGAACCCTCCAATTATCTTGAGACGGCCTTTCCTCGCCTCTACGAGAGCCGTTATTAATTATGTATCAGGAGAGATTCGCTTCCGTTCTGATGCAGGGAGCGATGTGTTGATCACTACACCCACTACTTAAAAAAGACCTGCATCCCATGAGAGCCCGCCTGTGTTAGCCAACCCCAAGGAATTTGACCTCGAAGATAATATCAGATATTCTTGTTGTATCTTGGATGATAATGAAACCCAGGAATTCCTCTTCAAGGAGGAAGACTCGGAAAGCATAGACCTTGGAGTTCCCCCTTCTAGTATGTGGCTATGCATTGATGCCATCCACAGAATTTACATGATAGACACCCTAGAGCGGAAGGCATACTCTGAGACTAGACAGGACGGACATAATTTGTCTACTTTCACTAATGAGTATGCTCCTATTCACCCTGATTCAGACAAGACCGATTAGGCCAAATTTGATTTTATTGCCATTATAAAGGAATATGGGCCTTTTGATAAAGATGATGATCCAGTAGAGGCTCGCCAGGCTGAAATTGATCCTACTTTTTTGGATTATGAATTCGAGCCTTTTTCCTTTGATATTTGTGAGACTTCCCAGGCCGGACATGACCATACTACTTCCACTGACTACTTCCACTGATCGGTTTAGGCATGCACAATTTGAAACCGCTGAGGATACATTTTTGGTTGATCCTACTCAGTTTATGTCTAATGATGATCCCATATCAACCTACACCTTGTCAGATCCATTCCTCAGCGGTCCCGCAAGAAGGTTCGATTTCGACCTTCTTGACCTTTGTACATCCTTTCGTTTCACTTTTTATTCTTCCATTTTATAATTCACCCCTTTTCCGTGTGTGTATATATGCTATACTTAGGATGTGCATTATCCTAAGTATAGGGGGGTGAATGATTTGTGTTGTTCATATTCGTCCTATTCATCACTCTTCTTGTTGTTTCCTATACTTAAGAATACTCTACCCTAAGTAGGGGGGGTGTTGTTGTTCATATCACGTCCTTTTATTTTTGAGTTTGTACATTCTCTGCATCGGTTGTCCCCTTTTGTACAGTCTTCTATACTTAGGATTACTTAATCCTAAGTATAGGGGGGATCACCGACTTCTCTTCTTTTTATCTTTTCTTTGAGTCATTATGGCATAGGAGTATTTTCACTTTTCTATACTTAGCACGAGTTATGTCTTCCTTTGTCGCTCTCTGATCACTATGAGGACATAGTTCGATCTAAGTATAGGGGGTGTCGAATATATTGTATATATACTTTAGACATAACTCGTACTTTTAAGATAATTATTTTGGGGGATATGTATATAATTTTGTAAAATCCATGTGTGTAAAAAAACAAAAAAAAACAAACAAAAAAAACAACAAAAAAATAAAACAAAACAAAATAAATAAAATCTTGTATATACTTGTATATATTAACCCTTTTTTCCTTTTTGAAGAAAAAACAACAAAAAAATCTTGTGTATACTTGTATATATTTTAGTAACCCTTTTTCCTTTTTGGAAAAAAATATAAAACCAAAAATCTATAAAAATATTGCATAATTCAAAAAAAGAGAGTTCTTTGCATTGTTCATATTTTCGTGCATTTGCATGTGCATTTTCAGGATAGTATTGACATTTAAACCAAGTCTGGAATAAAGTTGAAGAATGGAGCTTAGTTGGGCCATAATCCACTTAATTTAAGAGGAACCTTATAAAAAATGGACTTAAGACTTTCCATGTCCTAGTGACTTAATTCTTTGAATCCATAAGACTATGTTCACATGTCATCTTGATTAGTCTAAGTAGAACATTTAACAACACACGCATGATTCTTTCAGACCGTGTCTTATCTTAGACAAGAACTCTACACGTAGCTCTTCATGGATGTGGTAGTGAGGAGGCAGAATCTTTTGGCTTGGGGTAGCATACGAGGGTAGTACATCAAGGTGGAACCACTCGTCTTCGTCTAAGGAAGGAAGTGCATCTCAACTTGGTCTAGCAATGTTGAGGTCTAAAGACATGATGCTGTGGGGTTGCAATAATGCTTCAAAAGATGGATAGTCTACTGGCTCAAGAGGAAAAACTCCTTATGTACATGCTGCACCTTGTATATACTTTCAAAAAAAATGTGGAAAAATGCAGAATCTCCAAAAGTGGATATGCCTGATTGAAAAGTAAAATGCCTGCCCGAGTGTATATACAAAGATAAAAAAGGAAAAAATAAAAAAATAATAAGAGCTACAAAGTCATATTTTTGTAAGCTTGCAGCGGATGACTTGGCGACACTGGTCATGATTCCAAGGATAGGTAGCTACACTGGTTACCATCCATTCTTTTCTCTATCTCCACTTCTTGAGTTGATTGTACTTGAACTTAGAAGGGAATATCTCCGCTCCTCGAGGAAAGAGTTGCAAGACCGGGGAACTAGAGTTACCTTGTTGAGGGAGGTTGTTTCTTTGCTACTTTTGAGATGGGGAGCTGTACTTCACTTACACCGTACAAGTAAAGATTCATAATCATAAGAATTCGTATATGTAGACTTGTTCTGAACTGACTCTTGAGGAGACTTGAATAGGATTCTTATGTAACTTAGAGGTTGTTAAGTTTTAAATCCATTTCCCATTAAGGTTCCGACACACTAATAATCCAAAGGTCTGACAGAGCTCCAAACTACAATTTTATGAAGACAAGTTTAATACTCAATATTGTCCTATCTTCTTTATTTTTCCTTCCTTTTTTCTTCATTTACTTATTCTTTCAAATAAGTGTTTGCTAAGGGTCTAGCAAAGGTAAAACATAGGGGGATAATGATCTGTGATTCGTCATCTTTATTCATTTATTTTAGCTTAAAATCTATTACAAAACATCTGTATATAACACTTACTTCATATTCTTACTAACTTGCATATGTGTGTAAATATTGTACACTTCTTACCATTTTAACCTAAAATAAATAAATAAATAAAGGAAAAATAAAGGAAAAAATAAAAAAGGAAGACTGTATATATGTAATAGATACAGGCTGACCTGAACCCCGAGAGAAGGTAAAGACTTGACCTGATCGACCAGGAATAAAGTAGAACATTTAACAACACACGCATGATTCTTTCAGACCGTGTCTTATCTTAGACAAGAACTCTACACGTAGCTCTTCATGGATGTGGTAGTGAGGAGGCAGAATCTTTTGGCTTGGGGTAGCATACGAGGGTAGTACATCTAGGTGGAACCACTCGTCTTCGTCTAAGGAAGGAAGTGCATCTCAACTTGGTCTAGCAATGTTGAGGTCTAAAGACATGATGTTGTGGGGTTGCAATAATGCTTCAAAAGATGGATAGTCTACTGGCTCAAGAGGAAAAACTCCTTATGTGCATGCTGCACCTTGTATATACTTTCAAAAAAATGTGGAAAATGCAGAATCTCCAAAAGTGGATATGCCTGATTGAAAAGTAAAATGCCTGCCCGAGTGTATATACAAAGATAAAAAAGGAAAAAATAAAAAAATAATAAGAGCTACAAAGTCAAATTTTTGTAAGCTTGCAGCGGATGACTTGGCGACACTGGTCATGATTCCAAGGATAGGTAGCTACACTGGTTACCATCCATTCTTTTCTCTATCTCCTCTTCTTGAGTTGATTGTACTTGAACTTAGAAGGGAATATCTCCGCTCCTCGAGGAAAGAGTTGCAAGACCGGGGAACTAGAGTTACCTTGTTGAGGGAGGTTGTTTCTTTGCTACTTTTGAGATGGGGAGCTATACTTCACTTACACCGTACAAGTAAAGATTCATAATCATAAGAATTCGTATATGTAGACTTGTTCTGAACTGACTGTTGAGGAGACTTGAATAGGATTCTTATGTAACTTAGAGGTTGTTAAGTTTTAAATCCATTTCCCATTAAGGTTCCGACACACTAATAATCCAAAGGTCTGACAGAGCTCCAAACTACAATTTTATGAAGAAAAGTTTAATACTCAATATTGTCCTATCTTCTTTATTTTTCCTTCCTTTTTTCTTCATTTACTTATTCTTTCAAATAAGTGTTTGCTAAGGGTCTAGCAAAGGTAAAGCATAGGGGGATAATGAATCTGTGATTCGTCATCTTTATTCATTTATTTTAGCTTAAAATCTATTACAAAACATATGTATATAACACTTACTTCATATTCTTACTAACTTGCATATGTGTGTAAATATTGTACACTTCTTACCATTTTAACCTAAAATAAATAAATAAACAAATAAAGGAAAAATAAAGGAAAAAATAAAAAAAGGAAGACTGTATATATGTAATAGATACAGGCTGACCTGAACCCCGAGAGAAGGTAAAGACTTGACCTGATCGACCAGGAATAAAGTAGGGGGAGATAGGTCCTTAATCAGAAAATCCAAACAATTTGTGTTGTGTATATTTGTAGACTAACACTATTTTATTTGTACATAAATTGAACTCAAACAAAATAATTTTCAAAATAAAAGTTGTAAAAAAATGTGTCCTAAATAATAAAAATAATTGCACCATCAAAAAATGTACAGAATAAATGCAACCACACTTGGAAAAAGCCACTAAGCGATAATTGAAAGACCAATTCTGGCTCCATATGAACTCAAATTGAACTAAACTCACTTCCATTGTATTCTAAATAAAATTATCTTTAAAATGGCTGTGATTTCATAATTTTTGGAGTTACGCGTAAAGAGTTGATTTTCTAGGGGGTTTGTGCAATTTTCCCATGTATTTTGTACACATTGTATTTGTAGATATTTGTAAAAAAAATTTACTAATTATTTAAAATAATAATAATAATAATTTTAAAACAAAAAAACTAATTTGCTTAATTACCTATGTATATAATGTCATATATGTATATAACATGTGTATATAGTTAATTTTCTTAGCTAACTACCACAAAAAAATTAACATTTATTTTTCAAATAAATAAAGTGATGAAAATACAAAAAAATTGTTAATATTTATCTTTCTACTTTATCTCATTTCAATTGCTCTTCTCTCTTTTCTCTTATCTTCATCTAAAAATTTCAAAAAATTCAAACTCCATTATCTTTTCTATTAATATGTCTCCTTCTCCCTCATTCCAACTTGATCAATCTTTGGTGAGAGCAGCCCAATCTCCAAGAGTCTTCTTGTCGCAGAAGGGTTCCTAGCCTCCGAGCCGTCCGGTGACAGCGTGTCAGCCTTCGTCAAGGTGATCAAGGTCTTTTCCGCTCCTAAGGTAAGATCCACATTTTCTTCTAATTTTTCATCTAGATTAATCTTTGTTTTATTTTTTGCCTCTTTATTTCATCGTAATTTTTCTTTCTATATCTTAGAATCCATCATTATTTGATCCGCCACTGACTCAATTTTTCATCTCACTATTTCGATCTCTACACATTCTTTTCTACCTCGCATGATCTCTCAACTCCGGCCACGCACGATGGCCGGAGACTTGGATGCATACCTCATATTTTCACCAGAGCCCCATTCATACATCCTATTCACTTGCGGCAAGGCACCGCACAACCACCTCTGCCGTGAGGCGGCACTCTCCCTCCAGCCGCGAGCCCGATCTGACGTCGCGCCCTTCTCCATGTGTCCCCTACAGCCCCCTCGTCGCACCATCCACGTGAGGCCCGCACGAGGTGGCGGACCTCTATCGAGTCCACGTTGCCCCGGCCATTCTCTAGCAACCGCTTCCAGCAAGCGATCTCCGTCCACTACATCTGGTCACCGCCATTCCACGGATCTGACGGGCGGCGACAGTCGGCCTCTTCCCCCTTTTGTTGTTTGAGAAGATCGACGCAAGCATAGAAGGAACCCTAGGGTGTTTTTAAAAAAATAAAAAAATTTTGGGTAAATTGCAAAAATGCCTTCTGGAACTTTCTAAAATTATAGATCCGTCCCTGTACTCCAGAAGGTCATGTACATCGCACACGCCCCCTTGGGTAAATTGCAGTCTTTTCCCACAATTTATTTTGATTATATTTTAATGCAAAAACATTAAACATTAAACATTAAACATTATGAAAAAATCACATTTTGCTCCTGATTTATCCCTCGACATTGTATATATTTTTCATTGCATTTTGTTAATATTTGATATTTTAAAAAAATAAAAAATTGTGTCCTTTTCTCTTCCTGAAATTCAAAAATTCATACAAATTTGAATATTACTCCAAGAATTCTAAAAAAAATGGAGTAATTGTATTTCAATGTCTTTTACTTTCTTTCCAAATTTTGTGCATTAACTATTTATAAAACTAAAAAATTGAAAACATCAAAAATCTTATAAAAATCACAGAAAATTCAAAAAAAAAACAAAAATCGTGATTTCGGTTCATGTTGGTAGATATTTGCATATATTTCATCATAAAAATAATTGCTAGGAGTTTTAGGCAATTAATATTTTTAAGTTGTAAATTACTCCAAGCTGTGCATTGTTTCTCATTTTTGCCTCTATTTGATTTTTAGACAAATACAAATATCTGAAAATTCTACAAAAATTCCCAAAAATATTTCAAAATCATTAAAACACAAAAACATTTTTATGGATTTTTCTTAGCATTTTTGATATAATTGAAAAATACAAAAGAGTTTGGTGTATGTAGTTCTCATTTTGTAAATATTGTTCTTTATTTGAAAATAAAAAATTGCAATAATAAAATCACTAAAAATTCAAAAATTAGAAAATAAAAAATTAAAAAAAAGATAAAAATTTCACAAAAACCAAGGATAGTTTTCCTTTGAGATTCTTTCGTTTTCTTTTAATTGATTTTTGGATTCATTGAATAACCCTCAGGAATTGTAGCATCCCTGAGTTCGATCATGTCTGCTATACAGGTAAATAAGTAGAACAAATTTCTCTTGCTACACATTGTTTTCTATAATTATTTTGCTGCGAGAGAAGAAAAAAATTATTTGTTTGATAGCGGGATTTTTTGGGTCAACGACACTTTCATATATCACTTAAACCAAACCTTGAAGAATATGTGGCAACATCTAGCGTGTGCGGACTGGGTAATTTGCATCCGTACGCCGTTAGTTTCTCCATTTTACAAAAAGGTTCCTCCTTAGTGCATGTACCTCACGTGCCACACTTGGAAAAATTGCATAGGGAGCCAACTGGTTTTTGAATATTACAATCATGCCCCTTTGGAAGACCATTATCCATATTTTATCTTTATATTTTCCATGTTTTTCTTACAATTATGTCCCTTGACTCTTATGCTAATATCTTGAGCACCTAAATTCCATTTTTAATTATTTTAGTTTCATTTTTTGCTAATTTTATGCTCTTCCTCATGGCTATTGTTTAATCACTTATTTGACTCTTTCTTAAATAATCTAAATCTTAAGTATTTTAAGTGTTGATTACTCTCTAAATAATTGCGGTGAATTGAACTATGATCATGTTTATATATCAATTACTACTGTAATTGATTTTCTCTTAATACTCGATGATGGTATTAGTTTAGGGGTATTTTGGCTCTCATTATCTTATTGCATAGCATGGCATGACATCTGCATTTCAACCTACATAAAATTGAAAACAAATGCATATTATTGATGAATCTATGACTGATCACTCTAAAAGAGATTAATTAAGCTCAGTTCCATAAAATTCATCTGCATTTTATCAATTTTATTGCATAATTAACATCCATGCATATGTAAATAATAATTGCATTTTATCATGCATAATCGCATAAAATAAGAAGCAAAAATCCCAGCCCTATTGGCATGTAAAATAAGCTAACTTCTCTGATTTGCAATTAATTCATGCTAACTCCAGATCTCCTGAAACCACATCCATTGTCTATATATTACTAACAAGAATAAAAGAAAAATACAAAAAAACACTCATAGAAATAATTGACAAATAAACCCAAACCCTAATTTCTGCAGATTCAAACGATGATATCTTCCTCAAACGGTGTCTCATTTGATCCTACTCACTTTGATGTAATGTACATTCAACTACCTTCAAAACAAGACAAAGTTCAAGTGAATCGGAGCTCATATGTGGAAGTTGGGTTTTGGGCCTCTTTTATGCATTTTGTATTTTATCCAATTTTGACTTATTATTTTATGTACATATTTGACTCTTTTTATTTATTTTTTTTTCAATTATTTTCTTTGACAAAAGTTTTATCAAAATGCATAAAAATCCAAATCCAAAATAAAATCAAAATCAAAGAAATTGACAGAGTTTGAGTCTTCACTAATAGTATGCATAATAAGTCCTTTGTATTTTATTTTCTTATTTTATTAATCACTAAAAATCCAAAAAATTGGAGTAGTGTGTACATATTTTTTATTTATTTTATCTAATTTTATTTTGATGTTTATCCTATTTAAAAATGACAAAAATTACAAAACCCAATAATCCAGGTATTCTATGTACAAAGAGTACCCCTAAAAATATTACTTTGTGCAAATGACATATTTTGGTTTTAGTCTCTTCATAAAAGTTGTAGATATCATTGAAATGAGCAACTTTTGTGAAGATATTTTTTTGATCCGAGATCGTCAGCTATTTCATTTCGATTTTTATTTTCTTTTATTTTTCGAATTTTCTAAGAGAGACATGTGGTAGCTCCTGGAGCTGCTACGTGTCACCCATTTTGAACTTTGATATTTCAATTTTTAATTAATAATAATAATATAATTAAAAAATGACATGTGGTACCCATCTGGATGTCCGATTTCGATCGATCGAACGGTCACTTTGTGTCATCTTCTTCCCCCAATTACTGTTGCTGCCTCCCTCATGATCCCCATCTCCGATCACCTTCCTATTCCACCGGACACAACCTTCTAAATTCGGTCACCCCCTTTCCTATTTTTTTGCTCCCCTCATCCAATTCCAATCAGATAGACATCATCGCCGACCATCTTCCTTTCTCTCCCACCGCCTATCGTCGCCTACCACATCTGTATCCTCATCTAGATCCCAACTCTGATTCGACTGCCGCCTCGTCAATCTCCCTCGCAAACAACTTCCTTCTCCCGCACTCTCTCCATCTCTCCTATTTAACGACCACATCCAGCCCTGTCCAACTCAACCATCATTTCTAGCAAAAGGAGGAGCTCCGGGGACTTCGGGCGGTGACAAAACCTCGAGTCCATCCGTCTCAGATGACCTTGAGATCCAGATCGACAAGATCCCAGGCGCGTTGTTTCCCCATCACAGCCTCCCCTACCGTAGTCTGCTCCTGCTCTAGGCATTTTCAGTGTCGAGCTTCGCCTTTTAAGGTACCCCTTCCGCTGCCTTCGCTTTCATCTCCTCCTACGCCAAATCTCCATTACTCCAACCACCACATCCATCTTCCACTTGTTTTGAACCACCCTCCATCTTCCTGATCAACATCGTAGCAACCACTGTACATAAACATCGGAGGACCTCCGAGCATCTCCATTCACACTTCAACAATAACCGAGGATTCTACGCCTCATTCTTCATATACTCCTCCAAGGGTTCTTCTCTAGGATCGCCCCTCCGCCAGGTCTTCATCACCATCGATCATCATCGGCACAACAAAGAACCTAGGGAACCCTCCTCGCTTCGTCAGAGATCTAGCTCTTCAACTACTTCAGCAAGGCTCTAGATCGGGACTCCATCCGCACCATCTAACTCATGCATGCACCCCGGCTTCACCACCATTCACCATGGACACCCCTCGATCGTGTGTCACTCATCAGGGCACCTTCGACTACACCCCGCATCTCTGTTTACTTCGATATCGACCACCCTCAACATCGCCTTCCTCAGACCATGCGTACAAGTACTCAAGCTGACTCAGCCATTTCCCTCACGTGAGGCATACGTGAGTGTGGGATCAATTGCAAAGGAGCCCCCTCCAACCCCCCCTCCCCCCATCCACCCAAGTCCGCCTGTTGCATCGAAGTGTAGCCATCCAGGGGTCACGTGAGGCATACATGACCCACTAGGAATATTTCTTGGAGATCCTCCCAGGTCTAGGTAATTCCAACCGTATCCCTGCACTGCAACTTTTAATTTATTTCTTATTTTATTTTACAATTAGGACCTTAATTCTCTTGTAATGTTGAACCCTGTTCCGACACCATTTTACTATTTCGAAAAATAACATTTTATTCTATAATTAATTCTCTACATTGTGGCACTTAAATCTCATTATGCTCTATGGTTAATTTATAATAATTAATTCTTATGGATATTTGCATATTTTTCCCATTCAATGCTTACAAATTCATATAAAATTGACCACGGATCAGAAAATTCGCAAGAAAATCATGGATCATAGAATTAATTGTATTTCACATTGTGTTAAAAAATTTGCATTTGCATGCATCATTTGCTCTATAAAAAATATTTTGTGTATTTCAATATTTAATTTTTGATAAGTTTTCTATCTCGTATTTTTAGGGTTTAAGATTTTTCTGAGATAGATCACATAGTGATATATCTTAGATAATTGTATCCCCTAAAAAATAAATGAGTTTAATATTTATTATATCTAATTATTGAGATTCACACTATATACACCATTTAATTCATTAAATATGCGCATTGTATTAGAAAGTTCCTAAAAATAGAATGTAATCATTTTATCATTTTTAACATTTTGGCCAAGATTTATGATTTTTGGACATCGTTTAATTGCCAATAATTTTCTCATCCTTAAAATTGGCCCGTATTTGCAATTAGAAATTGCATTAAAAATACCAAAAAGATCTGCCTCAGAAATCATTCATTAAATTTGATATATCTAAACCTAAGTTGCTCCTTTGCCTCCTTGATTTCGACCCTGGGACTTGCCCGTGTTAATAAACATAAAATTGAATTGCATTAATTTGATTAATTAATTAAGCAATTATTTTTTATTGATCCCTATTGCCCCACTACAACATAAAAATGACGAAATAAACAAGTTGATTATCGAATAAATAAGATGGCTGTTGTGAGGGAGGTAAATGGCTTAGGTTTTTGTCTAAAAAATTAGTTTTAAGTTTTCCATACATTCAGATATTTTGATCCCCGAACCTTGCCATTGTACATTTTCCACTTATTTTCAAGCATTTATTTATTTTTCAGTTTTTTCATGTTATTTATTTTTTATTAAATTTTATGTCAACTCTCTTACATTTTCTCTCTTGTTTTTTGTGTGAGGTGGCCGGCATATGTGGAGCAATTTTTCAAGAAAATGGTGCATCTTCCCCGACTAACGAAAAGCTGTATATTAAATTAAGATCGAGTCAAGTTGTGAGAAAGTGTAGATTCTAGGATTTTAATTTCTGCAATTTTAATTTTGTAATTAATTCCTTATTTACAACAGTTTCCGTTTGGAATCTCATGTACGTAACCAAGACTTGAACTTTTTCTGTGATGTGTCGTGGCATGTTTTACTCTCCGATGAGTGTGGGGCCCGACTTGAGGGGCTCGTAGGTTAGACCTACACTACGACTATTAAGAGATACTAGGGTTTATATTGCTTCTGCTTGTAGAACCTAGGGCCACACTGCACTTTAACTGAGATGCACTTTAGATCGTTCAGTATAGTCAAAAATTCAATCCGTTTCTTCCCGGCTAATAGAACTTCCTGCTAGGTGGGGTTTGTCAGCTTGCATCTCTTATAGAATAATTTTCAATTCTTGTATTGCATCCCACATGGAGGTTAGGAGGAATCACTGTAAGTCTTCTAACTGATCATGCATCATTGTTTCTCGCGTGCATCGACTTTTCTCAAATTTTCTCCCGCTTGTTTTATCACTTAAGAATTAAAAGAAATTGGGTCTGGATGGTAGACGTGTATTTTTTTCTCACTTAATTCTTCAGTGATCACCTAAATTAAAATTGGGAATGCTAAAAAAGAACGACTTTAATTAAACCATAAAATCAAGAATTATTGCGGGAGAATAACCATGTCCTTAGATTCATTTATCTTGTTGTGAGAATGAGAGACGCACACTAGGATAGGGCCAAGCTCCTGAATATTCATTCAGACTAATGATTCTAAAAATGACTATCTACTTCTCAGTGAGGGAACTACGATCTCCCTTAGCGGAGTGGGTGGTTAAAGGACAACGATATTGGCACTGTCCTTAAGTAACACGGGTAGCCATTTTACGGTTCGTACTTACACCATACTGGTTGAAAGTGGATGCAACTAGCCGTACGAATTCATGCTAGTCTTTAGGAAAATTTGTGACACCTAACAACTCGTAGAAAGGATTTCAAGATTGATTTTATCATCAATAAAAATTGATAAGATAATTGGCACGACTCTTCCGGCCTTCACTGTGTGAGTTGGTGAACCAGGGGTTTGTAATCTATTTGTATTGTGCATAGATCAAGATCAATCATCAAGTATCATACACTTGTGCCTTCACGCTCCCATTTTGATTAATGAATCATAATCCTCTCCCGAACCACCAGAAATCGAGAATGGAGGATTGTGGTGAATTTTGTTCGAACTCTGTGAACCTTCTACTGACCATCACAACCTTACCGTTCTCAAAGGCTCCGAGACACTCTTACTCCAGACCACCTTGGGTTTGTGGACACTCTTACCATGAGTCATCATCCTATGATTCTTTCATATTCCTCGAGGGAGGTCAGACCCAGGCTCTCTCTCCCTCTCCTCACCACATCGAGGAAGGTCTCACCTCGATGATTCTTGCTCTGATTCTTTCCACTCTATTGATTATGATTTTTCATTTTTTGAAGGTGAAGAAGAAGAAAATTTGAAGAAGACGCCTCCCAAGAAAAGAGATCGTGAAGAAGAACATAATGAAGACCCTATGCAAATGAATTTAGCAATATTGGCTATATCTGAGTAGTAGCAACTTTTACTGAGGGAACAAATTAACCAACTA
Organism: Ottelia alismoides; assembly: GCA_037367405.1. Classification (NCBI taxonomy): domain Eukaryota; kingdom Viridiplantae; phylum Streptophyta; class Magnoliopsida; order Alismatales; family Hydrocharitaceae; genus Ottelia; species Ottelia alismoides. The sequence continues at coordinate 297,210 of JAZKJV010003661.1, forward strand.
AATGCTGGGGGTGAACCACCAATGGAAGCAACCTATAATCTTGGCGAATACAGAATAAGGAATTATCTACAGCCACTTGAGCCATAAGTAGACTATGAACTAAAGCCCTTCTTGAACGATCTTCCTCGATTTCATGGAAATACTGTTGAAGAATCATATGCATTCTTACATGACTTAAGATAGTATGTTCAAATATGAGACACCCCAAGGTCAGCCAGGACTACATTTGTCTCAATGCACTTCCATTCGCCTTGAAAGGCAAAGCGGACTATTGGGTGAAGAATCTAGGAGTGACAATTACCACATAAAATCAATTCAAGGACATGTTCTTAAAAAAGTTCTATCCTTTGAATAGAACTAATCAGATGAGGACACGCATCACAAGCTTCTCTCAGATGCTTCATGAACCATTTTGTGGTTCATGGGATAGATTCAAAGATTTGTTACAAAAGTGTGTGTGTCATGCTTTGGATGATAATATCCTTGTCCAATCACTCTATTCTGGTCTCAGCGATGAAACACAAGATTTAGTGAACACTGCAAATGGACGCAACTATACAACATGAGGTGCGGATACCGTTTGGATGGTATTCGAGCAAATGGTTGAGACAAGCCACTCACAAATCGCAAGCAGAGCATATACTGACTGCCTCAAACCACTCTTATCTAAAAGAGGGAAGCAAACTATTGCTAAAATAATAAAGAAACTGATTTTGAACATGGGCATCATCGCTGACAAGCTAGTCTAGTGGATCAGATTCATAAGAGGATGAACGACATCGATAACAAGATCTCCCAGTTTATGAAGCAGATGGAGGAGCTGACTGAGAAGGTATCTAAGATCGGGATACAAGTCATAACTACATAAGTTGGTCCTATTTACCAAGTACATCATGTCCCAGAGCAGCCGATGTCAGGGTCACCTCAACCTTAGGTTCAAGACCAGTGATATGCCCAATCTTTCCAGCAATTACCACCACTAGCTGAGATTGTCGAAGAAGTACCGCCTCCGATGATTGAAGTGATTGAAATTTGGTATACTCAGGACCCTGCCCGACAGGGTAGTATGAGGGATCGTCTGTCCTACCAACGTCCCCCTACCTTCTATAATGCCATATTCCCACCTGCCCTGTCTTAGAAGTAGAGGCTGCAGTAGTCATACGACCGATAGTGCCAATATCAAGCAAACCAGCAGGGTTCGCAATACCAACAGACACCCCAGCAGTATCAACAACAGTAAAAGGCCCCATAGGGCCAATCTTCGAAGCAACCCTCATAGTCATCTAACACTCAGACCAAATCTGTTGATATCCAACAGCAAATGCTCGATGAGATTCCCTCTTTTCGAAATGAACTTCAGAATTTACGAGTTGACGTGAATCACTTATCCCATCAGAGAGATGAACAAACGGCTCTTGTTACAGCCATTCCTGCCCAAGTTCAAGCTAGCCCTAATAGCTTGAACAAATCTCAATCTCATCAATATGGTGGTCAGGTATACTATTCAGACTCATCTAGCATGAGCATGAGATCCTTTCGTTTCACAATATCAATGCTATGTCACTTAGGAATGGAAGGACCGTGATCGTGCCTGACCAGGCAAGGGAAATGGAGCAAAATGACTCGGGAGCTCAACCAGATGATACTTCCGAAGTTGAAGAAGAAAGAAATCTGGATCCACTGCCATATCCACGGAGATCGAGGATTACAAAGGTCCTTACACCTCCAGTCACGGTTAATTGATGAAACACTTTGCGACTCGGGTTAAGTATCAGATAATAACCAAGTCGTTGTGACCCAAATCACAAAGCAAAATCAACAAGAAAATAAAAGAACCATTCCGATAAATCAACCAAAGCACAAAATCCAATGTTAGCGGTCTCCGCTATTTATTTAACCTGGTATAGCGACCAGGGTCGAACAAAGGAGCACGGAAATGTACGAAGTAGTTGAAAAATCAGATCACAAAATGCTTATTTTGTAGTTTTTATATTTGCATAATTATTTTTTTTTATGTTCCAAAACAAGAAAATAAGACAAAGCCATAAAGGCAAACAAGTTTCAACAATTTTTATTAGGAGTCAAAAAGGCTCAAACACAGGAAACAAAAATATTTTTATGTTTTTCAAATAATCAAATGTTTTTAATGATTTTATGCTATTTTTCCAATTTTTATATGATTTTATAAAAATCAAACAAGAGCGAAAACAATGTACAGCCTGGACTAAAAGGCAAGTTTAAAATATGAAAAATGCCTAATGTCATGGCTGTAATTTTTATGAGAAAGTGAATAAAAATAGCTACAAATAGCAACTAAAATCCATTTTTTAATTTTTTTAGAATTTTTAATGATTTTTATAATTTTTTTAGTCTTTTGCAGTTTTTAGGATTTTTATAAGAGATAATGTAACAAAAGTAGGCCTGGAATGGAAACACATAAATACAATCACCCAGAAGCTTTTATGGAATTTTTAAGATAATTTTTATTTTTTTTGTATTTTATAAAATAAATAGAATGGTTCTTATGGTTTTTTTATTTTTAGAATATATCAAATAAAACTAAATTAATTCACAAAAATTACCATAAATATTACGTATTAACAAGAGCTAACAATAATTTTTATGGAAATTTTGGAGTTAAGTTGATATTTATTTGATCAAACACAAAGCGCATAACACACATGAACCTAAATGTAATTATTCAAAAGTTGTAGGCCAAAGAATAACACAATTAAAAGCTAAGGGGCATGATCTGTAAATTAGACAGACAAACACGTGCACTACACGTGACAAAAGCTCAGAGGGGCATAAATGCAAATACTAAAAAGTTCCCATTCAAAATGTAACATCCATGAAATACAGGGGATATAGTGCAAATAAACCACTGAGCACGTGGAACTACACATGAGTTCATATATACATGACTAAAATGCAAATATTAAAAGTTCGAGGTCCAAAGTGTAAAATATCTTAACTATAAATTTATTTAATGGACTAGATAATAAATAGTAAAAATTCAGGGTAAATAATGCAATATACCCCTAGGCACGTGGGGTGTGCGTGATGGCTCTGACAGCTCTGATCATTCCCTGCGGAAAGATCTGACGGTCTGAGGAATATCGGGGACATATGGTAGATTTGACCTGTCAGATATGATCCAACAGGCTGAAAGGCTGCAACAACGGTCGGATCAGATCAGAACTAGGGCTCTGCTCCTCATCCAATGGTGATGCAAGGTGGTGTACGAACTAGTGAATGACGAACTTTGATCAAGGATGGGTGCGCATCCTTTGGGCTGATCAAGCCTCCAAATGGTCGAGCACCTCTGTAGGGGTGCTCCACGTCTGATGACAGAGGTGGATCGGCCTAAGAATGGACGATGGTCGGGACACAGAAGCTTCACCTGGAGCTGCTCTGCCGAGCAGATGGAGGTTCAGTAGGGGCTTCCTGCATACTGAGGTACCTGTAATGCAAAGCTGGGACTTGGGGCTGTGCTCCAGTCTGGGTTATTGAAGCAAAAGGGAAAAAAGCGATGGTGGATGGGATTCAATCTTCAGCGAAGATGGTAGAGGGAGATCTTAACCTTAATCTCGACCATATGGTTGAGCCTAAGGATGATCAGGTTGCGGTGCAAGATGATAGGTGAGATAGTAGGTCGATCTGAACGGCTGGGTGTGGATATCGAGGCTCCGACCAGTTGGTCAGAGCGAGTGAACGTGCAGCAGAGGTGGAAAGCAAGATCGAAGCGAACAAGAAAATGAAGGGGATATGATGGATACATGAAAATATGGAAGGACTCCTGAGCTCCAAGCGATGAAGGTTGTTGAGGTGATGGCCTGAACCGAGCTGTGGAAGGCCGGGAGGCTAGACGAGGCAGCGCTCGTCGGCCATGTGGCTCAGCTGTGTGATTACATGACCAAACTCCGATCCAAAGATGGCCTCCGGTAGCTGTCACTCAACCAAAGGTGTATAGGGGTGGAAGAAGGGTGAGGCACGAGCTACCGTGTTGTGTAGGCGGAGGAGATACTATATAGGATGCTCGAGGGTCTAGAAGGATCAGCAAAATGCGTGAAACACTAGAGTGATCCGGATAAGCCAAGGGATCCGCAAAGATGTCAGATGTACAAGGTTTATCGGGTCCAAATCTCGAGGCAAAAGGAGCTCAGAGTCGGGCTAGAGAAAGAGAAGAAGTAGGTCCGGCGAGCACTATTCGGGTCTGACCCAGGATGGGGGAGACGTTGACCGGAGGTCAACATCCTGAATGACCCATCAGAAAAATCGAATGTACAAAACCTTTACAAATTCGATAAAAATAATAAATGATTTTTAATCAAAAAGTTTTCAGAATAAAAAATGTTTATTATTTTTCAAACTATTTTTCAATGATTTTTAATTATTTTTATGAAAAATAAATTATTGTATATATAGTATATGGTGTTATATATAGGTATAATATATCTATGATTTTTGCATAATTATTTTTATTTTGTTATTTTTACATATATACCCCTAATTTTGTATTTTATTTATTTTCAACATGGTTTTAGGGTACAAAATAATTTTTATTTTATTTTTATGACCTATTTACAGGTATGGAATAAATAGGGAGTGAGACATCTATACATGTATTTTGTACAAGTGAGAAAGGATTTTATTTTCATTTTTATTTTATTTTTTTGATTTTTATTTTATTTTTGTTTTATTTTTAGAAATATACATAAGGAGGTAATAATAATATTTTAATCTTATTTTATCAAAATAATAATTATTTACATATCTAGGTAATATATACAATATAGAGTAGGCCCTATCTCTCTCTACTTATTTTATTTGGCGATCAGGTCAAGACTTGACCTTCTCTTGAGGTTCAGATCACTCTGTATTTATTCTAAATACCTCCTTCTTTTTTCTTTCCCTTTATTCTTTTATTATTGCATAAATACATGCTAATTATGAAATGTTAACACATGCATGTTGAATGCTATCTTATTATATTTACACATATTTACATGATGCTTTGCTAAGATAAATAGCTAAAATAAAAGAATAAAGAGTGAGAATCAGGGATTCATCACCAATTCACCTTTGTTATCTTTTTCGCAACATGATGTAGACAATTTTGATTTTTATGATCACTTAAAGAATAAAGATCATTGTAATAAGAACTCTGTTTCAACTAAATCAAAGCACAATGTTCTTGTTTATGATTCAGGTTCTTTATCTCCTAGTTCCTTTCCCCCATGCTCTTAAGAGAGGAAATTGCATACGGAAGAAGAAAATTCATAATGATCTAGAAATGGCACAATTTTGTCAAGAAAACACTACATTTAAGGTGTCATTTGATCAATATGTGTCTAACATTCCTGCGATTCAAAAATACTTGAAAATGAGATGCACTTCTACTAGGACTCACAGGAAGAAACCGAATCAATTTGTGGAGACTCATATCTTAACAGTTGTCACTATCTATTGTTTAGAAATCAACATCTACTAAAGAAAAAGAGAGACCTGGGTGCTCACTATGTGGAGAATCGCTCGGGCAGTATTGTGTCTGCACACACTCTCTTAGATAATGGTTCTTCAGTCAATCTTCTACCCTTAGCATTATATTATAAATTGGAGTTAGGACCTCTAAAAAAATCATTACTCTACTCCAATCTGCATATCAATCAATGAAGAGACCGAAGGGAGAAGTGAATAATGTTGTTATCTTAGTTGAGGGCATGAGTACAAAGTGGACTTCACTGTCCTTGATTTGGAAATCCCCAATCATTGGAGAGAATCTCAAATCATTCTTCGATGGCTATTCTTGAGGACCGCAGGGGCAATAGTCTATTACGACATGAGAATGATGTTGTTCCATTGTCCAGGTGGAGTAGTGGACTTAGAGATAAAGAAGACAAAATGGAAGAGACTCGACTCTAAACCTAGTATCGAGTATGTAGAATCCTCAGAGGTAGAGTGCAAGTTGATTAGCACAACTGGAGTTTGGCAACAGATTCCAGCAGGATAGAGCAAGACCCTCTCATCTGGAGAGAATGCAGTGCATAATGCAGTTTGCCAGGTGTTGCCTGATTTACTTAGATATACATATGCCTATACCCTTGACGACATAGAGATCCCTTCGGATCTGTTAGTCCCATCTTCTTTGGGACAGTTAAAAGACATGGATGATGAGTTCGATGCAGATTTGGCTAAGTTATCGCACTACTTCTATGATCCGACTCGCCTTTCATCAGAGTTGGTAGCCAGCACATCACAGATTAATCCACCATCATCCAACACATAGCCTAATTCAGATGCCATTCAGCCGGACCTAATTTACGATTCAGATTTTCTTGTGCTGAAACCACTCCCTCTTACACTCAAGTATGTGTTTCTTATGGGACCCAAAGAGGTATTTCATGTGATCATTAGCTTGATATTACTTGTAGAATAGGAGTCCAGGTTTCTTGAAGTTCTTGAGTGGAACCGCAAGGCCATTAGCTAGATAGTGTCATATCTCGTGGGAATCAACCTTGCTCTCTGCTCGCACCAATATATGTTGAGGATAATATGAGACCTTCTCGTGAATTTTAGAGAAGACTAAACCCTAACCTCCGAGAAGTAGTTAAGAAAAAGTTTGAGAAATGGTGCAAAATAGAGTTTACCTACCCTATTTCTGACTCCAAGTAGGTGGCCCCGCTTCATGTTGTTCCGAAGAAGTCGGGAATCCAGATGGTCGCCAATAAAGAGGGGGTAGAGATTGCGACATGAGTACCCACGTCATGGTGTGTGTCGACTACAGGAACCTGAATGTCGTGACCAAGAAAGACCACTTTCCTCTTCCATTCATTGATCAAATTTTGAGAGACTTGCATGGAAAGCATTCTTCTATTTTCTTGATGGGTACTCAAGCTACAATCAGGTAGCCATCACTCCTGAGGATCAGGAACAGACCACATGTCCATTCGGCACTTACGCGTTCAGGTGCATGCCATTCGGGCTCTGCAATTCCCCGGTCACATTTCAACGGTGCATGATCGCCTTATTTGCCGAAATGATGGGCGACTTCCTAGAAGTCTTCATGGATGACTGCTCAGTCCATGGCGATTCTTTTGATAAATGTTTAGCACACATAGACAGAGTCCTCAAAAGGTGTAGGGAGGTAAATTCAGTACTCTCTTGGGAGAAAGTCATTTCATGGTGACAGAGGGTATCGTGTTGGGGCACATCATCTCCAAAAAGGGAATGGAGGTTGACCCTACCAAGGTGGATGTGATCAAGAAACTTGACCCACTAACCAATGTTAAGTCAGTGCGGTCACTACTAGGGCATGTCATATTTTATCGAAGATTTATTCATGATTTTTCAAAGATCGCTAGCCCACTGACTGTGCTCTTAGGGAAAGACACCGAGTTCATTGTCGATCACAATCTTAAAAAAGAATATCTGTGAATCGCTAATTTTACAAGCTCTCGACTGGTCTCTTCCCATTGAGATCATGACTGATGCATCAGATTTTGATGTCGAAGTTATTCTTGGACAAAGGCGAGATGGGGTACCTTATGCGATTCACTACGCGAGCAAAATTTGAATCATGCACAGAGAAATTATAGGGTGACTGAAAAGGAAATGCTCGTGGTAGTTTGGGCCCTAGAGAAATTCAGATCATAAATATTGGGCTCCAAGGTGACGATTTTTACTTATCACACAACAATCCAATATCTAATGGAAAAGAAGGATGCAAAGGCATGTCTTTTGAGATGGATTTTATTAAGCCAGGAATTTGATTTGGAAATTAAGGATAAACCTGGAATAAAGAATGTTATAGTTGATCTCCTTTCCTGAATTTAGCAGAATGATAATTCTGATATTGAACCAATTTATGAGACCTTCCCAAACGAGTTAGTTTGTGCTACTGAGTCACTCTCATAGTACGCTAACATGGTGAACTATCTTACCTGTAAGCAAGTTTCCCAGGGTTGGCTGAAGAGATATATTGATCGACTGAAGTCAAATTCGAGGAAATACTACCGGGACAATCCGTTCCTTTTCTTTGAGGGGATGGATGGTGTCTGATGAAGTTGTATTCCTTAGGAGGAATACCATATTGTCCTCACATATTATCACACACTTGAGGTAGGAGGGCACCATTCGAGAAATATAATCGTGCACAAGGTACTCCAATGTGGTTTTTACTGGCCGACCTTGATTAGATATGCCAATGATATTGTACAGTCGTGCCTGATTTCTCGGAGGATGGGAGGGATTGTTTGATATAGAGATGAAATGCCCATGCAACTGATGATTTTCTATGATGTTTTTGACGCATGGGGAATTGATTTTATGGGTCCCTTTCCCAACATCAATTGACATGAGTACATCTTGTTAGGAGTTGATTATTTGTTAAGCTGGGTAGAGGCTATCCTGGCCTGAACCGCAGATAGCAAGATTGTCTGTAAGTTTATCAAGGATCATATTATCGCAAGGTTTTGGGTTCCAAAGGTTTTGATTTCTCATGCGGGTAGCTATTTTGTGAAAAAGGAAATGAGACAATTGGCTAAGAAATATAAATTCGAGCATAGAGTAGTCAAACCTTACCACCCACAGTCTAATGGCATGGGAGAGGTTTCTAATATAGAGGTGAAGAGTATTCTTCAAAAATTGGTTCGTCCCAGTAGGAAGAACCGGTCTTAGCTTTTGGACCAGGATCTACGGGCATTTAGGACAACCTACAAGACTCCACTCAGTACTTCACCCTTTTGGATGATCTATGGCAAGCCATACCATTTGCCTGCAGAGTTAATTCACAAATCATAATGGGCGATCAAGAAGATTAATTGGAGTTGTCACCTTGGGAAGCTATTATGTGACTTGAATCTGAAGGACATATGACAACAGTGTGATATATAAGGACAAGGTCAAGAGATGGCATGATAGACACAATAGGCATAACACCTTTGTCCCTGGGCAGAAGATATGGTTGTTCAATGCCCGGTTAAAGTTTTTTCACGGGAAACTCAAATCAAAATGGACGGGTCCCTACATTTTCATAGATGTGCACAACAATGGAAGTATTGATATTGCTGAGCTCGAAGATGGTGCACAACCTTTTCTAGTGAATGGGTAATTGTTGAAGTCATATGTAGATTCTAAAGAACAATTTTCCCAATTCGAGGTCATCAACTTCATGCAGAACGGGCACATTAAAGACTCGTCAGACCACCCTACATGAAGAGAAGCAGTCAGACACAAGTTGTACAGATCATCTTCATTCTTCACAATTTCAAATGCACATTCTCTGTTTATTTGCCAGATCTCATTAGACCCCCACCCTTCTTCCATACTTAGGCTGACCAGAGCCTAAGTATAGGGGGACTCGATGCTCGTTGTATATACTCTCCTCATTCACTTCTCCCCTTGTCTGCCTCATCTTCACCCTTGTTCTATACTTAGACTGTCCACAACCTAAATATAGGGGGTGGGGTGCCTTATTTTTTAGTTTCTTTTTCACTCTCTTACCCTTAGCACGAGCTATGTCTTCTTCGCTTCTTGTGCTCTGAGGACATAACACTCGTTAAGTATATGGGGTGTATATATACTCTGTATATATTTTACCCATAGCGCATACTTTCGCGTAAGTCTATATTTTATTTATGGAGTGGGTAACTTAAATAACAAACTAAAAATAAAAAACAAAAAAAACTTTTATTTTAATAAAATAGTTTTGCAACTAACATTGTTTGTGTCCAAATTGTGTGTAAAACCAAAATTTTGAAAAAAAATGGCTTCTTATTCATTTTTGCATTTAAAAAAAGAAAAAGAAAGAAAAACAACAACAAAATTTTGCTTGCATTTCACGCATCAGAACTTCATCCAGCATTTCATGCATTGGTGAAAAGCCCTTGGGTTCTGGACCGAGTTATGAGCAGAAATCGAGAATGGTCTGTACTTGGCCTTAATCCTAATTTTCAGAGGAACTTCACCGAGAAATAGGATTTTAGAAGCTTCAAATCTTTGGCTTAATTCTTCGAGTTATGCATGACAATGTGTAGACTTTGACTCGTAGGGGTCGTTCTTTGGGGGGTTACCCCCCAAACCCATTTCTCCTCTTTTGAGGCCCACTCTTCCTCCATAAAAAATATATAATGCCATCATATCATCCAAAATTCATAAAATACTCAACTTCTACTCACTATTCCAAACTTCAATACAATCACATCACAACAACTACACACTTTTCTACAATCACATCACAATAACTACCAACTTTTTCAAATTTCAATACAGTCACATCACACAAACCCTCTCAACTTCAAACTCACTGACCGAACACCAAACACAAAAAAGGTTACCCTCCCCCAGATAATCCACGAACCAAATGTACCCTTAGTGTCTAACCTTATCGCCTCATTTTGGGTATGACTCTTGAATAGGTAATTAATATGTACTCTTGCACTATGCACTTAGCTCAACTCAGACGGGGTGTTGGAAGACTATGTGAGTCTCTTTTCTGGTAGCATGGACGTTTAAGGACCGGAGTACATGTTGAAATAAAGCTTCGGATGAGGGATGGATGACTAGGCATGATTTTTTCTAAGACCCCAAAATGTGTACAGAAAGAAAGATTCTACATTCGTAGGGGCACAATAAGATCCATACAGAGCAACCAAAATCCAAACAAAAATAAATCAACTACCAAATAAATATTTGACCAAAAAGTCACAAGCTTCAAGACAACATGAAGATATTAGTGGAGACTTGGCTAAACTGCCCGTCTTCACAAGGAGAGGTGACTACACTGGTCACCCTCCAGTTCTTTTCCCCTACTTCTAAAAATTTCTCTCCCTTTCGATTGTGAGCACAACACGACTGAACTTAGAAGGAAATACCTAACTTCCCATGGTCTAGTTATCGGAGGAGAGGTTTGTATGGTAGTCCGATATTTTTGATGGGAAGAGCTAAAACCTTTCATACGCATGAGACAGGTGTTCAATGTTCATGGGGTATGCTTTGGGAAGAGGATTGATCTAATATGACTTCTGAGTTGAAACTGTTATAATGGTGTGCAACACCTGGAGGCTGTTGATTTTAAAACCCTAATTCCCATAGGATTCTGTCAAACTAATAATCCAAAGGACAGGTCTAGATTCATTTTCACCATTTTCTCATGGCCTTGGTATGGAACCCAATGATGAATCTCCATTTTATCACCTTTATTCTACCATTTTGGCCTTAAAAACCTTAGCTAATGCATGTAAATAACTTTATTTTGTACATAATAGCATTCATTATTTATTATATTTATTGTGTAAATAAAATTGTTTTTAATTTCAAAATTATAGAATAAAGAGAAAAAAGAATAAAGAATAAAATTTCAATGGTATTTTATGACCCTAAACCCCGAGATCAAGTCAAGAATTGAGTTGGTCGACAAGGAATAAAGTAGGGGGAGATAAGGGCCAAAAATACAATAAAAACCCAATTCTTTTATTTCCCAATAAAGCATTTTTGACACCCATTTTATTCTTTATTATTATACACCAAATGAAGAAATGTTGTACATAAAAGTTGTAGATAATAAGGTGAATAAAAATACAAAAACAAGTTTGTACAAAAATAAGATACAGTAGTCATTTTATACACAAAATAAAAATCCAAAATCCCAACTTCACAGATCCATATCTTCCAAACAAAAACTCAAAATATATCAAAATCACCTTTAAACATATAACTTTTAATAAGCTATTTAATGGAGATGGTTTCATATTTGTGGGAGTTAAGGTGTGAAGGTTAGGTTTTAGGCCCTCATTGTATAGTATACCCGAATAAAATTTTTATTTTATTCATTCTTTATTATTTTTACAATTTTATATTTTTATAACTTTGTAAATATTATTTATAACTTATGTATATATTAAATCTAAAATAAAAGAATAAAACACAAAATAAGTCTATAAAAAACACAAGTAAAATACCTATGCCAATATTTGTAAATAAATAAAAGGGAAATCTATTATTTAATTCGTTATTTTTTATATTTTTAGACTCTTGTAAATATTATTTATATTCTATTAAAGATATAAAGCTGAAATAAAACACAAGAAAAATACATCAAAATAAAATAATGTACAAAATACATTGATAAATGTACAATAAATATATCTATATAATTTCTATACCTATTTATTTAGAGGTACAAATAACATCATAAAATATGATAAAAATATATTTATACACCTAAAAATAAGTTATACATATATAAAATAAGGGAATAAAATAAAATATACAAAATAAAAATAAAATAGCTAAAACATAGATGAACCTATAAATAAACCTATAAAAATTAACAATTAATAAATAACCTCAAAAAAATCATAACATAATTGTTCATAAAAAAATTAAACATTTTTTATTTTATACTAAAAAAATAATAAAATCAGTTACGATTTTTAAATATTTATTTTCTAATAAATGAGCAGTTTTGTCTTGTAGTGCCCTAACATGGGCCAATCAGACCCCTTGATTTGTTGACCTTGGGTCAACTCCCCCTTGCGCCTCCGACCTATGTCAGAGCCGTCTTTTCCCCCATTTTCATCTATGTTCTTCGCTCAATCCATCGATCAATCGTCCTCGAGCCCTTCATCAAATCTGTTCCTTGATACTCCATGATTCACGTGGATTTCTGAGATTGCTTGTACATGCAGCATTAGATTCTCGCCAAATCATCCTTGAATAAGGGTGCTCCACATGTCTATAAATAAAACCTCCTACCTTCCTCTTGCTTTCTGATCATCGCCTTAACCCTAGAACCCCTCGACTTCGGCCTAGTGCGTATACCCGTGCATATCCCTATGACAGGGGGAGTTGTCTGAAGCTCCGCGGCGGTTGGAGGGCAAAGGAGATCCACCCAGGCAGCGCTCCGATACCTCTGCTCCCTTCCTCACCGGCAGGTAAGAGCTATGCATTTTCCTCTTTTTAGGTAGCTTTTAATTCGTGCTTTTCAATTATGTATTTATCTTAGCTTGTAGACCTTAGTTCTAGCTTAATCACCCGATTCAAAGTTCGTCGAAGCTCCACTTTAGCGAACCTCTCCACCGTGTCCCCCGCTGTTTCACGACTCACCGACCATCCCATTTCGTTTCCCGTCACTTCTCCACTCTCCTTCCACCAGCCATTCACCCAAGTCAGTCCTTGATCTGGTCCGCCCGTCTCCTTCCACTGCCACTCGCCGGAGATGAACCACTTCACCACACCTCATCCCAATCCTTCACCAAATAAATGCCAAGATCCTCGCTGTTGTCTCGCCAGTTTCCTAACCCTTTTGTAGGTTTTGAAATGGGCATCTGATCCATGTCTTACTTGAAAGAGCACCTCCAGGTATCCTCGCCCTCCAGATCTCATCAGACGAGATCCGAAACTCTTTGAGGTGTCCAGCAGATCTATGGCGCATGAAGGAACATGTAGAACCACCCCTTGGCAATGGAGAAGGTCGTAGGAGCCCGTGATTCTAGATTAAAACTCGCCCCAGGCGAGTTCTTCCCCAGTTCATCTCGACCCTCCTCAATTGTCGGATGATCAAAAAACGCCCAAATGTTGTAGTTGTCGTTCGATCCAGCCCTCCCCCGACCATTAGATCGCGCCCCACTATTTAATCCAGACCATTGGTGATCAAACCGTAATCGCGCAATGCAAATGGCCTCACGTCTAAGTGGATCTCATCAAGTCGTCTAATGGCACATATGAAAGGGGTAAATTGCAGAATTTCCCCCTCCCTTTTTGTATTTATTATTTAGTCATGTAAATAAAATGTAGATATTTTGCATGTAGGCCCCGATACTTATTATATTTGCATTTTGGTCCTGTCCAGCTCAGCTCACGTGTTATCCCACAAGAGTAGAGTAAATTACAGGGAAGCCCTTATGGTTTTTTGTATTTATTCCTAGTCCACTAAAATACGTGTATATTTTTGGGAAAATGTATCTGAGCCCTTACTGTTTATTTTATTTACAATTATTCCCCTACTAGTATATGAATTTTGGTGCTTGGATTTCATTTATTAAAAATAGCACCTTTGCTCCTAAAATCGTGCAAAAATAGGGTTAGATGCATGTTAGCTTGTCTTTCATGCCATAATTTTATTTTGCATTTTTGGGCATTTTAACCATTTATTAAAAATAAAAAACAACATATTTTTGTTCTGTCTACAGTATTGAATTCAAAAACAATTATAAAAAGGTTTCATAAAAATCCCAAAATAATATATATTGCTTATTTTTGCATTTTTAGCCTTCAGACCAAATATATTTAAAAATAAAAAAAAACTCCTAAGAATCAAAAACTCCAAAACCTTAATAAAAATATAAAAATTCATAAAAAATCCTAAAAATATGTATTCTATTTTATAACTTTCTTTATATAAATATCTATCTATTAAAATTTATTTGGATAATTTTGGACTTAATTTGCTATTTTTAATATCTAATTCAATTCTGACCTATTATTTCACCCTAGGATATTTTTTTTAAAAAAATCCATAAAATTAGAAAATAATTCAAGAAAAGTTACAAAAAACATTATAAAAATATATAAAATCAAAAAATAATGTATTTTATGTATTTTATTAATTTTTTATTAGTATTTTAAATTATGTTCTCCTATATGCATATATAGACTTATATGTATTATATATCTTTAATAAAAAGAAAAGGAAAATATAAAAATATAAAAAGAAAATATAAAATACAAATCTAAAAGCAAAACACAAAAATATAAAAATAAAAATATATATGTATAATTAAAAACCCATAAAACAATAAATGGACAAGAGAATGAGAACAAATTTTTATGCATCATTTCGCACAGTCTACCATTTGCTCCCTGAGTTCGGCACTCTACATACTTACACACTATACACGTCTATTATAGAGTTATAATAAATTTTAACTCCACATTTTGATATTCATTTCTTATTTATATTATGGGCAAATTGTTGATTAATTGAGGTTTTTCGTGGGTCGCCACCGCGACTGTGTCTCCACCTTGTGTGAGATATATTTTGACCCACACAAAATCTCGACCATCAAATGGCACCGTTGTCGAGGAGCAACACTGCATAGATTGTATATACTTGTTCTTTTGCTCTTGTCCATACTTATTTATTTATTTGTTCATTTTTCTTATTAGATGATCATTATTTTATAGTGGTTCTGACCTCTTTCTTCGTTTGACTTTGTTGCGTAGGAACCGCTGCGTAAGGGAGGACTTCCTAGGAAGACCGGTGCACCCAAGCAAGGCGGAGCCGGCTTTTAGACCTAGCTGGCAGGAGAGAGCAGCAAGTATAGACTGAGGAGATTTTTTTAAGACGATCTCTTTTTGTATTTTATTTATTTTGTTTTATTATGATGTATATTCATGCGATAGAGTGACATCTAATTGTAATAATTCAGACTCTCCTAGACACTACTACTTCACGAGGTCTAGTGCCTGAGGGATTGTTCCCTTGGGGGCCTCGTCGGATTTTCGTCGTGTTTTCGCCGCTTTCTTTTTATTTATTTTTTGATTTTTATTTGGTTTTGTGTGAATGAGCCCTAGCCTAGGAATTGCTTGACGATAGATTATGTCCAAACACTTAATCAATCATTGCATGTGCCTATAGTCTACGTATGGACCTAGTCAAATTAAATTGTCAATTAGTTAGACTTGAGATCGGGCGTCGAGAGAAGTGCTATACATTGCTTGCACGATCCGTTGTGGCGGACACCGGTGCACTTCAGAGACCAGACTTTTGGATCTCATTTCTGAGTAGTTGACATCTGGTGCTTCACGATAATTGCAATTTCTCATCTAGGGAAATTTCATCGGCTTGCATTTGTGTATAGGATAACTTTCAATTTCGTCATGCATCCCGCAAGGAGAGAGCTGGGAAGTACTGTAAGTCTTTTGATTTTGCATGCATCATCTATTCCCAACTTGCATGGATTTTCCATCCTTCTCCCTCTGATTTTGACCTCCTAGGATGCTAAATAGAATTGAAAGCATCGTTAGGCTCGTGCATTGAAGAATACCAAAAAAAGTGATAACCAAAATAAAATTGGGACTGCTAATTTTATTGGACCTTAAAATAAAACGTAATGGATTGATTATCTTGGGGAGAGCAACCCCCTCCTTGTTTGTGCATTTTATTCTCATGTACAACTAAGGATTAGTGCCCAAATCCTAGGCCTATCTTCGTGTTTGTACATTCTTTTGATGATGACCTAACTCTAAAATAGAAAAGATAAAAGACCAACGTCTCGGTTTTCACTGTGTTGAGCAGGTAAACAAGGGGTTTGCTTTGTACTTTGATTGTGATTTTGAGTTCGTTAACGTTTCATCTCTCTTCAAATTTTCAGTCCCATGAGCATGTGTCCTTTTTTATCATTGAGTCCTTCTCCCTCTCTTTTTTATATACTTCCTCATTTGTATATGTGTCATGATATGGGGTCTTGATCTTCACCGTCTTCGCCGTATTTCATGTCTCTTTCCTTGCCGACATCACTCCATCACGGGTTCGATTCAAGGAGACTATCTCTTTGAACCACAATTTTGTGTATGTTCACTTTCATTTCTCCCAACCTCCTCGTGCACCCCTATATCATCCCTTCTTTTACCCGAGCTTACTGCGCTTGTGTAGGGCTCGCATCGAGGTTTTCAGATTGCATTGCTTATTTGAGTAAGACGGGCGAGTCTGAGGATGCTGATATTGGTGTGCTATTCGTGGTGGTTCGAGGATGCTGATATTGGTGTGCTATTCGTGGTGAATCTGACTTCAGATATGTGCATAGAGACTATTGAGGATTTTGATGTTTGCACGATCACAGGTGTGATTCTTATTTGAGGATTAATTGATCTCGCACACCGGATTGAGGATGCAATTGATTCCAAATGACTTGATTGTGATTCCATGAGCTATGATTGTTTGACCTTTTCTGCGGTTCCATCTGTCTTGATTCAGAGGCTTAATGTACTCTCTTTCGATGCTTCAAAACGACGATGATGGGACCTATATGATTTCACTAATCTTCTTGACTAATCCATCCTCGATCTCCTGATTTTCCCATCCACCATTGGCACTTAGCGGATTTCTTTCTACATTTCGATCCATCTTAGATGATTTGATTGACTTGAGGGATCACATTGTGACTGACATGATTGACTTCTATCCCTCCCATGATCTTATGCCCTCTTATTGGTGATTGATTGGCTATTTTAAAGATCTAAGAATTGATTCTAGCAACCCCACGATCTTCATTGACTTAGTTTTCATTATTCCCTGAGGACTATCTACGGGAGAATGCAACATTTTCTTTACGATCGGTTTCACTCACTGCTTGCGTCGCCATCTTGTTGAAGCACGAAACTTAGTCGTCTGATATATGTCATTAGTCTTACTATCTGATTGAGAGGCTGAAATGTCGTCTCCCGAGACTGCTCTATCTGACTCCTTTGAGTCTACTCTCCTTGACGGTCCTCGCAAGGATGAGCCATTCTGCTGATTAATCCATGCTTAGCTCACAGTACTCTCTGAGGTTTATCTGCGAGAGTTTGTAGCATGTTCTAGATATTTCAGTCTCTTCTACTGGTAGCCGACCTGTCGCCTACCGAGACCATGCTCAATGATCCATCTGATGGACATGACTCCTTTAAGTCCACTCACCTTGACGACACTCGCAAGGTTGAGATTTGTTCGGATATTCACCGCTTAGTTGCATTACTCCCCTAGGACTATCTGTAGTAGGATGCAACATGTTCTCTATGCTCGATTCCACTTGCTGATTGTGTCTCCAATCTGGTGGAGCACAAAACTAAGTCGTCTGACACATGCTTTCGGTCTCACTGCTATGTTATGTATCTAATCTATCATATCGCGAGATCGATTTTTTCTGGACTCCTTTGAGTCCTCTCTCCTTGATGTTCCTCGCTAGGATGAGCCATCTTCCTCAGAATATTACTTCTTTAGTTGGCAGTATGCTTCCTGAGGGTTATCCGTGGGACACTGCCACACTTTCTAGATCTTTTGGTCTCTTCTGCTGGTAGCTGACCTATAGCCTACTCAGACCAAGCTTGATGGTCTATCTGATGGATCTGACTCTTCTGAGTCTTCTCATCTTGACGACCCTCGCAAGGGTGAGCTCTATTCTGACTATTCATTGACTAGTATGTATCACTTCCCGAGGGTTATCTACAGGAGGATACATCATTTTGTAGGTACTTCATTTCACTTCTGGTGTCTACTCTCTGTTGGAGCACAGAGCTGAGTTTGCTGATTGTTCTGAGATCATTGATCCTTCTGAATCTGGTCACCTTGACGAGCCTTGCAAGGTTGAGAAATGTCTTGTGATGTACGGTGTATCCCTGTGATCTTCTGACCTTATGTCCACCTGATACCAGGCTGCATAGAGAATATCTTGTTCTTCACTTTTCATACCTTCATGAGACCGTGATTGGCTTGGAGGAATCTGCATTGTTCCTTCCTCCTCCATATCTCACGGTACTGGCTTTGATCCGTCACTATGTTCTTATGAGACGATGATCTACTTCTCGCTACCAGTTCCAGGCTTAGTCTTCGATCTATTTTCCCCGATAGCTGACACCCACTTGATTGCCTATTAGGGTTTCTTCTCTTTTTGGTTGCATCAATATTCTCACAGGGAGACGATGATGAGAGTACGGTGTCAATCGACAAACATCGTCATGTATGTCATGTGTACATTCTAAGACGATCCCTTCCTCTATCTTCATCAGACTTTTCTTCTTTTCCTTTTCCTTTTCCTTTTTCTAACGAAGAGGTGTCACCCCTTTTGCTATCAGTCTTCCATACTTAAGATGTACTTTGTCCTAAGTATAGGGGTGTACACCCCGAGTTCTTTCATTCTTTGATCCCCTCCACTTCCTCCTCTCTTGTTGATTTTCTCTACTATACTTAGGGATATCTCACCCTAAGTATAGGGGGAGACATACCGAGCTGTGATCTGATTATTCCCACCCTTTACCCTCCCTGCATGTAGAATACAATTTGTATACTTAGGATTAATTGATCCTAAGTATAGGAGGGATGGTCGACTTCTCATTTATTCCTTTATTTATTTATTTATTTATTTAATCCTTTGACTTTTCTATATTCAATACGAGTTATGTCTTCTCTTTTTCGTTTCGATCTATGGGGACATGGCTCAAGCTAAGTATAGAGGGTCGTATATACTTTGTATATACTTTAGCCATAACTTGTACTTTCTGTATTTTTAATAAATATGGCTAAAATACTATACATACAATTCATTAAAATCACTTAATAAAAAGATCCAAATTCCTAAATTACTTTTTGTATGTACTAATTACAAAATTGGGTTAAAAATATTTGTGTAAAATGATTTGAAAAATGTTTGACCCATTTGGAGAACTTTTTGTAAAATGTTTTCAGCCTTTGTAAAAATATTTTCATTTGTAAAGTTCTTTCCTTTGTGTAAAATAAAATGTTTTGAAATCCTAATTGCAAATGGTTTTGAAAATGGTTGCAAAAATATTTTGAAGATCTATATATGTCATTTAAAAACTCTTTGTAAAATGGTTTTCAAATGTTTGTAAATATTTGCAAACAATACTTTGTACTATAGTTTGCAAAAATTGTTTTCAAATCAATTTGAGGAATATACGCATCATTTAAAAATAAAAATAATAATAAAATAAAATTCTTTATCAATTGTACATACATACCTATAACAAATAACAAAAATGTAATCTGTAAATTCTTTAAACTCTTAATTCTTGTAAATAAAAAGAGGTATGCTGTGTAAATATTTGCACATATTTTCTTATACAGTCTTTGTATTTGTAAATTCTTTTTGAAAAGTTGCATCATATTTTCGTGCATTGTACATAGCATAACATTAGCATTTTTTCAGATTAAGCTTGATAATTGAACTAGTCTAAATAAAGTCGAAGATTGGAGCTTGGTAGGACCTTACTGCACCTAACTTCACTAGAACCTTATGGGAACTAGATTTAAGGTACTTCGGGTCTATTCTGACTTAATTCATTGAGACCCAAGATTGGGTTCAAGGCACCTCAAATGACTAACTAGAACTTTTCGACACGTACGCATGACTCTTGTCGGTCGTGACCTAACTTGGACACATGCGCCTTTCACTTGGCTCAACTCAGATGGAGTGGTGAGGGGATTGGATTCTCTAGTTTGAGATGCACACGAGTGGAAACATTCATCCTCGTCTAGGGAGGGAAGTGCACCCCAACTCGATCCAGTAGCCATGAGGTCTAATAACAGGAGATTGTGGGTTGCAATAATGCTTCAAAAGAGGGATAGTCTTCTTGCTCAAGAGGAAAAACTCCTTATGAAAATGTTGCTATATAAAGTATTAAAAAAACTCCAAAAAGTGGGCAGGCCTGATTGAAAATAAAATGCCTGCCGGAGTGTACATATATTGTATAGTCAATAAGAAAGCTAGAGTTTCAAAGTTATACCATGTGAGCCTACAACTGGATGACTTGACAAAACTGGTCATGAATTCTAGGATGGGTAGCTACACTCGCTACCGTCCATTCTTCTCTCCAACCCCTCCTCTTGAGCTAGTTGTCACTTGAACTTGGAAGGGAATAACCCGCCCCTCGAGGAAAGAGTTGTTGGATTGGGGAATCATTGGGTTGTCATTTTGGAGAAGTCAACTTCATAGTCATAAGGGTTTGCGTATGATGTAGGCTAGTTCTGACATGGCTATTGAGGTGGTTTAAACCGAGTTTTGTGACTCTTGAAGGTTGTTGTGTTTTAAATTTGGTTCCCGGCCAAGTTTCACATACCTTCTTACACCAAGGTCTGACTTGAGCTCCAAACTTTGATTTTGTAAAGATAAGTTTGAAAATTAATGCAATTCTATTTATTCTTTCTTTTTTCTTTTCTTCTCTATTCTTTTTCTACTTAATGCATAAGTGTTTGATAGGGATTAGCAAAGGCAAGTATAGGGGTTGATGAATCTCCATTTCATCACCTTTATTCTATCATTTTGGCCTTAAAAACCTAGCTAATGCATGTAAATAGCATTATTTTGTACATAATAACATTCATTATTTATTGTATTTATTATGTAAATAATATTTTAATGCTAAAATTATAGAATAAAGAGAAGAAAAGAAAAGGAATAAAATGTCAAAGGTATTTTATGACCCTAAACCCTGAGACCAAGTCAAGAATTAAGTTGGTCAACAAGGAATAAAGTAGGGAGAGATAAGGACAAAAAATACAATAAAAATCCAATTCTTTTATTTTCTAATAAAACATTTTTGACACTCATTTTATTCTTTATTATTTATACACCAAATGAAGAAACTTTGTACATAAAAGTTGTAGATAATAATGTGAACAAAAATACAAAATTGAGTTTGTACAAAATAAGATATAGTGTTCATTTTATACACAAAATAAAAGTCAAAACCCTAACTTCACAGACCCATATCTTCCAAATAAAAACTCAAAATGTATCAACATCACTATAATTGTATAGAACTTTTAATAAGCTATTTACTGGAGTGGTATCATATTTTTTGGATTTAAGGTGTGAAAGTTAGGTTTTGCACCTTCATTGTATAGTATACCTGAATAAAATATTCATTTTATTCATTCCTTATTATTTTTTAAATTTTTATTTTTTTAGAATTTTATAAGTATTATTTGTAACTTATGTATATATTAAAACTAAAAAAAACAATAACAATGCAAAAAAATAAGTCTATATAAAAACATAGGTAAAATACCTATGCCAATATTTGTAAATAAATAAAAGGGAAATCTATTCTTTGATTCTTTTATTCTTTTATATTTTTAGACTCTTGAAAATGTTATTTATATTCGAGTAAAAAAATAAAGCTAAACTAAAACACAAGAAAATGCATCAAATAAATAATGTACAAAATACATAGATAAATATGCAATAAATATACATATACAAATTATGTACCTATTTATTTAGAGATACAAATAACATCATAAAAATGTAATAAAAATACATTTATACACCTAAAAATAAGTTATAAATATATAAAATAAGAAAATAATATTATAAGATAAAATATATAAAATAAAAATAAAATAGTTAAAACATATATGCATATACCTATAAATACACCTATAAAAATTAACTATTAATAAATAACCTCGAAAAAATAAATAAAAATCATAATAAAATTCTACATAAAATAGTTAACATATTTTATTTTATACTAAAAATTAATAAAAACATTTACTATTTTTAAATAAATATTTTCGAATAAATGAGTAGTTTTGTCCTGTAGTGCCCTAACATAGGCCAATCAGAGCCTAGGGTTTGCTGACCTCCAGTCAACTCCCCCTGGTGCCTCTGACCTGAATCTGAGTCGTCTTTTCCTCCATTTTCATCCATTTTCTCCTCTCGATCCATCGAACAATCGTCCTCGAGCCCTTCATCAAATATGTTCCTTAATACTCCAGGAATCACGCCGACTTCTGAGATTGCTTGTACATGTGTTAGACTCTCGCCAAATCAACCTTAAATAAGGGCGCTCCACATGTCTATAAATAAAAGCTCATGCCTTCCTCTTGCTTTTTGGTCATTTCTTGAACCCTAGAACCCCTCAACTTTGACCTAGTGCATATCCTCATGACAAGGGGAATCCCCTGAAGCTCCGCGGCGGTTGGAGGGAGAAGGAGGTGCACCCAGGTGGCGCTCCAGCCACCTCTGCTCCCTATCCTCATCGGCTGGTAAGAGTTGTGTATTTTCCTCTTTTTAGGTAGCTTTTAAACCGTATCCCCCATTGTTTCACGACTCGCCGACCATCCCATTCTGTTTCCCGTCACTTCTCCACTCTACTTCCACCAGCCATTCACCCAGGTTAGTCCCTGATCTGGTCCGCCCGTCTCCTTCCACCATCGCTCGCCGGAGATGAATCACTTCACCGCACCTCACCCTGATCCTCCACCAAATAAACACCAAGACCCTCACTATTGTCTCGCCAGTTTTCCTAACCCTTTTGTAGGTCTTGAAGGGGGAATTTGAGCCTCGTCTTGCTTGAAAGATCACCTCCTGATATCCTCACCCTCCAGAGCTCCTCCGGCAAGCTCCGGAGCTCTTTGAGGTGTCTAGCAGATCCACGACGCGTGCAGGAATGTGTAGAGCCACTCGGTGGTGATGGAGAAGGTTGGAGGAGCTCGCAATTCCAGATCAAAATTCGCCCCATACGAGTTCTTCCCAGTTCATCCTCGGCCCTCCTCAGTCGTCAGATCATAAAGAAGTGCCCAAATGCTACAGTTGTCGTTCGATCCAGCCCACCCCCAATCGTTAGATCATGCCCTGCAATCTAATCTAGACCGCTTGTGATCGAACCGTCATCGCGCAACGTGGAGCAACCACGTGTCTAAGTAGATCTCATCAAGTCGTCCGATGGCGTATGTGAAAGGGGTAAATTGCATATCTTCCCCCTCTCTTTTTGTATTTATTATTTAAATTTGTAAATAGAATATAATATTTGAAATAAAATGGACATTTTTCATGTTGGTCCATGTACTTATTATATTTGCATTTTGGTCATGCCCAACTTAGCTCATGTGTTGTCCAACGTGAGATGGGTAAATTACAGGTTTGCCCTTGTGTCTTTTTGTATTTATTCCTACAATAAAACACGTGTTTATTTTTTGGGAAAAAATGCATTTGAGCCCCCATTGTTTGTTTATTTGCAATTATACCCCTGACAGTCTATGAATATTGGTGATTGGATTCCATTATTAAAAATAGCAACCTTGCTCCTAAAATCGTGCAAAAATAGGGTTAGATGCCCAGTAGCATGTACTTTCACGCTACATTTTTATTTTCCATTTTTAGATAATTTAACCATTTATTAAAAATAAAAAAACATATTTTTGTTCTGTCTACAATATAAAATTCCAAAAAGATATAAAAATGTTTCCAAAAAATTCCCAAAAAATATATGTTTCTTATTTATGCATTTTTAGGCTTCATACAAAAATCATTAAAATGGAAAATGAAAACTACTAAAAATCGAAAAAACCCAAAACCCTTTATAAAAATCTAAAAATTCATTAAATATCCCAAAAATATGTATTTCTGCTTTTATATATTACAATTGATTTAGACAATTTTGGACTTAATTTGCCATTTTTATTATCCAATTCAATTTTAGGTATTATTTAATACCTGATTAGGGATATTTTTTACTTTCAAATCCATAAAAATTAGCAACAAATCCATAAAAATTTTAAAAAATATTATAAAATATATAAAACCTAAAAACAATGTATTTGTATATTTTTATTTATTTTGAATTAGTATTAAAAATTATATTATTGTATATGGCATATATTGCTTTATATGTATTATATATCTTTAATAAAAAGAAAAGGATAATATAAAAATATAAAATATATTAAAAAATAAAAATTAAAAATTAAAAATAAAACACAAAAATATAAAACAAAAAATATATAAAACCAAAAGGTCACAAAAAAAATGGATAAGAGAATGAGAACAAATTTTTGTGCATCATTTCGCACAGTCTACCGTTTGCTCCCTGAGTTCGACACTATAAATATCTGCACACTATACACATCTATTGTAGAGTTATAATAAATTTTAACTCCACATTTTTGCTATTCGTAGCTTTATTTATATTGTGGGTTGATTGTTGATTAATTGAGGTTTTTTGTGGGTCGCCACAGCGACTGTGTCTCCTCCTTGTGTGAGACATATTTTGACTCGCGTAAAATCTCGATCATCACCCAACCTCATTTCATTTCTTTAGTTGATCAGGGATGAGCATGGTTTAAGTATATGGGGTTGATGAATATCTTATTCGTCACTCTAAAAGAGATTAATTAAGCTCAGTTCCTTAAACATCATCTGCATTTTATCAATTATCTTGCATAATCAACATTTATATATATGTAAATAATTATTGCATTTTATCATGCATAATTGCATAAAATAAGAAGCCAAAAATCCCAACCCAATTGACCTGTAAAATAAATGATCTTCCATGATTTGTAGTTAATTCATGCTAACTCTAAATCTCTTGAAACAACTCCATTGTGTATATATTACTAACAAGAATAAATGAAAAATACAAAAAATCACTAACAGAAATAATTGACAAATAAACCAAAACCTTAATTTTAGATCTGTTAGACTAAAATGTTGATATCTTTCTCATACAGTGTTCGATTTGATCCTGCTCACTTTTGAACTAATGTGCATTCAACTACCCTAAAAAAAGATCAACTTCAAGTGAATTGGAGCTCATATGTGAAAGTTGGATTTTGGGCCTCTTTTGTATATTGTGTATTTTATCCAATTTTGATCTATTATTTTATGTACATATTTGACTCTTTTTATTAATTTCTTTTTCATTTATTCTATTTTATAAAAGTTTATCAAAATGCACAAAAATCCAAATCCAAAATAAAACCAAAATCAAAGAAATTGACACAGTCTAAGTCTTCACTAACAGTCTGCATAATAAGTCCTCTGTATTTTATTTTCTTTTTTTCTTAATCTTTAAAAATACAAAAAAATCGAATAATTTGTAAATATTATTTATTTATTTATTTTGTCTGACTTTACTTTGATTTTTACCTTATTTAAAAATGCCAAAAAAATATAAAACGCAAAAATCAAGATATTCTATGTACATATAGTACGTAAAAAATATCACTTTATGCAAATGACATATTTGATTTTGGTCTCTTCATGAAAGTTGTAGATCTTATTGAGACGAGAAACTTTCATGAAGAAATTTTTTTGATCCGATGTCTTTTGCTATTTCTTTTTTATTTTTATTTTCTTTTATTGTTCAAATTTTCTGGGAGTGACACGTGGCAGTTCCTGGAGCTGCCACATCATTTTAAATATTTCTATATTTCAATTTTTAATTTAATAATATAATAAAAAATGACATGTTGCGTCCATCGGCCACTGCGTGTCATCTTCTTATTCCACTGGTCGTCGCCTTCTAGATCTGGTCGTCCCCTTTCCTGTTCATCGCACCCCTCATCCAATGCCAATCATATCGTCATCATCATAGGTCACCTTCCTTTCTCTCCTACCACCTATCGTCGAGTATCCCCATCAAGATCCCATCTTTGATTCGATCGTTGCCTCGTCGATCTCTCACATGAATATCTTCCTACTCCAACCCACCATCTATCTCTCCTATTTAATAATCATTGCTGGCCCTCTCCAACTCATTCTCCATTTCCAGCAAAGAGGAGGAGCTCCGGGGACTTTGAGCGGTGACAACACCTCGACTCCTTCCGTATAGATGACCTCGACCTCTAGCTTGACGAGATCCGAGGTGCATTGATGTCTCTTCACAACCTCCCCTACCGAGGTATGCTCCTGCTCTGGGCATCTTCGACCGTCGAGCTTCGCCTCTCAAGGTACCCCCACCCCTTTCGCTACCTTCGATTTCATCTCCTCCTACGCCAAATATTCGTTGCTCCAACCACCACATCTGTCTTCCGCCTATTTTGAACCACCTTTCTCATCCTGATCAACATCGGAGTAGTTGTCGTGCATCAACATCAAAAGACCTCCGAGCATATCTGTTCGCTCTTCAACAACTACGGAGGATCATGTGCCTCATTCTTCATAGACTCCTCCAGGAGTTCTGCTCCTGGCTCGCACCTCCGCCAGGTCTTCATCGCCATCAATCATCATCGATGCAATAGAGCACCAAGGGAACCCTCCTCACTTTGTCAGAGATCCAGCTCTTTGATGACTCCAGCGAGGCTCCACACTGGGACTCCATCCGCTCCAGCCAACTCACGCCTATGCCCGGGCTTCACCTCCATTCACCGTCGATGTCCCTCGATCATGTGTCGACCATCGGGACACCTTCGACTCCAGCCCGCATCTTATTCCTCTTAAACATTGACCACACTCAGCATCGCCTTCCTCAGGCCGTGCATCCAAGTCCTCAAGCTGCCTCAGCCATTCCCCTCACGTAAGGCACATGTGAGCATGGGATCAATTACAACTCCCCCCCCCCCCCCCCCGAGTCCGCCTGTTTGCATCGAAGTCCAGCCACCCAAGGGTCAAGTGAGGTGCACGTAACCCTTGCTTAGAGACCCTATCAGGTCTAGGTATTTCCAACTGTACTCGCAGTGCAACTTTTAGTTCATTTCTTATTATAATTTGCAATTAGGACCATGAATTCTCTTGTAATTTTGGACCCTATTTTGACATCATTTTATTAATCGGAAAATATCATTTTTTTCTACAATTAATTCTCTACATTGTGGCACTTGAATCTCATTTTTATGCTCTATGGTTAATTTATAATAATTAATCTTGTAAACAATTACATATTTTACCCATTATGTGCTTAAAAATTCATATAAATTGATCACTGATCAGAAAATTGCCAAAAAAATCATGGATGATAGAATTAGTTTTATTTCACATTATGCCCAAAAAAATTGCATTTTCATGCATCTTTCGCTCTATAAAAATCATTTTATGTATATCAATATATAATTTTGGTAAGTGTTAAATCTCATATTTTTCGGGTTTAGAATTTTTCCTAGATGGATCACATAGTGATATATCTTAGATAATTTTATCGTTAAAAAATAAGTGGGTTTAAACTTTATTATTATTAATTATTGAGATTCACACTATTTTA
This sequence comes from Ottelia alismoides, assembly GCA_037367405.1. Taxonomy (NCBI): domain Eukaryota; kingdom Viridiplantae; phylum Streptophyta; class Magnoliopsida; order Alismatales; family Hydrocharitaceae; genus Ottelia; species Ottelia alismoides. The sequence goes on from JAZKJV010003661.1 coordinate 324,912, forward strand.
CACAATTTAATTCATTAAATATACATATTGCATCATAAAATTTCAAAAAAATTACAATGCATTCATTTCATCATTTTTAACATCTTAGCCAAGTTTTGTGATTTTTGGACATCGTTTAATTGCTAATAATTTTTTCACCCTAAAATTGGCTTGCATTTGCATTAGCATTCATAAATTACATTAAAAATATCAAAAAGATATGTCTAGAAAGTCATGCATTAAATTTAATAGATTTAAACCTAAGTTCTTCATTTCCCTCCTTGAGCTCGATTCTGGGACTTGTCCAGGTTAAATAAATATAAAACCACCTTGCATTAATTTGATTAATTAATAAAGTGGTTATTTTTTATTGATCCATGTTGCCCAACTACAACATAAAAACGATGAATTAAACATGGCGATTATTGGGACAATCAATTACTAATTCACCTCATGCATTGCATTTCATTACATCATGTCTTGTATGATTATTTTTGCATCAATATTTGCATTATTTTATGCATCATTTTGTGCATTATATGCATTGTGGTCTTGTATGTGAGTGTCTGCTTGGAGACCTAGGTCAAGAAAATCAATCACTTATTTTAAACATTGATTTCTTATTAATCTATGAGGAGGCATGTGTTCATGTGTTCGACCTGGTATGCTTGCCAAGTAAAAAATTCACCACATATTCAAACATGTGGTAATTCCATTAAATCCAGCTTCGGCTCTTGTGCTACGAAAAATGAAGATATTAAAGAGGTATTTATTGATTTATCAGATGGTGCCATTGCCGATGAGAGACTCGTCCTCGTAGATTTTTTTGGATTTTCATGCATTATTTTAGTTTATTATTTTCAACATGTAGGCCTCCTTATTGTGTTTTTTTGCATTATTGTTGTCGAATAAATTTCGTGATATGTTTCTTATGGCTTTCTTTTGTGGCAGGGCTCATGGAGACGTTGGACACTTGGTCCACATGAAGGCGTGGAGTCGAGAGCTCCCATTGAGAGGAATTGTATAAGAAATTCGAAAGACGTTGAGGATTTTGATTGGAAATTTGTTCATTGCATTTTTTATATAATTTTAATAATTGCATTTACAGCAATCCTCATTTGAGGGCTCACGTGTCTAGCATGAACTTGGATATTGCATATGTGTGTGGAGCCTCTTCCATTGTAGTCTGGGTGGGGCTCCACTTGAGTGTTCGAACTTAGTGATAGGCACGCGGCTCTCTGAGCTTACCTTATTTCAAATATCATGTGTTTATTCTTAGGTTAGGACGCATCAATAAGGATAGAGAAGATTCACTTCATCTCCTTGATTCTATGAGACGTACTGCTGAGATGTATTTTCAAGGGTTTGGATACCCGATTTTAAACTTGGATAGTCATTGAGAACACCCAAAAATATGGATCAAACAAATAAATTACCGGACCTATCTATATTATACACTAAGCATAATATAGGGTAAGTTAGGGTCGAATCCATAAAGACTGCAAGATTCTGCACTTTATTTTACAAATAAAAAATACTTTTATAAATAGATGAGTTTGTTGTAAAATGTTTGAATAATAAAATTGAAATGAAAAATGGAGAAGACAATAATACAAGTCAGCAACTGACGACCGCTCTCCTGCTATGCGATAATTTCTAATTGGACTCGTACGCGACCTTGAGATCAAGAGGATCCCTTAACTCTTCACGATTTGGATGTCCTGACGAGATGAGTTGGATACGATTACCACCGCGGATCGATCTCAAACCTCCATTATGGCCTAGTCCTCCAAAAGTCAAGGATAATTTCTAGTAGATACAGATAGTCACAATAGTCTCAACAAATAACTGCACGAAAGAGAAAATGAAAAGTAAAGTTGTTATAAAATGAAAAGTAATAGAATAAAGAAAAGATAAAAATATGATGGTCAACGGCTCGGGAGGAAGCCTCTGGAGTCGGATTCATAGAGACTTCGAGGAAATGATAATTGGCGGACGTATATGGTGCTGGATGATTTTTGGCGGCACTTGAGGTAGAGCCACAGGAGTCGGATTCACTGTGGGTTCGAATGCACAAGTCGACGAGATCACTACTAGCCCATAAGCAGCAGAGACTAGATGATGGTGCTTACCAATAAACAAGAACTCTCACTGGCTGGTGGTTTTTTGATCCGATCAAAATAAGAAAAAGAAAGATCTTGTTTCATCTTCTTACTCTTTCTTTCATAAATAGCGGAAAGAAACTTTTAGTGTGTAAGAAAAATAGTTTGTGACGCTTAACCCCACATGAGGTTTGTGAATAAGTAATTGTCTGATAATGAGAAAGAAATATCCGTCTTTTCACTTTATATCAAAGGGCAAAAGATCTTCACGATAGAACTCCTCACCTCAACTCAAGTATAATAAGAAGTAAAAGAGATAGATTAATTATGGTAGTGGGACTTTGTTGGAATAATTGATGATAGAATTGCTTGAAGTGAAATTGGTTGGTAATGGAATGATGGTACTTGAGTTGGATTGTTGGATGACAAAGTCAATTATTGTGTGATACCCCCCAAGCCACAATCCATGTGGTATATATACACATCAAAACATGACCGTTTCTAGCCAAAGGGAACATCACTTCAATAACGCATGCATCCCTTCCAATTGAAATTGCAGCTCTTCAATTAACATGAAGGCATTCATGCCTCTTCACATTGGCGCCAATGCATTTCAAACCTTTTCCCTTTGATGTAAGGCATTCGTGCCTTTTCACCTTAATGTAATCGGACCTCCTTTTAGTGACGGGGATTAGTTACCATTAATTTCCAACCATATCATGCATGCCTCTTCACATTCGACGTTGGTACTCTTTTCATAATTACACCATTTTCATCCACGTTTATTTCCATGAATTCCAATGGGCACCATTATTATTTACCAATATATGGATATTCTAATTATTCAAATGGACGATGCTTGATTTATGTAGAATGTTTTTAGATGGATTGGATAATGGATGATAAGTTTGCTTAAAGGGATTCCATGATATATGTGGTATTTGTACTATTCATGCGGAAAGAGTAGTAGTAACTTTATCCTAGATAATTGGTTCTTCGTGGATTTATATAAAAATTTTTATTGTTACTTTGCATTCCCCAATATTGATTGTGCACGTATACAATATTATTGATGCTTTAAATATTATGCAACGATGGTACTAACACTTACATCAAGAGGAAATCCAGAATATCTTACAATTTATTTCCGTGCTTCCAAAAACCTTCTTAATTTATCATTTTCTTCTCTCTTGATTAGTGTGTCAATAAAGATAAACTGAAGAGTAATGTGTCATGTGATTGGATTGACTAATCATGCAAACTGGTATGCATGATGCATGTAACACCACACCCTAGAATAAATATACACCATATAATATATGATTTATCTAATTGAGTGGGTTGGTATTGTCATAGTTATATATTGAATATGAGATTCACCGTACCCCCATGATTTAGATTTTCTAGTCCCTAAACAAAAGGTTTTGCAAAGAAGAATCTTGACACTATAATATCGATATTTTGGAAGAATATAGCCATTGAGTGTTGTATAAAAATTACCCTTTATTTTATAAAATTTGAGATTGGAAATGAATCTCTTCTTACAATTCTTAGTCATCTCAGGTGTCCTCAACACATGATTTAATGTAGAGACTTGTTTTATTCGAATTAAGTAATACCTACCATCAATAACGTCATTAGACCAAAGAATATATTATGGTATCTAATGTACTGCGTTGATCAAGCATTCTCATCCGCAAGCCTCTAGCTCTGATACACTAAGTCAAGAAATGTCTGAGACGGGGGTTCAGAGTATTTTTACGAGTTCCAGCTTAAACAATAATTTAACACTCAACCATACTTCCTCCAACTAGCCAACAAGAAAAGTAATAGGTTGATTTATGGAGTATTTAGGTTAAGTCTTTTTTGGTGGAGACGACTTTGCTTAGGTTTCAATGTATGGAAAGATATATGTGAGATATAATAAATATCAAGTGCTCATTATAAGATAGTTGTGCTAAATGATGGAAAAAAAAAGAAAGTATAGATGTCATATGATGGTCATGAGAAAAGAATTTTCGCACAATGATTCTCCTTGTTTCTTCTTTTCTTTCTTTCTTTTCTTCTTCTTTGTTTCTACCTTTTCTATATACTTCTTTTTTTGCAATACTTCTTTTTCTCATTTTTTTCTTTTTTGCAATATCTCTCATCATTTTTTAAGAGAACCAATGTGCTTTAATACTTTCTTTTGGGACCTGGACATGTATTTTTTTGTAGATAGAGAAGAATCATGTTTCTCTTTTGATGCATAATAGAAGAAGATGGAGAAAGAAGTCAAATGAAATGAAACACGATGGATTATTAATGGGGGACTTTTAAAGAAGTGGTGGATTTAGACATATGTATAAAGGCAAGCAAGAGGCCGGTGTATGAAGGTATCAAGCACGTACAATAATCGTACATAATGGGCAATTGCTTGACTAGTTGGGAACACTCCCTTACATTTTATGGTGGACTCTCTTCCTCACATGTATTTGGTGGAAACATTCCCTACTCCTCTACTCTATGATAAGCTCACCATATCACAAACTCTGAGCACAACCATCGTCAGACCCCCTTAGTGTTTTGTATGTCAAGCTAGCATCACGGTTCAAAGCTCTTGTTCTTTTCAGTATAAAATGTTTGAGTTCATTATTTAAATCAAGTGTTAAAAGTTGAATCGAGGATAAGTCCCTTTATTTTAATGCAAAAGGACAAAAGTGAGTCACGAGCATTGTAAGCTTAGAATCACTTCAAATCTTATGCAGCGTCTGTTATTTAATGGTGAGGTTATTATTCTCCATATATGTGAACTTAGAGAGTTGGTGTAGGGAAACATGCAAATGGGTGTAGAAATGTGATGCAATATGCATGAAAAATGCAAAGTTTTTTTTGTGTAGTTCCCCCCATTCTTAAGATTTGCCATGCCCTCATGGTAAATACATATGCAATAAACTAGTTATGAGATTATGTATGAGATGTGATGTGTAGTGAACAAAGAAATGACTGGGTCATGAGGGGTTTTGCGGAACATGTATTTCTAAAATGGGCATTGATATTTCATTTTCAACGATGGGCTTGAAACGTTGTCCATTCACTTAAAGGTTGGTAGATGTTTTATATTTGGCTATTTCAACAAATCCATTATCAAAAACTTGTGTGACAATGTATGGGCCTTTTCAATTTGACCTGAGCTTTCCTGCAAAGAGCTTTATCTTTACATCAAACAACCATACCTTTTGACCAATGGAAAAAGGTTTCGTGAGAACAATTGGCATCATGCAAATTTTAACATTTTCTTTGTAAATATGGATGTTATCATATGCTCGACAACGAAGCTTAGTTAACTCATTAAGGTCAAGTAGTCGATTCTATCGGCTTGGACTAAATCAAGGTTACATTTTTCTATAGCCCATAATGTTTTTATGATGGATCTTGACTGGTGATGACAAATTTGTCATAAACGATGCGATACGGACTCATCCCTAGAGGAGCCTTATAAGCAGTGTGATAGACCTATAATGTTGTATTAAGGTGTTGGGACCAGTCCTTGCGATGGGAACAAACAATTTTTTGTAAAATGATTTTTTTTCACGATTAGATACCTCAACTAAGCCATTAGTTTAGGGATGATAAACGCTCTATGTTCAATTTTGTTATTCTTCATTAGTTTTCGTATCGAGTTATTAAGGAAATGCAACCCCCATCACTTATAATGACCTTAGGTATGCTGAATCGAGAAAATAAATCATTCAAGAACTTGATCATTGTCGTATTGTCCATAGCTCGGGTAGGGATGGCTTCGACCAATCTGGAGATGTAGTCGACTACAAGAAGGATATATAGGTACCCATGGGAGTAAAGAGATCCAAGAAGTCTATGACCCATGCATCAATGGATAGGACTTAGAGGCATCATGTCTCTTTGTCATAGTCCATGTAGTTTGACATATAGATCATGATTTCACAAAATTATGGCATCCTTAAAGAGTGTGAGCCAGAAAAAAACCACATTGAATACCTTTTGCAGTCGGTCGTTTGCAGGAGTGATGTCCACCATACCTAAAAGTGTTGCAATGAGTTAGGACACTCGAAATTTTAGAATCAAGTATAAAACGTCTCCATATACAGTCGGTCCCTTCCCTAGATAATAAAGGATCCTCCAAATGATAGTATCGTGAATCGGCTATGAATCGATCTTATTTTACCTTAGGCCATTCCTCGGGAATTCAAGATGTGACTAAGTAGTTTAACATATCGGCAAACCATGGTAGTGTGATACCACAAGAATGGATTCATGTGGAAAGGTTTCCGATATGGGAATGAGTTGGTCGATTTTCTTGGTTTTAGACTCACAGAGTCTTGATAGATAGTCTGTCACGACATTTTGCGCTCATGTCTTATCTTTGATTTCAATGTCAAATTTTTGTAGTAGGAGTATCCACCTAATCAATCGTGATTTGGAATCTTTATTTGAGAGGAGGTGGTGCAATGTGGTTTGGTCGGTGTAAACAACCACATGTGAACCTAGAACGTAGGACGTAAATTTTTCAAGGGCAAAGACGACTGCTAGCGGTTCTTTTTCAGCGACTATGTAATTTTTCTGTGCATCATCGAGTGTTCTGTTAGCATAATGGATGGAAATTTGTTTGTCGTCTTTTCTTTGACCTAATATAACCCCACTGCATAATCTGATGCATCACATGTGATTTCAAAGTTTAAGTTAAAAACCAAGGACTATAAAATTGGTTCTTTAGTGACAGACCTTTTTAATATCTCAAAGGATCGTAGGTCATCTTCTGAAAATTCAAAATCTTGATCCTTTGAGAGTAACTCATTAAGAGGTCTAGAAATTTTTGAAAATCTTTTATGATTCATCTGTAGAAGCCAACATGTCTTAAAAATGACCTAACACCCTTGAGTGATGTAGATTGGGAGAGGTGAGTTATGGTCTCAATTTTCGATGGGTCAACCTACATACCTTTTTTAGATACAATGTGGCCTAGAACAATACCTTTGGTGACCATAAAATATGATTTCTCCTATGATAAGACTAGGTTCACCTCAATGCATTTTTGCAACATGCGATCCAGAAATAAATCTAAGGAATTCATTGAAGGAATTACCGAATACAGAGAAATCATCCATAAATACTTCCCTAAAATCTCCCACCATATCAATAAATATGGCTAGCATACATCGTTGGAAGGTAGCTGGCGCATTACAAAGCCGAAAGGACATCTGGCGAAAAGCAAATGTACCGTAAGGACATGTAAATGTTGTTTTCTCTTGGTCTTCAGTTACAATGGCAACATGATTATAACATGAGTAGCCATCGAGAAATCCAAAATATTCCCTCCTCACAAGTCTCTCGACAATTTGATCTATGTAAGGGAAAGGAAAATGGTCCTTTTTCGTGGCGATGTTTAATTTCCTGTAATCAACACAAACCCTCCACGAAGTGGTTGTACGAGTGGGGATCTCTTTATCATGATCATTAGTGACTATGGTAAGGCTATATTTCTTCGGTACAACTTGTAAAGGACTGACCCATCGACTATTTGATTCTAGGTAGATGATCCATGCACCAAACCATTTGCATATTTTCTTCTTAACTACTTCTCATAGATTGGGATCTTCTTTACATTTCTCAAGAAGGTTTTGCATTGTATTCTAAATAATATGGTGGGTACAATATGGTGGACTTATTCCCCAGAGATAGATATTGTCCAACCAGTTGCCAGTGAATTCTTTCTCAAAATATCGACCAATTTATTTTCTTGATCTAGTTCCAAGTGAGCATTGATGACTACTGGATACACCTTATTTTCTTCATTTAAAACACATATTTTATGTCCTTAGATAATGGTTTTAAATCAACTACTGGGGCTTGGATCGCTTTTTGTGAATATCCTATTGAATTTTATGGGTGAGTGGGTGCGGCAAGTGTAAGATTTTCCTTATTGTTAACTACTTCTGAAATAGAAGGTTTTAGCATGAACAAGATCATTTCTAAGACAGGAGAAATTAAAGCATCGGGTTCATCCGATGCTTGGTCTAATCCCAAAATAACTGAATTCGTTAATGGCTCATAAGGTCAATCTTGATGGAATCAAGGGCTTCAGCAACTTTAGTATGTTGTCTTTTAAATAAATTATCATTCAATGTCAATGCAGCTTCTAGAGTCTTTTTCCTAAGTAAATAGCAGGTTATTTCCCTTTATCTTGCATAATTAGCGTTCATACATGCATGCATAATATATGCATTTTAGCATTCAAATTTGCATTAAATAAGAAGCCCAATTCACGTATAAATATTCACCAACGTTCACCTATTTATCTGTATTTTATACTCACTCTAAAACCAATAAAATTATCTTTATAGTGTGTATATTACTAACTAATAATATAAGGAAAAGGCCAAAAATTCCTAGCTTGTAAAATTACCCAATAAAACCTTAAATCCAGTTGGAAACCTCAGACCTTAGAATGCAAATATCTGCCTTATTCAACCTCTAATCTAGGTCTACTAACTTTTATAATAATGCATATTCAGAGACCTTCAAACTGAGATCAATTTCATTTAAATCGGAGCTCGTATGCAAAACTTGGGTTTTTGGGGCCCCTTTGTATATTATACGTATGTATATTTGTACCCTTGTATTTTTGTATCTAATTTGACCTCATCTCTATTTTTGGTCAACGTGAAATATGTAGATCTCATTGAGATCTACAACTTTCATGTTTTGAGTTTTTCCAAATTCGGCCATCTTTTCTCCCTATTTCTATATTCTCTTTCGACCATTCAGATCAGGCCACGTGGCGCCCTCTGATTACACCACGCGGCCCGCTCACATCACACCACGCGCCCTTCGTCTTCCGCCGTCCAATCCCTTCCTCTCTCTCTCTCTCCTGATCTTGGCCATCCATTCTCGCAACTCATCTCAACCATCCGATCTTCTCCATATCGCATCGCCTCCGTCCATTAGCGCCTTGCTCTCAGCATGCCATGTGTCGAGCTGTGCGCCCTCTGATCTTCGCCAGAAGCCTTCATCCTGGCCACTCATCTCATGCTATATACGGACCCTTCGATTAGATCCTCAAGACCTCATCCCGACCGTCCCTCAACACCTTCATCTACGGCCACCACATGTCGCCATCTTAGCCCTTCGATTTGACCCGCCAAATCTAATCACGACCCTTCCCTCGCACCCATCTTCTGACCATTGGATCGAAAGATCTAACGGCCACGACGTCGTCGTCTACCTCCGCAAACACCTCGCCCATGTCGCCCCACTACACGTCGTCTCTGCCCCCTTCCTATTTTCGTCACCACTCCGGCCATCCTCTCCACCTAGTGATCACCCCACGACGTATCCCCATCTACCCTCATCCTCGTCGACCACCACAAACTCCATGAGCCTTGCCCACATCGTTCCACGACCTCCACAAACTTCATCACCCCATCACCTGCAACCTCAACTCCGACCTATAAATACTCTACCTCCGTCGACCTTCGATCCTATACGCCCCTGTCGAGAGATACCCTGAGCTCCTATCCTCATTTTGGTGACAGCAATTAGGCGAGAAGTCGAGCAACGACAGCCTTATCTTATCCGGCGAGATCCACGGTTTCTTTGTCTTGCCATAGTTTCTCTGTTAGCAATGTGAGCCCGAGGCGAACCATTCCTACAATAAATGTTATTGTAATAAATGATTCATCAATAAAAGTTATTGATTTTGTTTCACTCCCTTTCTGATATTGAATGAATGAATGCACTATAAGGTCCCTCTGTACAATAAGGGTTATGTACCATGGCCAACTTGATAATCATACAGCTGTTGATTCAATGATTGAATCATAGAGGCTGATGCTTGGATGAATATCTAAGAAGTTAGATAGAGGACTCATCAAGCATCATCAATGATTAACAAGTAGTGATCTCCAGTCTGAGTGGGAGATGGCAATCCCATCTCATTAGACTGATATCTGATCGACCTCTTGATGCAGGTCCTCTGCATAGGAATATTGATTCGGAGGTATCAGATTAGTTAAGTTAATGAGTTGACTTAACGAGATCGAGATAACCAAAGACCTATGATGAATACTGTCACATCACAGGCAAACATCCTCTGACCAGAGACAGATATATTGCTATATGTCTGAGCATGTACATTTGGCAGACCAATAGGTTGATGACCTAATCAAGGTCTATACACCGGCGAGCTGGTGTGCATGTAAGGGCATATGAGTAATATGATCTCTCAAAGGGATCATACAGGTTCACTTGTGAACAGGGAGACATGAGCTCACTCATGAGGTATTGGGATTGACCAAATTCCATGCATGGTCATCATGCTTTAGAAGCATGATATGAATTTGAAGGTAAGATATATGCTTTGTGAAAGCATATGATCTGTACCATATCCCAAGGACCAAGATTGAGAAACTTAATGATCAGACTATGAAGATGACAGTGTAAAAGTGAGCTTTATCTTCATGATGATCATGAGTCTTCCAGTATGCAGGATGTGCAGGTATTAGGAATACCTGAAGGGTGATTTGATCATAAACGATTGTGTAACCATGACGCTTCCATTCCGAGGGAGTGATGAAACAGGTCTGGATTTTAGTGACTCCTCTCATGAGAGAAGTGACCTAATCTTAGTCCATGAGCTGGACATTGATCTGAATGAGATTCAGATGCAATGAGAAGATTAGGTTTACGGTCTTGATTTAATCAAGCATCTATGAGAGGTCCATGGGATCTGGATTTGAGATGTGATCTCAATATCCAAGTCACTATACGTGGAACAACACAATCGCCCTGTCCTTATCTCCAAGTATCTGAGGAGAAATAGCATTGTTCTTAAATGGTTTAAGAACAATTCCATGAGATCTAAGCAAAGAGAAGTTGATAATTAAATGTGATTTAATTATCATGATGTATGAGAAATTATCCAATATAATTAAATGTGATTTAATTATTATTATGGATAAGAATAATGTGGATAGTAATATCCAATTATTCCTAATATATTATAAATGTGATTTATAATGTATTAGAGAGAGTTAAATATAATTTATATTAGTAGATTAATTATTAATGTGTATTGGATACACATTGTCTAATTAATTGAAAATGTAAATTACATTTTGTTTTGGGTTGTGAATGTGATTCACAATATTCCAATGTCAAGATTGCAATATTCCCAAAATTAATTGAGAATTATTTTTGGTGAATAAAAATTGTTGAGAAAATAAGTAGAGAGATAAATTAGGAGATATGCAATCCCATGTAATCCATGGGATTGCCCTCCCCATAAGGAAGAGGGGGGGCGGCACCAATTCCCTTTAGGACTTGGTGGCCGTCCCCCTCTCCCTAATGGGAAGGAGGCTCCTAATTGTTATCTCACTCCTTATTTGATTGGTTTGATTTGGTATTAATATATATTTGATTTATCAAATATATTTAATCAAAATTAAATCATAAGTTGTTGGCTTTTTCCAACAACAATCTTGACCATTGGATTATCATAAATCAATCTCAACCATTGATTTTATGAGGCACATGGATTGAGATCCATGGATCCCAAAACCCTATAAATAGAGAGGCATACTTGGCTCTCTCTTTACACATGCTATTGTAGCAAAACTCTCTCTCTCTCTCTTTCTCATAGTCGACGCCCCTCTTGCCCTCTCTTCTTGGTGGACGGCCATCTTGGTGGAGAGGATCGTCGTCGCCCGCGCCCTCGTGCCGCCGCCTCGACGCTCTGCGGTTCTTCATCTACTTGGAGTGCTGCACTCGCGAAGGAGACGTACGATCTCGTGTGTCGAGATCAGGAGCAACCGCGCTTGGATCAACATCTTGGATTGCGAGGACACCGCGGTTCATCCCCGCGCTCGCAAGCGATCTCTCCGACGATCGGACTTGAGACAGGAGGTCTCTTCTCTTAGAGACTCGATCAACCACGCTTCAAGAGGTATTGCATTATACTTGTTGTGGTTTTAGATGAAACGATCCGAGAATGGTTCTTGGATCATGTGGTTTCATCGAATAATTTTTTAAAATTCCGCTGCACCGAACAACTAGTGCGACTAGTCGTTCTTCGTCGTATCTGATACGACGATCATGCTTCCGTGATGCGCTTGAGGATTTATCCATATCATTCAAGTGGTATCAGAGCCTTAGGTCGATGGTTTCGAATAGTGATTCGTTAACCAAGGACGACTTGGGTTCGTTTAGGTCGCGAAAGTTTTCATCGCATTTGATTTCGCAGATCTGTTTAGAGAAGAAATTCGGCACTGTTTAAATTGTTTAAACACGAATTTTTTTAATTGGATTATGTTCCCCATTAAATAAGGAAACCATAGGATCTGAGTTTGCGTAAATCGGATTTCGTTTGCTCAAGATATGGTCGTTTTAATGGACATGTATGCACTGTTGCGAGAACTGTGAATCTGAACGTAATTAAAATGTTAATTACTGTTTAGTCTTGCCTCGAAATGCGTGAAACATCACTTAGGTTCTGTCCTAAATCAAATTAGCAAACTTTAGAAATTGACTTTGCTTAATTTGGATTTAATATGATTGAGATATGTCAATTTTAGTAAGTAGGGGTCACTGCTGAAATTGCCTTCCTAATCTAGAACCAAGTGATTGTCGATTAGAGAAATTAATTGTTAATTTCGTGAAATAATCTTGAAAAATATTTGTGAAATATTGAAACATGATTATTTGCCTAATTGACTTGGCCTCAACCAATTAGATGATTAGATTTGATCTAAACCTTAATTGGAACTACAATCATCAAACTTCTTGCTTGAATAGGGCTTGGGAATTTGTCTAGCAAATTTCCTTAAACTCAAAATTGTTTTGATTACTATATGGTATAATTTCGGTTGAAGAACCGATGATCATCTCAAGTACAAAGTAATCAATTTGGCATTATCCTTTCCCGAGGTGGATATGGTGTCTAGTCGGGGATCGCTGGGTCAGCGGGTTGCAACGTATGTGGTCCGCCCCACTCCCAGCGGTACTGGCCATGACAGCGGGTAGGGCCGGGATAATGTCCGAGGGATTATGATGTATTTTTCTAATTATTAAAATTCGAATTAATACGTACTTTGAGAATTATATCATATATGTATATTCAAGCATAAAATTAAGTTTGATTGATTAAATTGGATTGATAATTAATTTAATATGATTAAGTTAATTATATCCAATTGAGAATACTCTAATATGATTAGAGTTGATAATTCCCTTGGAAGAATTAATTATATGAATGAGATTCATAGAAATTAATTAAATTTGAATAAGAGATGGAGGATCACATAAGTGACATCCATGGTCTCCCGTCAAGGCGAAGGGTTTCGTCGCCAAATATTATATGTGGGAGACGCCTGTCCGAAGTGACAGCTCCCACATATGATCCGTTTGGATCGGGCTCGTCGCTTCTCGAAAGAGTAAGGACGTATGCGTAGTGACCCCAATATCGGGTCCTCATATTATTGGGGCGATATTGGATTGCGCATAGCGAGTTGTATTCCTGTTGACGGTTGGTTCAATTAATGACGAGTCAACATCACCTTAGGGGTGGTGGGCTCGGGTATTAAAGACCGAATTGGGAAATGCAAGTTGGACTTGCAAGGCGGAATGTGTTCCCGCTTCTCTTTATCAGAGTCATAGGTTCTCATATTATTGGGATATGACAATGATAAAGAGGAGATCCCAGTTCTTGCTTGAGATATATTGGTAAGTATATCTCCTACTTTGAAAGTGAATAAGGGAATAAACTTTCATAGTTGACATAGCAAGACTAATTTGATTTAAAATGCCTTAATCAAATAAAATTGAATTGGATATATGATTATATGTTCTAATATAGTGCATTCTCAATTTCAGAAAATGAAGGCCATGAACCCACTGAATAGGCTTCTGGAGGTCAACCAACTGACCGGACCAAATTACTCGGATTGGATCCGTAATTTGGAGCTTGTGCTTTCAGCAGAGCGCATCAGTTATGTGCTCCATGAAGACAAACTTGAAAACCCTAAATCTAAGGAAGACAAAGCATATAATGACAAGTATGATGAAGATCATGTCTTGGCTAGATGCTATATCTTGGGTTCCCTCTCCAATGTTCTTCAGAAGCAACATGTGGAGATGAGCACTTGCCAGGATATAATGCAGAATCTGAAGGATATGTTTGGTGACATTAACCGCACCCAGCGGTACAATGTTATGAAAGATCTTCTTCGCTGTAAAATGCAGGAAGGGACCTCGGTCCGCGATCATGTACTCAAAATGTTTGGGTACTTGTCAGAGCTTGAAACTCTAGGGGCGACGATGGATGCAGACATGCAATCTGATTTCATTCTGCTGTCATTGCCCAAATCTTTCAATAACTTTGTAGTGTCATTCCACATGAATAAGCTGGAACTGACAAATGCTGGGCTTCTTGCTGCATTAAAGTCTGCAGAAGACGTAATGAAGAAAGATGGTCCCTCTGGCACTGCAATGGTTGCACAGGTCAAAGGGAAGCGCGGTCGGAAGCAAGGTTCTCGGAAGGGCCCGGCCCAGAAGAGAAAGAAGAAGGGACAAGGTGTTGCCTCATCTTCCAATGCATCCACTTTAATGGCGTCGAAGAAAACCGACGTCTGTCACCACTGCAAGAAGCCGGGGCACTGGAAGCGTAATTGCCCAGATTACCTGAAGTCGGTCGACAAAGGTAAAGCCCCTGCAGGTATGAAATCTACTCTTATCATTGAAACCAGCTTTCTCGTTGGACGAGAAGGAAGTTGGGTAGTTGATTCTGGTGCTTCTGTTCATGTATGCAATTTGTTGCATTTGTTTCAGGAAACTAGACAGCTTGAGGAAGGGGAGATAGTCATCCAGATGGGATCTGATGCAAGTGTTGCAGCAGTCGCCGTCGGGACCTGCAGACTATCATTATCTAGTGGAAGAGTCCTAGTACTTAAAGAGTGTCTTTATGTACCTGAAGTCAGAAGGAATTTGATATCTGTATCTAAGCTAGTTAGAAGTGGATATTCATTCCTATTTTGTAATAAATTAGTCATAAATCATTATGATAAATATATTGCAGAGGGTATTTTGACTTCTGGAGGACTCTATGAATTGTGCATTAATGAGCATGTCATGAATGTTACAACCACTAATAAAAACCCTAAAAGATCCAGGAGTAATATAAATCATTCAAACATGATTTGGCATCAAAGGCTTGGTCATTTATCTGTTGATAGGATCAATAGATTGATAAAGGATGGACCTTTGGACTTTCTACAGGTTCAGCCTTTACCTACCTGTGAACATTGTATTCGAGGTAAAATGACCAGGATGCCTTTCCGTAACAAGGTTACAAGATGTGAAGGTATTATTGACCTAATACATACTGATGTATGCGGTCCCTTCAGTACCGCGACTCGAAATGGATATCGATATTATTTGACGTTTATTGATGACCATTCGCGATACGGGTTTATCTTCCTATTACGTCATAAGTCTGAAACCTTTGAAAAGTTCAAAGAATTCAAGGCTTTGGTTGAGAACCAAACCAATAGGAAGATTAAACGAATTCGATCTGATCGAGGTGGCGAGTACCTATCAGATGAATTTAAGGAATACCTTAAGGAGAATGGAATTATTTCCAATCTCACTCCTCCTGGAACTCCCCAACTTAATGGTGTTGCTGAAAGACGCAACAGAACCATCATGGATATGGTTCGTTCAATGATGAGTAAATCACATTTACCACTTAGTTTCTGGGGATATGTCATAGAGACTGCAATATATATCCTGAATAAGATTCCTAGCAAATCTGTACCTAAGACTCCTCATGAGCTCTGGTATGGAACCAAACCTAGTGTTAATCACTTAAGGGTTTGGGGTTGCTTGGTCCATGCAAAGAATGTGGATGCAAGTAAGCTAGAGTCTCGCTCTCGTGAGTGCTACTTCATTGGGTATGTTAAAGATGGTATTGGATATCAACTTTATGACCCTGAGACCCAAAAGGTTTTTGTCTCTAGAGATGTGAAATTTCTGGAGGATGATTTCCTTAAAGGTCAAGACAAAGGTGAAGTAGAGGAACTCATTGAGTCCCCTGAGGACTCTGAGCTTCCTGAACCAGAAACTGAAGAGATAAATAAAGATGAAACACCCATACCTCTTCGAAGGAGTTCGAGGGTGGTTGCACCGCCTGAAAGGTATGGATTCCATGTGTCAAGTGAAACTGACAGTGATCCTACTTCATTTGATGAAGCACTCGCGGATCATGACATGGATAGATGGATGCTAGCAATGAAGTCAGAGATTGACTCCATGCATAAGAATGGTGTATGGACCCTAGAGGATCCACCTAAAGGGGTAAAACCCATTGGGTGCAAATGGATCTTCAAGAGAAAGAGGGGACCTGATGGGAAAGTAGAGACTTTCAAGGCACGGCTCGTAGCCAAGGGCTACACACAGAGAGAAGGCATTGACTACGATGAGACATTCTCTCCTGTGGCTATGCTTAAATCCATCAGGGCATTGCTGGCTATAGCTGCATATCTTGACTACGACATCTGGCAGATGGACGTCAAGACGGCTTTCCTCAATGGATATCTCGAGGAGGATATCTACATGGAGCAGCCCCAGGGCTTCATAACTGAGGATGACAAAGTATGCAAGCTGAAGAAATCCATCTATGGGCTCAAGCAAGCTTCTCGTAGCTGGAACATCAGATTTGACGAAACCATAAAGAGTTATGATTTTGTGCAGAATCCTGATGAACCTTGTGTGTACAAGAAGCTTAGTGGGAGCGCCATTGTGTTCATCGTGCTTTATGTAGATGACATCCTTATCATTGGGAATGATACGGGGATGATGACCAGTGTAAAGATTTGGCTGTCCAATACCTTTGAGATGAAAGATCTTGGAGAAGCCTCTTACATCTTGGGTCTGAAGCTGTTCAGAAACCGAGAGAAGAGGATATTGGGACTGTCACAACAAGGATACATTAAGAAGATTCTTGAACGATTCCGTATGGATAGTTCCAAGAAAGGATTCCTACCCTTAAGACATGGTATCCACCTGTCTAAAGGAATGGCTCCTCAAACTGTTGAGGAAAAGAAGGCCATGGCTGGATGTCCTTATGCATCGGCCGTAGGAAGCTTAATGTATGCCATGATGTGTACTAGGCCAGATATCTGCCATGCAGTGGGAGTGGTAAGCCGTTACCAATCCTGCTATGGAGAACAACACTGGAATGCAGTAAAGAACATATTCAAATATCTTAGACGGACGCAAGATTACATCTTGGTCTATGGAGATGGTGATCTCCAAGTCTTGGGATATACAGATTCTGACTTCCAATCGGATATTGATGATCGAAAGTCGACATCAGGGTTTGTGTTCCTGTTGAACGGTGGTGCTGTGAGCTGGAGAAGCAAGAAGCAGGACACTACGGCAGATTCAACGACAGAAGCCGAATACATTGCCGCATCGGATGCTGCAAAGGAGGCGGTGTGGTTGCGCAAGTTCGTCCAGGAGCTTGGCGTAGTTTCCTCTGATACTCCCATCCCGCTACTCTGTGATAACACGGGAGCCATTGCCCAGGCGAAGGAACCCAGATGGCATCAGAAGAGCAAGCACGTAGAAAGGAAATACCACATCATTCGGGAGATTCAAAAGCGTGGTGACATCATCATCACCAAGGTGGCCTCCGCCGACAACGTTGCTGATCCTCTTACCAAACCTCTGACGCAGAAGGTTTTTGACCAGCATGTAATGAGTATGGGTTTAAGGCTTGTTCCTGAATGGTTCTGAGGGCTAGTGGGAGATTGTTAGCAATGTGAGCCCGAGGCGAACCATTCCTACAATAAATGTTATTGTAATAAATGATTCATCAATAAAAGTTATTGATTTTGTTTCACTCCCTTTCTGATATTGAATGAATGAATGCACTATAAGGTCCCTCTGTACAATAAGGGTTATGTACCATGGCCAGCTTGATAATCATACAGCTGTTGATTCAATGATTGAATCATAGAGGCTGATGCTTGGATGAATATCTAAGAAGTTAGATAGAGGACTCATCAAGCATCATCAATGATTAACAAGTAGTGATCTCCAGTCTGAGTGGGAGATGGCAATCCCATCTCATTAGACTGATATCTGATCGACCTCTTGATGCAGGTCCTCTGCATAGGAATATTGATTCGGAGGTATCAGATTAGTTAAGTTAATGAGTTGACTTAACGAGATCGAGATAACCAAAGACCTATGATGAATACTGTCACATCACAGGCAAACATCCTCTGACCAGAGACAGATATATTGCTATATGTCTGAGCATGTACATTTGGCAGACCAATAGGTTGATGACCTAATCAAGGTCTATACACCGGCGAGCTGGTGTGCATGTAAGGGCATATGAGTAATATGATCTCTCAAAGGGATCATACAGGTTCACTTGTGAACAGGGAGACATGAGCTCACTCATGAGGTATTGGGATTGACCAAATTCCATGCATGGTCATCATGCTTTAGAAGCATGATATGAATTTGAAGGTAAGATATATGCTTTGTGAAAGCATATGATCTGTACCATATCCCAAGGACCAAGATTGAGAAACTTAATGATCAGACTATGAAGATGACAGTGTAAAAGTGATCTTTATCTTCATGATGATCATGAGTCTTCCAGTATGCAGGATGTGCAGGTATTAGGAATACCTGAAGGGTGATTTGATCATAAACGATTGTGTAACCATGACGCTTCCATTCCGAGGGAGTGATGAAACAGGTCTGGATTTTAGTGACTCCTCTCATGAGAGAAGTGACCTAATCTTAGTCCATGAGCTGGACATTGATCTGAATGAGATTCAGATGCAATGAGAAGATTAGGTTTACGGTCTTGATTTAATCAAGCATCTATGAGAGGTCCATGGGATCTGGATTTGAGATGTGATCTCAATATCCAAGTCACTATACGTGGAACAACACAATCGCCCTGTCCTTATCTCCAAGTATCTGAGGAGAAATAGCATTGTTCTTAAATGGTTTAAGAACAATTCCATGAGATCTAAGCAAAGAGAAGTTGATAATTAAATGTGATTTAATTATCATGATGTATGAGAAATTATCCAATATAATTAAATGTGATTTAATTATTATTATGGATAAGAATAATGTGGATAGTAATATCCAATTATTCCTAATATATTATAAATGTGATTTATAATGTATTAGAGAGAGTTAAATATAATTTATATTAGTAGATTAATTATTAATGTGTATTGGATACACATTGTCTAATTAATTGAAAATGTAAATTACATTTTGTTTTGGGTTGTGAATGTGATTCACAATATTCCAATGTCAAGATTGCAATATTCCCAAAATTAATTGAGAATTATTTTTGGTGAATAAAAATTGTTGAGAAAATAAGTAGAGAGATAAATTAGGAGATATGCAATCCCATGTAATCCATGGGATTGCCCTCCCCATAAGGAAGAGGGGGGCGGCACCAATTCCCTTTAGGACTTGGTGGTCGTCCCCCTCTCCCTAATGGGAAGGAGGCTCCTAATTGTTATCTCACTCCTTATTTGATTGGTTTGATTTGGTATTAATATATATTTGATTTATCAAATATATTTAATCAAAATTAAATCATAAGTTGTTGGCTTTTTCCAACAACAATCTTGACCATTGGATTATCATAAATCAATCTCAACCATTGATTTTATGAGGCACATGGATTGAGATCCATGGATCCCAAAACCCTATAAATAGAGAGGCATACTTGGCTCTCTCTTTACACATGCTATTGTAGCAAAACTCTCTCTCTCTCTTTCTCATAGTCGACGCCCCTCTTGCCCTCTCTTCTTGGTGGACGACCATCTTGGTGGAGAGGATCGTCGTCGCCCGCGCCCTCGTGCCGCCGCCTCGACGCTCTGCGGTTCTTCGTCTACTTGGAGTGCTGCACTCGCGAAGGAGACGTACGATCTCGTGTGTCGAGATCAGGAGCAACCGCGCTTGGATCAACATCTTGGATTGCGAGGACACCGCGGTTCATCCCCGCGCTCGCAAGCGATCTCTCCGACGATCGGACTTGAGACAGGAGGTCTCTTCTCTTAGAGACTCGATCAACCACGCTTCAAGAGGTATTGCATTATACTTGTTGTGGTTTTAGATGAAATGATCCGAGAATGGTTCTTGGATCATGTGGTTTCATCGAATAATTTTTTAAAATTCCGCTGCACCGAACAACTAGTGCGACTAGTCGTTCTTCGTCGTATCCGATACGACGATCACGCTTCCGTGATGCGCTTGAGGATTTCTCCATATCCTTCATTCTCCAGCGAGATGCACAAGCTCAAGACCTCTACTGATCTTAGATCGAAGACCAGGAGCTCTTCCCCGAGATTTTATCCCCGGGTAGCATCCTCCATTCCTCCTCTGATCTCCTTCTTTTTCTCTATTTTTCTCGCAATCTCTCCGCCTCCTACGATCGATCCCACGCTCTCCTGATCATTCACAGAGATCCGCCATGGAGCTCTGATCTTTGCACGCCATCCCAGTTCCTCTAACAGCAACTCGCACTTCACTCCGACCAAGAGCTCTGCTGCCACGGCAGAGGAACATCACCTGACCACCTTCACTCTACTCCAGGCCTCCTGCTGCACTAGCATTCACTCACAAACACAGTGCATGCCTCAGCTATAGAAACTAACCCTGCATGTACCACTTCCTTCATTGGTCGGAGGCATCGCCGGAGCTGCTTCGAGCTTCGTCGCTTCCGGCCTGTGGACCATCTCTGCCTCGTTCAGACGCTCCGGTCGCTTCCCGAAGCTTCCATGATCGTCCCGAGCTACATAGGAGCCTCCGGTGATCAACATCGAGCGAGAACCAGGTCGGCGGAGCTGCGGAGGCTTCGCCGGAGCCCAACTACATCCGCCACAGGAGGAGACGGACAGGAGGAGCACGAAGCACAGCTACTGTCCGATCCTCATGATCGGACGATTCTGATCAAGCCACGTCGCTAGTTCCCTGCCTCCGTTGGATCAGGAGGATCCAACCGCCCTCGTTCGTCCACGTAGTCATCGCCAGCCCAGCTACAGATGCCGTTGGATCCATCTTGATCCAACGGGCCGCATCACACCACGTCTTCTGTCATCATCATCCGTTGGATCTCCACTCGATCTAGCGGTCCAAGGCGCGCCACGTCGCTTCCTCCGAGCCTCCTCCTCGTCCCTTAGGCTCGAAGCTCCCGAAGCTCAACCGAAGCACGCCCGAGCTTGAAGCTCACCCGAGCCACAGACCGAGCCTCAGACGCCTACCGAGCCTAGCACCTCACGTGTTTCTAACGTGCGGCCTGGGTATTTTACACTGAGGCCCCTGGAAGTTTTGCAAATTACAATTCAGTCCATGCTAGGAGCATCACATGAGGTGCACGTGTTCCTGTGGACATTTTGCACTGCATACCCCCATCATTATAGGTAATTGCATTTAAGTCCCTATCAGCATGTTTAATTTTCAGTAATTTATTTTCTATATTTGCAATTTAGTCCCTGAATTTGCACGCACATTTAGGTGTCTATTTGACATCATTTTTCAGTTCTAAAAATTACATGATGTAGATTCTCTTGTCCTCTATCTTATGGGACACGTGTTTCATTTTTGTGACATCTTGGGAATTAAATATTATTAATTTGGTGACATTTTATATATTTTGCCAACTGTGTACCTTTTAATTCATATTAAATTCTTAGTTGTCCCAAAAATCATTAAAATTTCACATTAGACTTAGGATAATAAATATTTTATATTGTATCCAAATATCATCACATTTGCACGCATCTCGAGGCATGAATAAATTAATTAGTGATTTCCTTAATTGATTTTAATAGGTCAAATTCACATAGAATTTTAGGTTTATTAATTTTGCTAAAATTCATCATACTTAGATCTAGCTAGGGTAATTTTTATATCTAAAAATAATGTGATTTGGTATTTATTTAAATTAATTTTGCAAAAATAACCTTGCATTTATATTTTATTCATAGTAAGTTCATAAAGTGTCAGAAAAACCGAAAAACATTAGTGTACCTTAATTTCATTGCATGTCATATTCTGGCCAAGTTTCATAATTTTTGAACTTCATTTGAACATATTTCTGATTTAACTTGTAAAACTAGCCTGAAATGGCATTGTCTTTCTTTTAAATTACATAAAATTTGCTAAAAAAATACCAAAATATTCCTATGAAAATCCGACCTCAGAATTCCCTTAAATTTACCTAAGGAGATAGCTGCCTCCCTGAGTTCAACCTTGGGCTTGCCCAAGTAAAATAAATCTACCGCTTGTAATTAACTCAACATTAATTAAAAGTGGTACTTTTGACATAGCTTTGATTACCCTACTGCAATGAACTTAAAACTTAATTGGACCATTAATTTGATCGAAATAACAAGGGTAGCTAGAGCAACGTCAAAATGGCACCATTGCTGGGGAGGCATGGTTTAGGATAATTTCAGGAGAATTTTTTAGTGTTTGATTTTCCATCCTCGGGTAGTCTGATTCCCGGTTTTCTTGTTAATATTTTTATGTCATTTATTTTGAGTATTTTGTGTCGTCCTTTATCTGACCTCAATTTATTTTTGTGCGAGGAACACGAGGAGTCGAAGGTGCTTCGAGGAGCTTGCATTTTGAACATTTTGAGTGATAGTGAGGATTTAAACTTCTTTCATTTTTGCATTCTTTCCAACGGTTCCAGTTTGGGTTCTTACTTATGTAAAAATAGTGAAAACGTGTCCCCGTGTGCTGTGTGGATTGATTTTTATATTAGGCTTGCACTAGTGGCTCCTTGAGTAACTCTAGGAATTGCTTGTGCTCATAATCCTTTTATCACCACCCATCACACATAAAAGACGCACTTAGACCGCAGATCTAGTCAAATTAAATCAGTGCTTCACTCGCTAATAGAACTGCTTGTCTAGGAGCGGATTTTTCGTCTGCACTTGCATATAATGTAAAAAGTTTTCAATTATGTTCTGCATCCTGCATAAAAGCGAGGGGATTAGTGTAAGTATTCTAAACTCAGCATAGCATCATTGATTTATCGTGCATCAGCTTTTCTCGACTCCTTTCTCTTGGTTTTTCAGAACTTAGGTAAAAAGGAAATTGGGACTGGACGATAGGTGTGTTGTGTGGTTGGACTTAATCAATGATAACCTAACTTAAAATTGGGAATGCTAAACATAATTGACCAAAAAATCAATAAAATCAGAAATTATGCTTGTGGGAAATTAACCTCGACCTTGTTTTTAGGCTGAGTGAGGGTACTAGAGTGTGTGAACACCCTAGGGCAGAGCTAAAAACCCCTGCTTTCCATATCGTGTACCTCGATCCGACAAATATCAACAGCTGAGCTTGGGTTCAACTAACCAGCGCCAAGTAGACTCCCCCTACTCCGGTAGGTAGATAGGGGTGAAATTGCTAAGCACCGCGACAAGTTGCTAGTAGCCTCCGCCTGCACTTGCAGGTAGATAGGGGTGAAGTTACAACCTTGTCATCCTCCACCTACTCTATAGGTAGATAGGGGCAGGTTCTTGAAATTTCGGCCGGGGATAGGAGCGAAGAAAGGAAGGGCGTTGGTATCTAAAATGACAGGTTAAACAGGGGAGACGCATCCGGCTTTTAGCCGACTCTCCTATAGGCCGCGTAACTTCCTGCTATTTGTCTGAAAAATTACGCTTAAAATCAACCAGACTAATCGGACTCGGTTTCGGGTCCTTCACTATGTTGAGTGTGAAAATACAAGGATTGGATTCAATTGCTTGCTTTAGGTAGGAGTAAAATACTATCTTACACTCAGAACTTCCGAATCTTCTTCTCACCAACCAAGATGACTGACTGGGGGGATATCCACTCTCGATTCGCCAATCTTTCTTTGAACTCCCCACGAAGCTCATCTTCACCGGCCCAAGCGCAACTTGGACCAACCAGAGCTCATGATCCTCTTGAGTTCTGGATCCCTCAAACCCAGGGTGGTTACTCTCAAACCAACCCTTTTCTCTCCTCTGCTCTCACCGAGGAATACCATAGCCTCGGTAAGAATCCCTTCCTTGACATGTCCTCTAACCAAGACCATCTTCTTTACCAAGGACAAGAGGACAGAATGCTGAAGAAAAATCCTGATGAGGAGAAACACAGAGAGGACCCCATGATTCAAATCCTTGCTTGCCTCGTCGCTGTCGAACAATAGAATGCAGATCTTACGGCAAGAATGGGACAGATCATTACTGCAAGAGGAATTAACCGACCAATGGTAGATCCATATAACCCAGCAGAAAATGAGATGCATAGTTGGTTAGCACCCGTGGTTCCCCCTAAAGCGTTCGAGTTGAAACCCCACTTTCCGAGCCTGCTTCCAAAGTTTAATGGGAATACAAATGAAGAACCATATGCCTTCCTTAGAGACTTCGAGATGGTTTGCAACAACCTTAGTAACCCTAGGGTTGGGCAAGACTATATCAGGCTGAAGGCCACCCCGTTTACCTTAGGAGATAAGGCCGCTCATTGGCTGAAAAATCTCGGGGTGAGATGTACAACCTGGATGCAGTTCAAGGATTTATTCTTGAAGAAGTTATACCCATTCAGTAGGACAAATCAGATGAGAACCAAGATCGCTAGCTTCTCCCAGGGAACCAGTGAACCATTCCATGAAGCCGGGGATAGGTTTAATGACCTCATTCAGAAATGCCCTTGCCATGGCATTTCAAAGGTGATCTAAGTCCAGACCTTGTTCTGTGGCATGACCCCTGAGATGCAGAGGTTAGTAAGTGTCGCCTGTGGAGGAAGTTATCTGAACAAAAATGAAAATGTTGTATGGAAAATCTGGGAGCAGATGGCGGAACCAGGCAGGGCACATGCACCAGGGCCTATCAGTTGTCTCCCTCGATCCTATCCAATGAGACAACTAGGAGGACTGCAGTGGATCTGACAGAGGACCTCATCCCCAGCATGCGGATGATATCTGACAAGTTAACCATGGTCGAGCAGATTCACAAGAGGGTCATTGACCTTGAGGCACTCTCACGATTGTCGAAGAAAGTGGAGGAACTTACTGAGAAGGTAGCCAAGATACAGCTACCTGCCCCTTCTGCACCACCTGTACATGTACACCGAGTTCATCTTGTACAGGAGCAGGCACCGGGGCTTCAAAGTAGCTGGGTAGAGGAGCAGACATACACTCAGCAGAACCAGCATGCACCCCCTCAAGTGGAGATAGGATACGAGGAGCCTCCGCAGGTGTTCGAGTTCAACGGGCTGCGGTACAGCCATGACCCCGTCGGCAGACAGTCAGAGATAGGGAACGGTCAGCCACACCGACCTTCCCTAGCTTACCAAGAAAATGGCTCCGTCCCCGCACCGCGCTTCGTACAGTCCCAGCTCGAACAAGGGTACCAACCTCGGCAGCACCAGCAGCAGTAGCGCACATTCCACTCGGGCCAGCAGGGCCCTCCACCTTCCCATCAGCAGCAGCAGTACATCCATGGCCAGCAAGGCCAGTACAGGAACTCATCCTCGAGCCAGCATCAACCAGCCCATGGAGTCCCTCACCTTGGTGATCCAGACCCAGACTGATAGGGTCTAACAGATTCAGAATGACTATCTGGATATGAGAACCGATTTGAATCGTATCTCCCGTACCCAGGATCAGCATATGGTGCCAAAGACCCAATCCCCGCCCAGGTTCAGGCCAACCTAAATAGCTTAAATCAAGGCAAGAACCGACCACGAGATTAGGTATACTATTCACATAACTCTTTATCTAAACATGAGATCCTTTCGTATGATAATGTAAGCTATACGTCCCTCGGGAGCGGAAGGATCGTGATCGTACCTGATCGGGCACGAGCACCGGAGGAAGTAGCCGTCAAGTCTCTACCTAAGGAGAACTTGGAGGCAGAGGAGAAGCACCACCACCACCAGCAGAAGAAGAGGACTTCTGAGTCCTCCAAGAAGAAGGAGAACCGCACCAGTAGTGAGTCCGACAAGACCTATGAAGAGCCCGCACCTCCATCTGAGAAGGAAGTTCCAGCAGTCGCGGAGAATACATCGCCGGTTTTACAGCAGAAATTTTGTTTTCGTCATATTCATAGTCAGAGTCCGAGTCAGTCTCAGAGTCCGAGTCATGTACATAACTTAGTTCCTATTTTAAATGAAAATCTTTTAGTTTCAGAATCTGAGTTTCCATCAATAATCCCTTTCCCCTGAGCTCTTAAGGGTGGAAAGAAGAAAATCAGAAAAATACAAAAAGATGACCCTGAGATGGTAGAGTTTTGCAATAAACACATCAAGGTCACAATCCCTTTTGACAAGTATGTAGAGATGACACCTGAATTTCAGAAATATCGTAAGGTGAGATGCACACCAACTAAGGCCAGCAGGAAAACCAAAAGTCGTATTGAGAAACACGTTCTGTTAGTAGCCACTACTTGCGCGATAAAGAATTCGTTTCCGAGGAAACGAAGAGACATGGGTGCACATTATGTGGTGAGTCATGTCGATGACACTGCGTTCGCACGCACTCTCCTTGACAACGAATCCTCAATTAACTTAATGCCTACAGCCCTCTATGAGCGGCTTAATCTTGGACCTCTTAAAAAATCTAGAGCCCTACTTCAATTTGCAGATAAATCAACCAAGAGGTCCCAAGAGGAATTGAGGAACGTTGTCATCAAAGTGGAGGGTCATGAGTACATAGTGGACTTTATTGTCCTTGATATGGAGACCCCTTGTAATTGGAGAGATTCCCAGATCATATTAGGAAGGCCCTTCCTCAGAACAGTAGGGGCCTTATTTGATTATAAGATTGGGAAAATCCAGTTCCAAACCCCAGGCGGAGATGAGGGGCTTGAGATGAAGCAGACCAGATGGTAGAGATCGGATTCAGAATCCAGCACCGAGTACTCTTCATCTGAAGCAGATTGCATTCATGTAGACACTGTCGGGCCATGGAGACAGAACCCAGCTAGCACTGATGAGTCCCTCTCCTCCGGAGAAGATCTTGTGCATGAGTCAGTTTGCGAGGCCTTTAGAAACGAGTACAGCACAGAATATGCATCCCCCTACATCTTTGATGACTTAGAGGCCCAGCTGGGCCTGTCAGTCCTTCCCTCTTTAGAATAATCAGAAGATGAGGATGACGAGTCGGACGTGGCTTTTGCTGATTGCTTGGAGACCTTTGATGATCCGACTCTAGAAACGATTGAGTTGGTAGCAATAACTTCACGAACAGATCCAGCCACTACCAGCACTGAGCTAGATTCGATTGATCTAGATCTCCTTGATGATCAAACATTATTTGAGCTCAAACCTTGACCTACAACACTTAAGTATGCCTTCCTTACGGGACAAGAGAAGAAGTATCCGGTCATCATCAGCTCGCGATTGACCGAGGAGCAGGAATCTCGCTTGCTAGATATCCTGGAGACAAACCGCAAGGCAATAGGCTGGAGTATCTCCGATCTCCATGAGATATATCTCGCTCTACATTCGCACCATATCTACTTGGAGAATGAGGCTATACCCTCTCGTGAATTCCAATGACGGTTGAATCCAAATTTACGAGAGGTAGTGAAGAAGGAGATATAGAAATGGTGTGATACGGGTTTTATTTATCCCATCTCCGACTCCAATAGGGTGGCCCCAATCCATGTTGTCCCGAAAAAGTCGGGAATTCAGACGACAACCAATGAAGACGGAGAGGAGATCGTGATGCAAGTACCCACGTCGTGGCGCATCTGTGTGGATTACAGACGCCTGAATGTTGCAATGAAGAAGGATCATTTCCCCCTACTAGTCACTGATCAGATCTTAGAGAGATTAGCGGGGAAATAATTCTTCTGCTTTTTGGATGGGTTCTCAGGCTACAATCAAGTAGCCATAGCTCTGGAGGACCAGGAAAAGACCACGTTTACATGCCCCTTTGGTACCTATGCTTTTAGGCGCATGCCCTTTGGGTTATGCAATGCTCCCGGTACTTTTCAAAGGTGCATGATTGTTGTATTCGCCGAAATGGTCGACGAATTCCTGGAAGTCTTCATGGATGACTTCTCGGTCCACGACGATTCCTTCGATTTCTGTCTTAAGAATCTGGACCGAGTCCTCAAACGATGTTGTGAGGTCAATCTGGTGCTCTCGTGGGAGAAAAGTCACTTCATGGTGATGGAGGGCATTGTGTTGATGCATGTCATCTCCAAGAGAGGAATGGAGGTTGACCCTGCTAAGGTGGATATGATCAGACGACTCCAGCCACCAACCAACGTGAAACAGTTGCGGTCTTTCCTCGGGCATGTCGGATTTTATCGAAGATTTATCAAGGATTTTTCTAAGATTGTCCGACCGCTAACTGAGCTTTTAGGCAATGACATGGAGTTTATTGTTGATCACAAATGTCTTGAATCCTTTAAGCTATTACAAGGAATGATTATGGAAGCCCCAATCCTACAAGCCCCAGATTGGTCTCTACCTTTTGAGATCATGGCGGACGCATCAGACTTTGCTGTTGGGGCTATGTTAGGACAAAGGAGGGATGGCGTTCCGTTCGCAATACACTACGCAAGCAAAGTGCTCGATACTTCTCAACGTAACTATACAGTTACGGAAAAGGAGATGCTTGTGGTAGTGTTTGCCTTGGGCAAATTCAGATCTCATTTAATCAGATCCAAGGTAATTGTGTTCACCGACCACACAGCACTACGATACTTAACGGAAAAGAAGGACGTGAAGGCGCGTCTTCTTAGGTGGATTCTGCTTATCCAGGAGTTTGATTTGGACATTCGTGATAAACCTGGAAAGAAGAACGTAGTAGCTGATCACCTCTCCCGTCTCGAGGACCTTAATGCTTCTGAGGATTCACTGATTCGAGACTCCTTCCCTGATGAGTCTATTTTTGTTGTCGACTCACTCCCATGGTATGCCAATATCGTGAACTATCTTGTCTCCGAGAAGGTTCCCGAAGATTAGCCCAAGAGCCACATAGATCGACTGAAGTCGGATTCTAGACATTACCATAGGGAGGATCTGATCCTTTTCTTTGAATGACCGGATTGTGTCTGGAGATGGTGTGTTCCTCAGAAGGATTATCAAAGTGTCCTTTCTTTATGCCACAGTTTGGAGGCAGGAGGACACCACTCCGGGAAGAGGACTGCATGGAAGGTACTTCGGTGTGGCTTATACTGGCCGACTCTGTTTCGTGTTGCGATCAACTTTGCAAAGTCATGCCCAATATGTCAGCGAATGGGAGGAACCGTTGGTTCCAAGGATGAGATGCCGATGCAGCCTGTCATCATTTGTGATGTCTTTGACGCCTGAGGCATCGACTTCATGGGTCCATTCCCTATTATCCATGGATTCGAGTACATCATTCTTGCGGTAGACTATCTGTACATGTTGATGGAGGCTATCCCAACCGAGCCATAGACAACAAGACTGTCTCTAAATTCATTAGAGATCATATCATCTCTAGGTTCGGAATCCCCAAAATGTTGATATCAGATGGGGGTAGCCACTTTATAAATAGAGATGTGAAGAAGCTCTTGAAGGATTACGGCATCGAACACCGTGTCGCTAGTCCTTACCACCCACAGACCAATGGTATGGTTGAGGTGTCGAATGGGGAGGTGAAAACCATTTTGCAGAAGCTTGTCTGCCCAGATAGGAAGGACTGGTCTCAGATCTTGGATCAAATCCTATGGGCTTATAGGACAGCTAACAAGACACCGTTAGGAACCTCCCCATTCGGGATGGTATTCGAGAAGCCGTGCCATTTGTCCGCAGAATTAGTGCACAAATTAGAAAGGGAAATCAAGAAGGTCAATTGGAACACAAACCTAGGGCAGAAACAGATAGAGATGGATCTGAATGAGCTTGTGGAAATCAAAAATCGAGCATACGACAACAGTTTGGTGTACAAGGACAAAGTGAAGCGTTGGCATGATAGATATATCAGACGAAAGACCTTTGTTCCTATACAGAAGGTATCGTTGTTCAATGCAAGGCTGAAAGTTTTCCAAGGCAAACTAAAATCCAAGTGGACGTGCACATTCATTGTCCGTGATGTGCATGATAGTGGATGTGTTGAGATCTCAGATCTCACAGATAACGCACAGACGTTCCTAGTAAATGGACAACTGTTGAAGCACTTCGTCGAACCCAATGAACAGTTAGTCCATATTGAGGAGATAGTATTCATGCACGAGACAGATTCAGCAGATACACATAGAGCCGCACATGAGATCTTGCAACAGTGATCTCTCGCCATCAACAACATCTGGAAAGATTCAGACCGCGATCCTTGTATATACCCATCACTCACCCCAACTTCATATATATTCATCTACGATTATACTTAGGATGACCAGATCCTAAGTATAGGGGGGAGAGTCACCTGAGTCCATTCACTATACATCCTCCACATCACATCAGTCCTCATACCACTCTTGTCCTATACTTAGGCTGACCTAAGCCTAAGTATAGTGGGGACCGATTCCCGCCTTGTATATACTCCTCCATTTCCCCTCTTAACCTCGCCCGTCCCGTTTTTGATCTTCTTCTACACTTAGGCTGCCAAAGCCTAAGTATAGGGGGCAGAGCAACTTCTATACTTTTTACTCTTTTGGCTCTCCTACGCTTAGCACGAGCTATGTCTTCTTCCTCGCTTTTTCGTGCTCTAAGGACATAGCACACGCTAAGTATAGGGGGGTGTATATATTACATATATACTTTACCCATAGCTCGTACTTTCACATATTTTTTATATACTACGCAATAATTACGGGATGGGTAAAAATTGGAGAATTTTTTTTGTAAAATACTAATAAAAAATTTGTAAAATATGTTGTAACATGGGAGGTACACCATTTGGTGACAAAAAAATGGAAGAATCAAAGGCTTCTTATTTACTCTTGCTCATCATTTCTGCATCTGAAAAGGAAGAAAGAAAAAGAGTCTTGCATTTCATTCATCTGCATAGCATGTCATCTGCACCTCATCTGCATATCTTGCAAGGTGAAAAGCTAGTGGGTTCTGAGCCAAGTTATGAGTAGATGTTGAGGAGGGACTTGATTTGACCTTAATCCACCTAATTTCAGAGGAACCTTATAAAAAACTGGAGTTAAGATTTCTCAGGTCAAGTGACTTAATTCTTTGAGTCTGCATGTCTATGTTCACATGTCATCTTGATTAGTCTAAGTAGAATATCTCGTGCACATGCATGATTCTTTTAGATAATGACCTAACTTGGACAAACACAATGCACGCAGCTCTTCATTGATGAGGCGGTGAGGAGGTAGAATCCTTTAGCTTGGAGTAGCACACGGGTGGAAACATCCGTCCTCCTCTAGGGAGGGTAGTGCATCTCAACCTAGTCTGGTGGTGTTGACGTCTAAAGACGGGACGCTGTGGGTTGCAATAATGCTTCAAAAGAGGGATAGTCTACTGGCTCAAGAGGAAAAACTCCTAATGTACATGCTGCACCTTGTACATAGTTCAAAAAAAGTAAAAAAAAGGGAAAAATGCAAGAACTCCAAAAAATAGACAGGCCAGATAAAAAATAAAGGGATTTTTACCCGGCAGACCCTGTAATCTTTTGCAATTACCGCTACGACCTCTGCCGGGTAAAAATCCCAAAAATAAAATACCTGTCGGAGTATGTGTATTAGCAAGAAGTCTGCAGCTGTTAGCAATGTGAGCCCGAGGCGAACCATTCCTACAATAAATGTTATTGTAATAAATGATTTATCAATAAAAGTTATTGATTTTGTTTCACTCCCTTTCTGATATTGAATGAATGAATGCACTATAAGGTCCCTCTGTACAATAAGGGTTATGTACCATGGCCAACTTGATAATCATACAGCTGTTGATTCAATGATTGAATCATAGAGGCTGATGCTTGGATGAATATATAAGGAGTTAGATAGAGGACTCATCAAGCTTCATGAATGATTAACAAGTAGTGATCTCCAGTCTGAGTGGGAGATGGCAATCCCATCTCATTATACTGATATCTGATCGACCTCTTGATGTAGGTCCTCTGCATAGGAATATTGATTCGGAGGTATCAGAATAGTTGAGTCAATGAGTTGACTTAACGAGATCGAGATAACCAAAGACCTATGATGAATACTGTCACATCACAGGCAAACATCCTCTGACCAGAGACAGATATATTACTATATGTCTGAGCATGAACATTTGGCAGACCAATAGGTTGATGACCTAATCAAGGTCTATACACCAGCGAGCTGGTATGCATGTAAGGGCATATGAGTAATATGATCTCTCAAAGGGATCATACAGGTTCACTTATGAACCGGGAGACATGAGCTCACTCATGAGGTATTGGGATTGACCAAATTGCATGCATGGTCATCGTGCTTTAGATGCATGATATGAATTTGAAGGTAAGATATATGCTTTGTGAAAGCATATGATCTGTACCATATCCCAAGGACCAAGATTGAGAAACTTAATGATCAGACTATGAAGATGACAGTGTAAAAGTGATCTTATCTTCATGATGATCATGAGTCTTCCAGTATGCAGGATGTACAGGTATTAGGAATACCTGAAGGGAGATTTGATCATAAACGATTGTATAACCATGACGCTTCCATTCCGAGGGAGTGATGAAACAGGTCTGGATTTTAGTGACTCCTCTCATTAGAGAAGTAACCTAATCTTAGTCCATGTACTGGACATTGATCTGAATAAGATTCAGATGCAATGAGAAGATTAGGTTTACGGTCTTGATTTAATCAAGCATCTATGAGAGGTCCATGGGATCTGGATTTGAGATGTGATCTCAATATCCAAGTCACTAAACGTGGAACAATACAATCGCCCTGTCCTTATCTCCAAGTATCTGAGGAGAAATAGCATTGTTCTTAAATGGTTTAAGAACAATTCCAAGAGATCTAAGCAAAGAGAAATTGATAATTAAATGTGATTTAATTATCATGATGTATGAGATATTATCCAATATAATTAAATGTGATTTAATTATTATGGATAAGAATAATGTGGATAGTAATATCCAATTATTCCTAATATATTATAAATGTGATTTATAATGTATTAGAGAGAGGTAAATATAATTTATATTAGTAGATTAATTATTAATGTGTATTGGATACACATTGTTTAATTAATTGAAAATGTAAATTACATTTTGTTTTGGGTTGTGAATTTGATTCACAATAATTCAATGTCAAGATTGCAATATTCCCAAAATTAATTGAGAATTATTTTGGATAATTAAAATACCAACAAATTGTTGTTGGAAATTGAGTAGAGATAAAATCAAGGAGATTGCCCCTCCCTTTTGGAAAGGAGGGGGCGGCACCAATTCCTTGAGGGAATTGGTGGCCGTTCCCCCCTTCCAAAGAGGAAGGTGTATCTCCCTTATTTTCTCTCTCTCTATTTGTGTGGTTTAATTTGGTATTATATTTATTTGATTTATCAAATATATTTAATCAAAATTAAATCACAAGTTGTTGGCTTTTACCAACAACAATCTTGACCATTGGATTGTCATAAATCAATCTCATCCATTGATTTTATATGACACGTGGATTGAGATCCATGGATCCCAAAACCCTATAAATAGGGAGGCATTCTTTGCTCTCTCTTTACATATGCTATTATAGCAAAACTCTCTCTCTCTTTCTCTCATACTCGACAGCCCTCTCTTCCCCTTCTTCTTGGTGGCCGTCAACCTTGGTGGAGAGAATCGTCGTCGCCCGTGCCCTCGTGCTACTTCTTCGACGCTCTGCGGTTCTTCGTCTACTTCGAGTGCTTCGCCTACGAAGGAGACGTTCGATCTCGTGTGACGAGATCAGGAGCAACCGTGCTTGGATCAACTTCTTGGATTGCGAGGACACTGCGGTTCATCCCCGCGCTCGCAAGCGATCTCTCCGACGATCGGACTTGAGACAGGAGGTCTCTTCTCTTAGAGACTCGATCAACCACGCTTCAAGAGGTATTGCATTATACTTGTTGTGGTTATAGACGAAACGATCCGAGAATGGTTCTTGGATCATGTGGTTTCATCGAATAAAAATTTTTTAAATTCCGCTGCACCGAACAACTAGTACGACTAGTCGTTCTTCGTCGTATCCGATACGACGCTCACGCTTCCGTGATGCGCTTGAGGATCTCTCCATATCCTTCAAGTGGTATCAGAGCCTTAGGTCGACGGTTTAGAATAGTGATTCGCTAACCGAGGACGACTTGGGCTCGTTTAGGTCGCGAAAGTTTTCATCGCATTTGATTCCGCAGATCTGTTTGATAAATAAATTCGGCACTGTTTAAATTGTTTAAACACGAATTTTATACTCGGGTTATGTTCCCCATTAAATAAGGAAACCATAGGATCTGAGTTTGCGTAAATCGGATTTCGTATGCTCGAGATATGGTCGTTTTAATGAACATGTATGCACTGTTGCGGGAACTGTGAATCTGAACGTGATTAAAATGTTAATTACTGTTTAGACTTGCCTCGAAATGCGTGAAACATCACTTAGGTTCTGTCCTAAATCAAATTAGCAAACTTTAGAAATTGACTTTGCTTAATTTGGATTTAATATGATTGAGATATGCTAATTTTAGTAAGTAGGGGTCACTGCTGAAATTGCTTTCCTAATCTAGAACCAAGTGATTGTCAATTAGTGAAATTAATTGTTAATTTCGTGAAATAATCTTGAAAAATATTTGTGAAATATTGAAACATGATTATTTGCCTAATTGACTAGGCCCCAACCAATTAGTTGATTAGATTTGATCTAAACCATAATTGGAATTACAATCATCAAACTTCTTGCTTGAATAGGACTTGGGAATTTGCCTAGCAAATTTCCTTAAAATCAAAATTGTTTTGATTACTATATGGTATAATTTTGGTTGAAGAACCGATGATCATCTCAAGTACAAAATAATCAATTTGGCATTATCCTTTCCCGAGGCGGATATGGTGTCTAGTCGGGGATCGCTGGGTCAACGTGTTGCAACGTATGTGGTCCGCCCCACTCCCGTCGGCACTGGCCATGACAGCGGGTAGGGCCGGGATAATGTCTGAGGGATTATGATGTATTTTTCTAATTATTAAAATACGAATTAATACGTACTTTGAGATTAATATCATATATATATTCAAGCATAAAACTAAAGTTTGATTGATTGAATTGGATTGATAATTAATTTAATATGATTAAGTTAATTATATCGATTTGAAAATACTCTAATATGATTAGAGTTAATAATTCCCTTGGAAGAATTAATTATATGAATGTGATTCATAGTAATTGATTAAATTTGAATAAGAGATGGAGGATCACATAAGTGACATCCATGGTCTCCCGTCAAGGCGAAGGGTTTCGTCGCCAAATATTATATGTGGGAGATGCCTGTACGAAGTGACAGCTCCCACATATGATCCGTTTGGATCGGGCTCGTCGCTTCTCGAAAGAGTAAGGACTTATGCGTAGTGACCCCAATATCGGGTCCTCATATTATTGGGGCGATATTGGATTGTGCATAGCGAGTTGTATTCCTGTTGACGGTTGGTTCAATTAATGACGAGTCAACATCACCTTAGGGGTGGTGGGCTCGAGTATTAAAGACCGAATTGGGAAATGCAAGTTGGACTTGCAAGGCGGAATGTGTTCCCGCTTCTCTTTATCGGAGTCATAGGTTCTCATATTATTGGGATATGACAATGATAAAGAGGAGATCCCAGTTCTTGCTTAAGATATATTGGTAAGTATATCTCCTACTTTGAAAGTGAATAAGGGAATAAACTTTCATAGTTGACATAGCAAGACTAATTTGATTTAAAATACCTTAATCAAATAAAATTAAATTGAATATATGATTATATGTTCTAATATAGTGCATTCTCAATTTCAGAAAATGAAGTCCATGAACCCACTGAGCAGGCTTCTGGAGGTCAACCAATTGACCGGACCGAATTACTCGGATTGGATCCATAATTTGGAGCTTGTGCTTTCGGCAGAGCGCATAAGTTATGTGCTCTCTGAAAACAAACTTGAAAACCCTAAATCTAAGGAAGACAAAGCATACAATGATAAGTATAATGAAGATGATGTCTTGGCTAGATGCTACATCTTGGGTTCTCTCTCCAATGTTCTTCAGAAGCAACATGTGGAGATGAGTACTTGCCAGGATATCATACAGAATCTAAAGGATACGTTTGGTTATATTAACCGCACCCAGCGGTACAATATTATGAAAGAACTGGTTCGCTGCAAGATGTAGGAAGGGACTTCGGTCCGTGAACATGTACTCAAAATGTTTGGGTACTTGTCAGAGCTTGAGACTCTGGGGCGACGATGGATGCAGACATGCAATCCGATTTCATTCTGCTGTCATTGCCCAAATCTTTCAATAACTTTGTGGTGTCATTCCACATGAATAAGCTGGAACTGACAAATGCTGGGCTTCTTGCTGCATTAAAGTCTGCAGAAGACGTAATGAAGAAAGATGGTCCCACTGGCACTGCAATGGTTGCACAGGTCAAAGGGAAGCGCGGTCAGAAGCAAGGTTCTCGGAAGGGCCCGACCCAGAAGAGAAAGAAGAAGGGACAAAGTGTTGCCTCATCTTCCAATGCATCCACTTTAATGGCGTCAAAGAAAACCGACGTCTGTCACCACTGCAAGAAGCCGGGGCACTGGAGGCGTAATTGCCTGGATTACCTGAAGTCGATCGACAAAGGTAAAGCCCCAGCAGGTATGAAATCTACTTTTATCATTGAAACCAGCTTTCTCGTTGGACGAGAAGGAAGTTGGGTAGTTGATTCTGGTGCTTCTGTTTATGTATGCAATTTGTTGCATTTGTTTCAGGAAACTAGAAAGCTTGAAGAAGGGGAGATAGTCATCCAGATGGGATCTGATGCAAGTGTTGCAGCAGTCGCCCTCGGGACCTGCCGACTATCATTATCTAGTGGAAGAGTCCTAGTACATAAAGAGTGTCTTTATGTAACTGAAGTCAGAAGGAATTTGATATCTGTATCTAAGCTAGTTAGAAATGGATATTCATTCCTATTTTGTAATAAATTAGTCATAAATCATTATGATAAATATATTGCAGAGGGTATTTTGACTTCTGGAGGACTCTATGAATTGTGCATTAATGAGCATGTCATGAATGTTACAACCACTAATAAAAACCCTAAAAGATCCAGGAGTAATATAAATCATTCAAACATGATTTGGCATCAAAGGCTTGGTCATTTATCTGTTGATAGGATAAATAGATTGATAAAGGATGGACCTTTGGATTTTCTACAGGTTCAGCCTTTACCTACCTGTGAACATTGTATTCGAGGTAAAATGACTAGGATGCTTTTCCGTAACAAGGTTACAAGATGTGAAGGTATTATTGACCTAATACATACAGATGTATGCGGTCCCTTCAGTACCGCGACTCGAAATGGATATCGATATTATTTGACATTTATTGATGACCATTCGCGATACGGGTTTATCTTCCTATTACGTCATAAGTCTGAAACCTTTGAAAAGTTCAAAGAGTTCAAGGTTTTGGTTGAGAACCAAACCAATAGGAAGATTAAACGAATTCGATCTGATCGAGGTGGCGAGTACCTATCAAATGAATTTAAGGAATACCTTAAAGAGAATGGAATTATTTCCAATCTCACTCCTCCTGGAACTCCTCAACTTAATGGTGTTGCTGAAAGACGCAACAGAACCATCATGGATATGGTTCGTTAAATGATGAGTAAAGCATGTTTGCCACTTAGTTTCTGGGGATATGCAGTAGAGACTGCAATATATATCCTAAATAAGATTCCTAGCAAATCTATACCTAAGACTCCTCATGAGCTATGGTATGGAACCAAACCTAGTGTTAATCACTTGAGGGTTTGGGGTTGCTTGGTCCATGCAAAGAATGTGGATGCAAGTAAGCTAGAATCTCGCTCTCGTGAGTGCTACTTCATTGGGTATGTTAAAGATGGTATTGGACACCAACTTTATGACCCTGAGACCCAAAAGGTTTTTGTCTCTAGAGATGTGAAATTTCTGGAGGATGATTTCCTTAAAGGTCAAGACAAAAGTGAAGTAGAGGAACTCATTGAGTCCCCTGAGGACTCTGAGCTTCCTGAACCAGAAACTGAAGAGATAAATAAAGATGAAACACCTATACCTCTTCGAAAGAGTTCGAGGGTGGTTGCACCACCTGAAAGGTATGGATTCCATGTGTCAAGTGGAACTGACAATGATCCTACTTCATTTGATGAAGCACTCGCGGATCATGACATGGATAGATGGATGCTAGCAATGAAGTCAGAAATTGACTCCATGCATAAGAATGGTGTATGGACCCTAGAGGATCCACCTAAGGGGGTGAAACCCATTGGGTGCAAATGGATCTTCAAGAGAAAGAGGGGACCTGATGGAAAAGTTGAGACTTTCAAGGCACGACTCGTAGCCAAGGGCTACACACAGAGAGAAGGCATCGACTACGATGAGACGTTCTCTCCTGTGGCTATGCTTAAATCCATCAGGGCATTGCTAGCTATAGCTGCATATCTTGACTACGACATCTGGCAGATGGACGTCAAGACGGCTTTCCTCAATGGATACCTCGAGGAGGATATCTACATGGAGCAGCCCAGGGCTTCATAACTGAGGATGGCAAAGTATGCAAGCTGAAGAAATCCATCTATGGGCTCAAGCAAGCTTCTCGTAGCTGGAACATCAGATCTGACGAAACCATAAAGAGTTATGATTTTGTGCAGAATCCTGATGAACCTTGTGTGTACAAGAAGCTTAGTGGGAGTGCCATTGTGTTCATCGTGCTTTATGTAGATGACATCCTTATCATTGGGAATGATACAGGGATGGATGACCATTGTGAAGATTTGGCTGTCCCATACCTTTGAGATGTAAGATCTTCGAGAAGCCTCTTACATCTTGTGTCTGAAGCTGTTCAGAAACCAAGAGAAGAGGATATTGGGATTATCACAACAAGGATACATTAAGAAGATTCTTGAACCATTCCGTATGGATAGTTCCAAGAAAGGATTCCTACCCTTGAGACATGGTATCCACCTGTCTAAAGGAATGGCTCCTCAAACTGTTGAGGAAAAGAAGGCCATGGCTGGATGTCCTTATACATCAGCCGTAAGAAGCTTAATGTATGCCATGATGTGTACAAGGCCAGATATCTGCCATGCAGTGGGAGTGGTAAGTCGTTACCAATCCTGCTATGGAGAACAACACTGGAATGCAGTAGAGAACATATTCAAATATCTTAGACGGACACAAGATTACATCTTGGTCTATGGAGATGGTGATCTCCAAGTCTTGAGATATACAGATTCGGACTTCCAATCGGATATTGATGATCGAAAGTCGACATCAGGGTTTGTGTTCCTGTTGAACGGTGGTGCTGTGAGCTGGAGAAGCAAGAAGCAGGACACTACAGCAGATTCAACAACAGAAGCTGAATATATTGCCGCATCGGATGCAACAAAGGAGGCGGTGTGGTTGCGCAAGTTCGTCCAGGAGCTTGGCGTAATTTTTTCTGATACTCCCATCCCGCTACTCTGTGATAACACGGGAGCCATTGCCCAGGCGAAGGAACCCAGATGGCATCAGAAGAGCAAGCACGTAGAAAGGAAATACCACATCATTCGGGAGATTCAAAAGCGTGGTGACATCATCATCACCGAGGTGGCCTCCGCCGACAACGTTGCTGATCCTCTTACCAAACCTCTGACACAGAAGGTTTTTGACCAGCATGTAATGAGTATGGGTTTAAGGCTTGTTCCTGAATGGTTCTGAGGTCTAGTGGGAGATTGTTAGCAATGTGAGCCCGAGGCGAACCATTCCTACAATAAATGTTATTGTAATAAATGATTTATCAATAAAAGTTATTGATTTTGTTTCACTCCCTTTCTGATATTGAATGAATGAATGCACTATAAGGTCCCTCTGTACAATAAGGGTTATGTACCATGGCCAACTTGATAATCATACAGCTGTTGATTCAATGATTGAATCATAGAGGCTGATGCTTGGATGAATATCGAAGGAGTTAGATAGAGGACTCATCAAGCATCATGAATGATTAACTAGTAGTGATCTCCAGTCTGAGTGGGAGATGGCAATCCCATCTCATTAGACTGATATCTGATCGACCTCTTTATGTAGGTCCTCTGCATAGGAATATTGATTCGGAGGTATCAGAATAGTTGAGTCAATGAGTTGACTTAACGAGATCGAGATAACCAAAGACCTATGATGAATACTGTCACATCACAGGCAAACATCCTCTGACCAGAGACAGATATATTACTATATGTCTGAGCATGTACATTTGGCAGACCAATAGGTTGATGACCTAATCAAGGTCTATACACCGGCAAGCTGGTATGCATGTAAGGGCATATGAGTAATATGATCTCTCAAAGGGATCATACAGGTTCACTTATGAACCGGGAGACATGAGCTCACTCATGAGGTATTGGGATTGACCAAATTCCATGCATGGTCATTATGCTTTAGAAGCATGATATGAATTTGAAGGTAAGATATATGCTTTGTGAAAGCATATGATCTGTACCATATCCCAAGGACCAAGATTGAGAAACGTAATGATCAGACTATGAAGATGATAGTGTAAAAGTGATCTTTATCTTCATGATGATCATGAGTCTTCCAATATGCAGGATGTACAGGTATTAGGAATACCTGAAGGGTGATTTGATCATAAACGATTGTATAACCATGACGCTTCCATTCCGAGGGAGTGATGAAACAGGTCTGGATTTTAGTGACTCCTCTCATTAGAGAAGTAACCTAATCTTAGTCCATGTACTGGACATTGATCTGAATAAGATTCAGACGCAATGAGAAGATTAGGTTTACGGTCTTGATTTAATCAAGCATCTATGAGAGGTCCATGGGATCTGGATTTGAGATGTGATCTCAATATCCAAGTCACTATACGTGGAACAATACAATCACCCTGTCCTTATCTCCAAGTATCTGAGGAGAAATAGCATTGTTCTTAAATGGTTTAAGAACAATTCCATGAGATCTAAGCAAAGAGAAATTGATAATTAAATGTGATTTAATTATCATGATGTATGAGATATTATCCAATAATTAAATGTGATTTAATTATTATGGATAAGAATAATGTGGATAGTAATATCCAATTATTCCTAATATATTATAAATGTGATTTATAATGTATTAGAGAGAGGTAAATATAATTTATATTAGTAGATTAATTATTAATGTGTAGTGGATACACATTGTTTAATTAATTGAAAATGTAAATTACATTTTGTTTTGGGTTGTGAATTTGATTCACAATAATTCAATGTCAAGATTGCAATATTCCCAAAATTAATTGAGAATTATTTTGGAGAATTAAAATACCAACAAATTGTTGTTGGAAATTGAGTAGAGAGAAAATCAAGGAGATTGCCCCTCCCTTTTGGAAAGGAGGGGGCGGCACCAATTCCTTGAGGGAATTGGTGGCTGTTCCCCCCTTCCAAAGAGGAAGGTGTATCTCCCTTATTTTCTCTCTCTCTCTCTATTTGTGTGGTTTAATTTGGTATTATATTTATTTGATTTATCAAATATAATTAATCAAAATTTAATCACAAGTTGTTGGCTTTTACTAACAACAATCTTGACCATTGGATTGTCATAAATCAATCTCATCCATTGATTTTATATGACACATGGATTGAGATCCATGGATCCCAAAACCCTATAAATAGAGAGGCATTCTTGGCTCTCTCTTTACACATGCTATTGTAGCAAAACTCTCTCTCTCTTTCTCTCATACTCGACAGCCCTCTCTTCCCCTTCTTCTTGGTGGCCGTCCACCTTGGTGGAGAGAATCGTCGTCGCCCGTGCCCTCGTGCTACCGCTTCGACGCTCTGCGGTTCTTCTTCTACTTCGAGTGCTTCGCCTACGAAGGAGATGTTCGATCTCGTGTGACGAGATCAGGAGCAACCATGCTTGGATCAACTTCTTGGATTGCGAGGACACCGCGGTTCATCCCCGCGCTCGCAAGCGATCTCTCCGACGATCGGACTTGAGACAGGAGGTCTCTTCTCTTAGAGACTCGATCAACCACGCTTCAAGAGGTATTGCATTATACTTGTTGTGGTTATAGATGAAATGATTCGAGAATGGTTCTTGGATCATGTGGTTTCATCGAATAAAAATTTTTTAAATTCCGCTGCACCGAACAACTAGTACGACTAGTCGTTCTTCGTCGTATCCGATACGATGCTCACGCTTCCGTGATGCGCTTGAGGATCTCTCCATATCCTTCAGCAGCTGGATGACTTGGCTACACTGGTCAGGCATCCCAGGATATGTAGCTACACTGGCTACCGTCCATTCTTTCTCCACCCCCTCCTCTTGAGCCGGACACACTTGAACTTAGAAGGAAATACCCCGCTCCTCGAGGAAAGAGTTACCGGACCGGGGAATTTGAGTTACCTTGTTAGAGGAGGCTACTTCTTAGCCATTTCTGAGGTGGAGAGATATTTACACTTACACAGTACAAGTTAGAATCATAGTCATCAGAAATTTGTGTTTGAGGATTTGTTCTGACCTGACTGTTGAGGCGTCTTGAATAGAAGACTTGTGGAACTTGAAGTCTGTTAGGTCTTAAGTGCAGATCCCAATAAGGTTTCGCCACACAATTAATCCAAAGGTCGAGTCAATCTCCATTTTCAACTTTTGTTCATGACCTTGGTATGGAACCCAATCTCATTTCACTCTTGCATTTCATTTTAGTTGCTCGGGGACGAGCAAGGTTTAAGTATAGGGGGTTGATGAATCTATGATTCATCACTCTTAGAATTGAAAATAGAGTCTTGTTCCCGAGTAAATAGTAGCATATTTCCGTTTATCTTGCATAATTAGCATTCATACATGTATGCATAATATCTGCATTTT
Source organism: Ottelia alismoides (assembly GCA_037367405.1). Lineage (NCBI taxonomy): Eukaryota > Viridiplantae > Streptophyta > Magnoliopsida > Alismatales > Hydrocharitaceae > Ottelia > Ottelia alismoides. The sequence continues at coordinate 368,020 of JAZKJV010003661.1, forward strand.
AGCATTAACATTTGCATTAAATAAGAAGCCCAATTCACGTGTAAATATTCACCAACATTCACCTATTTATTTGTATTTTATACTCACTCTAAAACCAATAAAACTATCTTTATACCATGTATATTACTAACTAATAATATAAGGAAAAGGTCAAAAATTCCTAGCTTGTAAAATTACCCAATAAAACCTCAAACCCAGTTGGAAACCTTAGACTTTAGAATGCAAATATCTACTTCATACAACCTCCGATCTAGGTCTACTCACTTTTAGAATAATGCATTTTAGATACCTTCAAAATGAGACCAATTTCATTTAAATCGGAGCTCGTATGCAAAACTTGGGTTTTTGGGGCCCCTTTGTATTTTTGTATCCTATTTGACCTCATCTCCATTTTTGGTCAACATCAAACTTGTAGATCTCATTGAGATCTACAACTTTCATGTTTTGAGTTTTTCCAAATTTGGCCATCTTCTCTCCTTAATTCCATATTCTCTTTCACCATTCAGATCAGGCCACGTGGCGCCCTCTGATTGCGCCACGCGACCCGCTCACATCAAGCCACGCGCCCTTCGCCTTTCGTCGTCCGATCCCTTCCTCTCTCTCTCTCTCCTGATCTGGGCCATACGTTCTCGCAACTCATATCAACCATCTGATCTTCTCCAGATCACATCACCTCCGTCCATTAGCGCCTCGCTCTCAGCATGCCATGTGTCGAGCTGTGTGCCCTCTGATCTTCGCCAGAAGCCTTCAACCTGGCCACTCATCTTATGCTATATATGGACCCTTCGATCAGATCCTCAAGACCGCATCACGACCGTCCCTCAACGCCTTCATCTATGGTCGCCACGTGTAGCCATCTTAGCCCTTCGATCTGACCCGCCTGATCTAATCACGACCCTTCCCTCGCGCCCATCTCTGGGCCGTTGGATCGCGAGATCCAACAGCCACGACATCGTCGTCTACCTCCGCAAACACCTCGCCCACGTCGCCCAACCGCGCGTTGTCTCTGCCCCCTTCCTATTTTTGTCACCACTCCGGCCATCTTCTCCACCTAATGATCACCCCATGACGTAGCCCTATCTACCCTCATCCTCGCCGACCCCCACAAACTCCATGAGCCTCTCCCACGTCACTCCACGACCTCCACAAGCTTCGTCACCTCATCCCCTGCAACCTCACCTCCGACCAATAAATACTCTACCTCTGTCGACCTTCGATCCTATCCGCCCCTGTCGAGAGATACCCTGAGCTCCTATCCTCCTTTTGGTGATAACAATTAGGTGAGAAGTTGAGCGACGATGGCCTTATCTTCTCCGGATTGATCCACGGTGTCCCCGCCATGTCGCAGTTCCTCCCGCGAGCTGCACGAGCTCAGGACCTCTACCGACCTTAGAGCGAAGATCAAGAGCTCCTCCCCGAGCTTCTATCCCCAGGTAGCATCCTCCATTCCTCCTCCGATCTTCTTCTTCTTTTTCTATGTTTTTCTCGCAATTTCTCTGCCTCCTACGATCGATACCATGCTCTCCTGATCATTCACCGAGCTCCGCCATGGAGCTCTAATCTTCGTGCGCCATCACAGTTCCTCTGACAACAACTCGCACTTCACTCCGACCAAGAGCTCTGCCACCATGGCGGAGTAACATCACCTGACCACCTTCGCTCCGCTCCAGGCCTCCTACTGCACTAGCATTCACCTCACGAACACGCTGCACGCCTCGTCTATAGATTCTAACCCTGCATGTACCACTTCCTTCATTGGTCGGAAGCGTCGCCGGAGCTGCATCGAGCTTTGTCACTTCCGGCCTGTAGACTATCTCTGCCTCGTTCAGACGCTCCGGTCGCTTCCCGAAGCTTCTACGATCGTTCCCAGCTACATAGGAGCCTTCGGTGATCAACATCGAGCGAGAACCAGGTCAGCGGAGCTGCGGAGGCTTCGTCGGAGCCCAACCACATCCGCCACAGGAGGCGGCGAATCGGAGGAGCACGAAGCACAACTGTCGTCTGATCCTCATGATCGGATGGATCTGATCGAGCCACGTTGCCAGTTCCCCACCTCCGTTGGATCAGGAGGATCCAACCGCCCTCGTTCGTCCACGTCGTCATTGTTGGACATGCGAACCCATGACGAGCCATTATACAGTAAATGTTATTGCAAATATCATTCGCTGATCTGAAATGAAGAATAACTAATTTGCATAATAGGTCCCTTAGTACAATTAGGGTTACGTACCATGGCCATCTTGATGATCATACAGCTCTTGATTCAATTATTGAATCATAGAGGCCGGTGCTTGGATGAATATCTAAAGAGTTAGATTGAGGACTCATCAAGTAATGTCAAATGATTATTAAGAGATGATCTCCAGCCTGAGTAGGAGATGGTAATCCTTTCTCACATAGGCTGATATCTGACTGACCTCTTGGTGCAGGTCCTTTGCATGGGAATAGAGATTCAGAGGTGTCAGATTAGTTAGGTCAAAGAGTTGACTTAAAGAGATCGAGATAACCCAAGTCCTATATCATATGCTGTCACGATACAGGAACGCATCCTCTGACCGAAGACAGATGTGTTACTATATGTCTGAGTATGTACATTTGGCAGACCAATAGGTTGATGACCAAACCAAGGTCTATACACCGGTGCGCTGGTGTGCATATAAGGGCATATGAGTAATATGATCTCTCAAAGGGATCATACAAGTTCATTTACTGAACCGGAAGACATGAGCTCACTCATGAGATATTGGGAAGAATCAAATTCCGTGCACGGTAGTCTCGCTTTGAAAGCTTGACTGAATTTGTAGGTTTGATATATACTTTTGGAAAGTATATGATAAAGACCTAGGTATGATATATGCTTTTGGAAAGTATATGGTCGATACCAACTCCCAGTGATCAAATGAGAAACTTACTGATAAAACCCTGAAGTAGACAGTATAAAGTTGATCTAATACTTCGGGTTTATTCCGAGTCTTCCAGTATGCAGGATGTACAAGTGTTGGAAATACCTGAGGGTGATGTGATCATAAACGATTGTATAACCGTGACACTTCCATTCCTAGGGAGTGATGAAACGAGTCTGGATTTTAGTGACTCCTCTCAGTAGAGAAGTAATCTGATCTTGGTCCAAATGTTGGAAATTGATCTGAATGTGATTCAGATACAATGAGAAGATTAGATTTACGGTCTTGATTTAATCAAGCATCTATGGGAGTCCCGAGATCTAGATTTGAGATATGATCTCAATATCCAAGTCACTATACATGGAACAATACAATCGCCTTGTCCTTATCTCCAAGTATCCGCGGAGAAAGTGCATTATCCTTGAAAGAGTTCATGGATAATTTCATTATTGATATATGTATCCAAGCATCGAGAAAATTGATAATTAAATATGATTTAATTATCATGGATAATATGAATTTGATTCATATTATAAGGAGAGTTATCTGAGATAATTAAATGTGATTTAATTATTAAAGATATGAATAATGTGAATGTGATTCATGTTATTTTGGCACATGAGAAAAGAGATCCAAGATGATTAAATGTGATTTAATTATCATGGATATGAATAATGTGGATAGCACTATCCATATTAATCATATATATTATAAATGTGATTTATAATATATTAGAGAGACCATATTATAATTTATATTTATTAAATAATTATTAATGTGAATCGGATTCAAATTTGATGATTAATTAAAATATAATTTACATTTAGTTATGTGTTGTGAATAAGATTCACATAATTGCAATGGCATGATTGATATTTTCCATAAGATAATTTGGAATTATTTTTTGTGAAAATATTGTCAACAAGAGATGATGATATATATCATGAGATAATGAGAAATCATGATAATTTGAAAAGATAGACCAAGTCCACCAAAGAGGAGTGGACATCTACAACTCTCCATGAGGAGAAGAGTAACCGTCCCCTCTTATGAGGAGATAGGTTTATTCTCTTCATTATCTTTTCTCTTATCAAAGATGATTTAATTTGAAATTATTTTTTGTTGATTTATCAATGAAATTAATTTAAATTAAATCATTAGTTTTTGTTTTTTTACAACATCTTAGCCATTGAAAGAAACACAAATCAATCTCATCCATTGATTATGTGTTGTCCATGGATTGGGATCCATGGGTTCCCAAAACCCTATATAAGAAGAGACATCCATTGCTCTTCATAGGACATGATTAATGAATGCTCTCTCTCTCTCTCTCTCTCTCTCTTCTCTCTACACGCCCACTCTCTCTATCTCTCATGTGGTCGTCCACCATGGATGCCCTAGAGAGATCCTTCATCACTATAGCGTCGTCGTTATGATGCCTGATAGTTTGCTCGTGGATCTCTGTCTACTTCATTGTGCCTTGCTCATGAAGAAGATGTCATATCTCATTTATCGAGATCAGGAGATCCGTGGCTTGGATCATCAACATGGATTGCGAGAAGCATGAGTCTCATCCACACGCTCGCAAGCGTCTCCTCTGTCGGATCGGACTTGAGAATGGAGGTCTCTTTGTTTAGAGACTCGATCACAACCACGCTTAAAGAGGTAATCCTATTAATTGTTTTTGGTTTATATGAAATAATCTGAGAAGTGTTCTTGGATCATGTGGTTTCGTCACATAGAAAATTTTTAATTTCCGCGGCCTCGAGCAACTAGTGCGACTAGTCGCTCCCGATCACATTCGATGAAATCATCACGCTTCCATGATGCGCTTGAGGATTTTTTCTAATATCCTTCAAGTGGTATGATAGCTAGGTTGTCGAAGGTTTTGGATTAGATCCATGAACCTACGAAGATTCAGGCTCGTTTGGGTTTGTGAAGATTTTAGCATTTAAATTTTCGCAGCCCTATCTTGTGAAAAAATTTCGGCCTTGTTTAAAATGTTTAAACATTAAATTTTAAATCGGATAATGTTCCTCATTAATTAAGGAAACAGTAGGATTTGAGTTTGCGTGATTTGGAATTCGATAACTCAAGTTATGGTGTTTTTAATAACCATATATCCACTGTTTCGGGAATGATGGTTAGTGACGTAATTAAAGAGTTAATTACGTATCCTAAATGCCTGAAAATGCATAAGTATCACATAGATTCTGTTTTAAATCAAAGTGGCGAACAAAATAAATTTAATTTGCATTAATTGAATTTAAATTAATCGAGTTATGTTGATTTTAGTGAGTAGGGGTCACTGCTGGAAATTAACAAAATTGATCATGAACCTTGTGATTGTCATTCAAATAAATTAATGGAAATTAATTATTTATTTTCTGAAATTATTATTGATAAATATTTGTGAAATATTTAAAGATGATAATTATTTCCTTGAATGACATCATATTAACCAAAATGATAAGATAGTTGATCTTGATCACAATTGGTTAATATGAAATCACCAACAAACATTGTTTTCATGAAAAACCTTAGTTTATCCTACAATAGTTGTAGGACAACTTTTACATGCAAAACCTTGTTGCTTAAATAGGATTGGAGATTTGTTTAGCAATTCTCCTTATAATATTACCAAAATGGTTTTGATGAATATTATATGGTATAACTTCAGTTGAAAAACCGATGAACATCTCAAGTATAAAGTGATTGACTCGGCATTGTTTTTTCCCGAGGTGGATATGGTGTCTAGTTGGGGAGCGTTAGGGTAGCAGGTTGCACCGTGTACGGTCTGTCCCACTCCCATCGGTATTGGCCATGACAACAGGTAGGGAACGAATGATCCTGAGAGATCATTATGTATTTTCCTAATTATTTAAATTCGAAATAATACGTATTTAAGATAATAGTATATTTCAAGTAACTATTAAAATGCTTGTTTAATATTAATTGGATCATTAATTTAATATGATTAGATTAATTGGAATCCAATTAAAATTAAAATACTCTATTATGAATAGAGTTGTTATTTCCCTTGGAAGAATTAATCATAATGAATATGATTTATAATGATTAATTAGAATTTGAATATGAGGTGGAGGATCACTTAAGTGACATCCATGGTCTCCCGTCAAGGCGAAGGGTTCCGTCGTCAGATATTGTATGTAGGAGATGCCTGTCCGAAGTGACAACTCATGCATATAATCTATTTGGATCGGGCTCTTCGCTTGTTGAAAGAGTAAGGCTGTATACGTATTGACTCCAATATCAAGTCCTCATATTATTGGGGTGATATTGGATTACATATAGCGAGTATTAAGCCTGTTGACGGTTGGTTCAATTAATGGCGGGTCAACATCACCTTAGGGGTGGTGGGTCCGAGTGTTAAAGACCAAATTGGGAAATGCAAGTTGGACTTGCAAAGCGAAATGAGTTCCCGCTTCTTTTTATCGGAGTCACAAGTTCTCGTATTATTGGGATGTGACAAAGATAAGGAAGGAGATCCCAGATCTTGCTGAGATATAATGGTAAGTATATCTCTTACATTGAAAATGATTAAGGGAATGAACTTTCATTGTTGACAAGTCAAGACAATTTTGATATAAAACTCCTAAATCAAAGTAGAATATGTAAATATATATATATATATATAAATATATACACTTATGCAAATTTCTTATTTCAGATAATCCTTCATTAAACCCGCTCAATGTTATACTCAATAATAACCAGTAAAATATCATGGATTGGACTCATGATCCAGATATTGTACTTGCAGTGGGACATATAATGTATGTGGTTGCATTGTGCAAGTTTCCTCATAGTAATGAGGAATGACAATTAAATAGACAATAGATCTACAACCCTAGGGTTTGTATGTCTCTATAGTCTTGAAATCATCAAATGTACTTTGGAAGTGACATGTCGATGATGAGCGTAATTGTCAATTAATCCTTATAAAAATCTAAGAAAAAATTTTGGCATACATATGTGCTCTAGACATTTAATCATGAATGACATGGTTCACTGCATCATGCAGAATGGTAGCTCTATAAGAGATGATGTATTTAAAATGTTTGAATGCCTACATGAATCAATGTTTTGGGAATCTAGATGGATGTAGACATGATAAGTGTCATCATTCTACTGTCTATACTCTAGTCATTCATGAAGCTTCATAATATTCATATTGTATGAATTTAATGAAGCATGTATAAATGTTGAAATGCTCTTACATTGAATTCTTTTGAATTTAACATAAGAGATGCTTAGTCTTAAGCAATGGTTGTTTATAGATAGAGGGAGTGCAGTGGAAGCATGTGTCAGATCCAAGATGAGAAGGATAGTCAAAGAGTTGATCATACTTCTGTGACTTCCATATGACATCCTAAAAGTTGGATGAATGCCAATACTGCAATAAGTTGGTGTGTTGATAGTATGACTATCAAGTCTGTCTAGAATCCTTAGAAAAGGACTTGGGTAGAGCATCAGAATAATCGACATAAATCATTGATATTGACTTGCTTATTGAATAAGTCTTATAATTGTATCTCAATCTTCTAACAACACTTGCAATGGGTTGCATATGTTTTAGAAGACTGGAAAATTTGATCTTAAGGTTTATAGTTATCCACATGGATATTGATGCAATTGTTGCAACTATCTCTATTGGATAAATGGACATCATGTTCTCAGTGGGAGAGCCCTTAGTCTTAGAGAATATCTCTATGACCTAGATATTAGAATACACTCGTTGTTTGTTTCTAAGTGTGGGAAATAAACATGAATTCTGGAATAAACCTATCATAAAGAGTTATGATGGATATATTTCAGATAGTAATCTAACATCTAGTGAGCTCCACAAAATTAGAAAATTAATGAATGGTTCATTAAGATTTCTAATACTGAAAGTTGAACCTTAAAAGATTAATAGGAGGATGAAGATCATTTGACAATGATCTGGCATCAAGTTTTGGACATATGTTTGTTGATGAGATCAATGGACTAGTAAGATATGAAACTTTAGAATGTCTAAAATTTCAAATCTTACTTACTTGTAAATATTGTATTCAAAGAATGTCCAATACACCCTTCTCTTAGGAAATGTGTAAGATGTCAAGGTATTAAGGATCTCATACATATTTATGTATGCGAATCATCTATATCATAGTGAACATTATGGATATGTGATATCTATTGATGATTATGTATGATATGAGATTTCTTCTCTTCACCTAAGAAAGCTTTGAAATGTTCAAAGATTTCATAATTTTTTAGAACCAAATTTTGAAGAATGATGAAATGAATTTGATCTAACCTAGGTAGCTTGTACCTATTAGACAAATTCAAAGAATACCTTATGGAGATATGAATATCATTTTTATCTCAATCCTTGTAACACACCTAAACTCAATAGAGTTGTAGGGAGATACAATTGGATCATGTGTGACATGATTTGATCAATGATGAATTTTAGCATGATTACCTCTTAGTTTCCATGTATGTATGTATTAGAGACTACATTATATATCCTTAATAAGATTCCATGCAAATATGATGGAATCTAGCAATAGAGAGTGCTACTTCATTGGGGAAATAAAGGATGGTATTGGATACCTACTTTATAACCCTGAGATTCTTAAAAGATCTTATCTCTGAGAATGTGATTCTTAGAGGATGACTCTCTTGAGAATCAAGATGAAAATGAAGTAAAGGAACTCATTTAATCTTGATGAGGCTTCTGAAATTGGAAACTAAAAGGATAATTAAAGATGAAACACTAATACCTCTTCAAATGAGTTTGAAGATGTATTCCATATGTCAGTTAAGTCTGACAATGATCGGACCTCATGTGATGACGCTCCTGAGGATCATGACATGGAAAGATGGATGTTAGCAATAAAAGTCTAAGGTAGACTTCATATACAAGTGTTGTATAAGGACCCTCGAGGATCCACCTATAAGGGTAAAACCTATAAGGTATAAATAGATCTTCAAGAGAAAGGGAACCTGATGAGAAGGTAGAGACCTTCAAAGCACGGCTCGTAGCCATGAGCTACACACCGGAAGAGAAGACATTGCTTGCGATGAGACTTGCTCTTCAGTAACCATGCTTATACCCATCAGAATTATGCTAATATAGCTACACAACTTGGCTTTGACATCTTCGAGATGAAAGTCAAGATTGCATTCCTCTATGAATGCCTCTCTGAGGATATTCACATGAAGTAGCCTCAGGACTTCATGATTGGGGAAATTAAGGTATGAAAGCTAAAGAAATCCATCTATAGACTCAAATAAGCTTCTTGAAGTTGGAACATAAGATTTAATGAAATCAGAAATGTTATGATTTCAGACAGAATCTTGATGAACCATATGAAGCTTAGTGGGAGTGCCTTTGTATTCATCGTGCTAAATGTAGATAATATCCTAATCATTTGGAATGATATAAGGATGATAATAAGTATTTTATGATCAATTCCATACCTTGAGATATGATCCCAAAGATGCCTCTTGGATCTTAGTTCTGAAGGTGTTCAGAAGCAAAGAGAAGAGGATATTGGGACCGTCACATTTGTAGTACATCTTGGACATATTCCATTTTTGGAAATTACAAGAAAGGCTTCCTTCCCTTACGATTTGGTACTGACCCATCTGAAGGGATAGCACCTCAAAGAGTTGAGGAAGTGAATGCTAGAACTGCTTGCACTTGTGCATCAGTTACGAGAAGCTGAGTATATGTTAGATGTGTACAAAAGCCAGATGTTTGCCATGCAGTGGGAATGGTAAAGTGTTGCTTATCCTACTATGGAGATAAAACACTTGATTGCAGTAATAATAAAATCTTCAATGATGACAAGACTTTCAAGATAGTGATCTCTAAGTCTTATCTTCAAGAAATTAAGAATTTATAGATAGTGATCTAAAAGGTCTTAACTTTGGATACCTTTGGAGATAGAGATCTCCAGGAATAGGGGTATTCTGATAAGGATTATGGAAATACTGGTTATGATAATTATTAAGCTATCGTGTCAAGGACACTATAACTGCTTTATCAAGATTGAGTATTGGTTGCATAAGATGCAACATTCGCATTAGATACGAGCACTGTTACTGGGGATATGCAAGTGCCGTAAAAGGACTTGGCGTAGTCTCACGGGAACAGAGTGACTGATCATCTTACCTATCTATTTTCTAAATAGCCTATGATTGTCACATGAGTGTGGGTTTAAATGATTGTCCCATTAATGGCTCTTTGGGCTAGTGGGAGATTGTTGGACATGCGAGCCCACGACGAGCCATTATGCAATAAATGTTATTGCGAATATCATTCCCTGATCTGAAATGAAGAATAACTAATTTGCATAATAGGTCCCTTAGTACAATTAGGGTTATATACCATGGCCATCTTGATGATCATACAATTGTTGATTCAATTATTGAATCATAGAGACTGGTGCTTGGATGAATATCTAAAAAGTTAGATTGAGGACTCATCAAGTACCGTCAAATGATTATTAAGAGATGATCTCCAGCCTAAGTAGGAGATGGCAATTCTTTCTCACATAGGCTGACATCTGACCGACCTCTTGATGCAATTCCTCTGCATGGGAATAGAGATTCGGAGGTATCAGATTAGTTAGATCAAAGAGTTGACTAAATGAGATCGAGATAACCAAAGTCCTATATCATATGCGATCATGATACCGCATGCATCCTCTGACCGAAGACAGATGTGTTATTAGATGTCTGAGTATGTAAATTTGCAGACCAATATGTTGATGACCTAACCAAGGTCTATACACCAGCGCGCTGGTGTGCATATAAGGGCATATGAGTAATACGATCTCTCAAAGGGATCATACAAGTTCATTTACTGAACCGGAAGACATGAGATCACTCATGAGATATTGGAAAGAATCAAATTCCGTGCACGGTCGTCTCACTTTGGAAGCTTGACTGAATTTGTAGGTTTGATATATACTTTTGGAAAGTATATGATCAAGACCTAGGTATGATATATGCTTTTGGAAAGTATATGATCAATACCAACTCCCAATGATCAAATGAGAAACTTACTGATAAAACCCTGAAGTAGACAATATAAAGTTGATCTAATACTTCGGGTTTATTCTGAGTCTTCCAGTATGCAGGATGTACAGGTGTTGGGAATACCTGAGGGTGATGTGATCATAAACAATTATATAACCATGACGATTCCATTCCTACGTAGTGATGAAACGGGTCTGGATTTTAGTAACTCCTCTCAGTAGAGAAGTAATCTGTTCTTGGTCCAAATGTTGGACATTGATCTGAATGTGATTTAGATGTAATGAGAAGATTATATTTGTGGTCTTGATTTAATCAAGCATATATGGGAGGCACGAGATCTGGATTTAAGATATGATCTCAATATCCAAGTCACTATACGTGGAACAATACAATCGCCCTATCCTTATATCCAAGTATCCCCGGAGAAAGCGCATTATCCTTGAAAGAATTCATGGATAATTTCATTGTTGATATATGTATCCAAGCATCGAGAAAATTGATAATTAAATGTGATTTAATTATCATGGATAATATGAATTTGATTCATATTATAAGGAGAGTTATCTGAGATAATTAAATGTGATTTAATTATCAAAGATATGAATAATGTGAATGTGATTCATGTTATTTGGGCACATGAGAAAAGAGATCCAAGATAATTAAATGTGATTTAATTATCATGGATGTGAATAATGTGGATAGCACTATCCATATTAATCATATATATTTAAAATGTGATTTATAATATATTAGAGAGAGCATATTATAATTTACATTTGTTAATTAATTTTTGATGTGAATTGGATTCAAATTTGATAATTAATTCAAATATAATTTACGTTTAGTTTTAGGTTGTGAATAAGATTCACATAATTTCAATGGCATGATTGACATTTTCCATAAGATAATTTGGAATATTTTTCTGTGAAAATATTGTCAACAAGAGATAATGATATATATCATGAGATAATGAGATCTCATGATAATTTGAAGAGATAGACCAATTCCACCAAAGAGGAGTGGATGGCTACAACTCTCCATGAGGAGAAGAGTAGCCGTCCCCTCTTATGAGGAGATAGGTTTATTCTCTTCATTATCTTTTCTCTTATCAAAGATGATTTAATTTGAAATTAATTTTTGTTGATTTATTAATGAAAATGAATTTAAATTAAATCATTTGTTGTTGTATTTTTACAACAACATCTTAGCCATTGAAAGAAAAATAAATCAATCTCATCCATTGATTATGTGTTGTCCATGGATTGGGATCCATCGGTTCCCAAAACCCTATATAAGAAGAGGCATCCATTGCTATTCAGAGGACATGATTAATGAATGCTCTCTCTCTTCTCTCTACACGCCCACTCTCTCTATCTCTCATGTAGTCGTCCACCATGGATGCCCCAGAGAGATCCTTCACCGCTGCAGCGTCGTCGTTATGATGCTCGATAGTTTGCTCGTGGATCTCTGTCTACTTCATCGTGACTTGCTCATGAAGAAGACGTCGTATCTCGTTTGTCGAGATCAGGAGATCCGTGGCTTGGATCATCAACATGGATTGCGAGAAGCACGTGTCTCATCCATGCGCTCGCAAGCGCCTCCTCCGTCGGATCGGACTTGAGACAGGAGGTCTCTTTGTTTAGAGACTCGATCGCAACCACGCTTCAAGAGGTAATCCTATTACTTGTTTGTGGTTTAGACGAAATGATCCAAGAAGTGTTCTTGCATCATGTGGTTTCATTACATAGAAAATTTATAATTTCCGTTGCCTTGAGCAACTAGTGCGACTTGTCGCTCCCGATCGCATTCGATGCGATCATCACGCTTATGTGATGTACTTGAGGATTTTTTCCAATATCCTTCAGCCATCGCCAGGCCAGCTACAGATACAGTTGGATCCATCTTGATCCAACGGGCCGCATCACGCTACGTCTTCTGCAGTCATCATCCATTGGATCTCCACTAGATCTAGTGGTCCAAGGCGCACCACGTCGCTTCCTCTGAGCCTCCTCCCCGTCTCTTAGGCTCGGAGCTCCCGAAGCTCAACCGAAGCATGCCCGAGCCTGGAGCGCACACGAGCCATAGACCGAGCCTCTGAGGCCTACCGAGCCTAGCACCTCACGTGTTTCTCACGTGCGGCCTGGGCATTTTACACTGAGGCCCCTGGAAGTTTTGCAAATTACAATTCAGTCCCTTTCAGGAGCATCACGTGAGGCGCACATGTTCCTATGGACATTTTGCACACATACCCCCAACATTATAGGTAATTGCATTTAAGTCCCTGTCAGCATGTTTAATTTTCAGTAATTTATTTTCTCAATTTGCAATTTAGTCGCCGTATTTGCACGCACATTTAGGAGTCCATTTGACATCATTTTTCAGTTCTAAAAATTGCATGATGTAGCTTATCTTGTCCTCTATCTTATATGACATCTGTTTCATTTTTGTGACATCCTGGGAATTAAATATTATTAATTTGGTGAAATTTTACATATTTTACCCATTGTGTGCCTTTTAATTCATATTAAATTCCTAGTTGTCCGAAAAATCATCACAAATTCACATTAGACTTAGGATAATTTATTTTACATTATACCAAAAAATCATTGCATTTGCACGCATCCCGAGGCTTGAGTAAATTAATTAATGATTTCCTTAATTGATTTTTAATATGTCCAATTCACATAGAATTTTAAGTTTATTAATTTTCCTGGATTCATCTTAAATCTATCTAGGGTAATTTTTATATCTAGAAATAATATGATTTGATATTTATTAAAATTAAATTTGTAAAAATCACCTTGTATTCATATTTTTTCATAGTAAATTCATAAAGTGTCAGAAAAATTCAAAACAATTAGTGTAGCTTAATTTCATTGCATGTCATATAATATCCAAGTTTCATAATTTTTGGACTTCATTTGACCATATTTTTTATTTAACTTGTAAAACTAGCCTGAAATTGCGTTATCTTTCTTTTAAATTACATAAAATTTGCTAAAAAAATATCAAAAATATTCCTCTGAAAATCCGACCTCAGAATTCTCTTAAAATTTACCTAAGGAGACAGATGCCTCCCTGAGTTCGACCTTGGGCTTGCCCAAGTAAAATAAATCTGTCGCTCGTGATTAACTCAACATTAATTAAAAGTGGTACTCTTGACATAGCTTAGATTACCCGACTGCAACGAACTTAAAACTTAATTGGACCATTATTTGATCGAATTAACAAGGGTAGCCAGAGCAACGTCAAGTCCCTAGAGAGGTTCAAAGGAGATAAATCATCTATGATTTGTCTAATTGTTGAAGATTCCTCGATCCATCCATTATCCTCGGCATCAAGTTCTTGAGATGTGGGGTTGATAATATCGACAGGATCAATCTCACCATTGATTTTAAATTCTATTTTCCCAATCTCATAATCAAAATGAGCCTTGGCGGGGGCTAAGAATATTCTTCCGAGTATAATAGGAGTTCAAGTGTTCTAGTCGGCTCCATATCCAATATGATAAAATCGACTGGGAACTGTCCTTGGACTGTGACTAAATGTCCTCCAATATTCATAATGGTTGCTTTATAGATCGATCAGCTAATTGCAAAATCATAAAATTAGGTTTTAGCTGACCTACCATATATTGTTTTAGTACGACATCTGGGAGGAGATTTATCAAGGTACCATTATCAAGTAGAGTACGCTCGAAAGTCATATCCCCAATGATGCATTTTACCAATGGGGTCCCCGAGTCTTTCATTTTAAGGGGAAGGAGTTGAGAAATGGCATTAGATGATGTGAACATTAGCACATGCCTCTCTTCCTCATGTTGGTCATTCTTTTTCTTTCCCCTCAGCTTTCTTTTTGGAGTGCATTTTTCCTATAAGAAATGTGAATATGTTGGAACTTGTTCTATAAACTTAAGGAGAGGGATTCGTATGATAACATTGAGAATAAATTCTCCAAATCAGGGGGTCGAAGTTGAAGGCCATTTCTTCACTTTTCTTCGTAGGGCCTTAGGAAAGGGAATAGTCGATTGCATATAGGTTAGTGGTATTGAAGGGATAGAGGATGATTGTGTAGATGGTAATGATTGGTCTTGCAACGGTAGTTCCTTCTCAGGTGTATGTTGGTTTTCTGTTAATGGGGTGTGGTCAATATTTGCGATGTGCTTGTGGTGCGACCACTTCTTAAGTGGATGGCACTGGTAGAGGTATTTGACTCATTTTGCTTGTACTAGCTAAATTTTTAAATCTCACTTGTCCTCGAGTAGGTTGTTGTGAAAATCTAGGAGTGTGGCTTCGTGAGTTGTTTGGATTTGTACCATTTGAGAAGGTAATTTTGATTAAGTTGGTAATTGAGAACGAATCTCGATCAAATTTTTTTGACATCAACTTGACTTTGAGCCAGTTTCTTTTGGATCTCAACTTGATTCTGAGCAAGTTGTTGTATGAGTTTCATCAAGTCACGATAATATGAAGCAAGTTCTTATGATGATATAGTCAAGGGTTGTAATGGTAGTTTTGGATGTTGTGTGAGTTGTTTTGATTCGACCCATGCAAAAATTGGATAATTCCTCCATCCTGGATTGTAGGTGGAGGAATAGGGGTTACTGCTGGAATTCTCCTACACCCAATTAACTTCTTTCAGGATTAATTTGTTCCTTTGAAGGGATTGATGATTGGTAAATCTCTGCTTCCATAGGTGTTTGTGGAATAGGGGCTACCTTGCAAACTGACGGGGTAGTTTCTCTAATATGAGACTACCTACGATTTTAGATAAATTGATCCACTTATTTAGCCATCAGCTCCACTTTGTCTAACTTTGAAGCAATGATTTGAATGTCTGAGGTTGTGTTGAATTTGGTATTGCATAGTCTATGGCTTGGACTGGTCTTTTATTTCTATTGTATAGCTCTATAGAATAATTTCTAATAGAGTTATCTGCATTGTCCTCATATAACTTTGATACAATATTCTCATCCTTATTCAAGTAATTTCCTACGCAAGAGTCGTTAACAACTCTCTTGTATGATTCAGTTAATCCCTCATAAAATATTTACAATTGCTTCCATTTTTTGATTCCATGGTGTGGGCATTTGCCTAAAAGATCTCTAAATCTTTCGCACGCTTTATGGATTGGCTCCGTGGGCTTTTGGGTGAAGTCAGAAATGGCATGCCTAAGTGCACCCATCTTACCAATGGAGAAATATTTCTTTAAGAATGCCTCTCTCAACTCATTTCATGATCTAATTGGTGAAGGATATGGTTAGATCCTCAAGCGCATCACGGAAGCGTGAACGTCGCATCGAATACGACGTGGAGCGACTAGTCGCACTAGTTGCTCGATGCAGCGGAATTTAAAAAAAAATTTATACGACGAAACCACATGATCCAAGAACACTTCTCGGATCGTTTCGTCTAAACCACAAACAAGTAATAGGATTACCTCTTGAAGCGTGGTTGCGATCGAGTCTCTAAACGAAGAGACCTCCTGTCTCAAGTCCGATCCGACGGAGGAGACGCTTGCGAGCGCGGGGATGAACCGCGTGCTTCTCGCAATCCAAGTTGATGATCCAAGCGGCGGATCTCCTGATCTCGACACACAAGATCCGACTTCTTCTTCACGAGCGAGGCACACCGAAGGAGACGGAGATCCACGAGCGGAAGAACGGGCAGCATAACGACGATGCCGCGGCGATGGAGAACCTCTCCATGGCATCCATGGTGGACGGCCATGAGAGGAAGAGAGAGGGCTGACCTCTAGAGAGAAAGAGAGAGAGAGAGAGATGCTTCACAAGCATTATGTGTAAAGAGAGAGCATGGGTATGCCTCTCTATTTATAGGGTTTTGGGATCCATGGATCTCAATCCATGTGTCTCATAAAATCAATGGTTGAGATTGATTTATGATAATCCAATGGTCAAGATTGTTGTTGGTAAAAGCCAACAACTTGTGATTTAATTTTGATTAAATATATTTGATAAATCAAATATATATTAATACCAAATTAAACCAATCAAATAAGGAGTGAGAAATCAATTGGGAGCCTCCTTCCCCATTAGGAGAGGTGGACGGCCACCAACTCCTAATTGGAATTGGTGCCGCCCCCCCTCTTCCATATGGGGAGGGCAATCCCATGGATTACATGGGATTGCACATCTCCTAATATTTCTCTCTACTTATTTTCCCAACAATTTTCACAAAAAATAATTCTCAATTAATTTTGGGAATATTGCAATCTTGACATTGGAATATTGTGAATCACATTCACAACCCAAAACAACATATAATTTACATTGTCAATTAATTACACAATGTGTATCTAATACACATAATAATTAATCAACACATATAAATTATAATTAGCTCTCTCTAATACATTATAAATCACATTTATAATATTTTATGAATAATTGGATATTACTATCCACATTATTCTTATCCATAATAATTAAATCATATTTAATTATATTGGATAACTTATTCTCATGTTCTCAAATAATATGAATCACATTCACATTATTTACATCTTTTGATAATTAAATCACATTTAATTATCCAAGATAATTCTCCTTATAATATGAATCAAATTCATATTACTCATGATAATTAAATCACATTTAATTATCCATTTTCTCAATGCTCGGATACATATATCAACAATAGAATTATCCATGAACTCTTTCATAGATAATGCGCTTTCTCCGCGAATACTTGGAGATAAGGACAGGGCGATTGTATTGTTCCACGTATAGTGACATGGATAATGAGATCACATCTCAAATCCAGATCTCGGGCCTCCCATAGATGCTTGATTAAATCAAGACCGCAAATCTAATCTTCTCATTGAATCTGAATTACATTCAGATCAATGTCCAACATTTGGACTAAGATCAGATTACTTCTCTACTGAGAGGAGTCACTAAAATCCAGACCCGTTTCATCACTCCCTAGGAATGGAAGCGTCATGGTTATACAATCGTTTATGATCACATCACCCTCAGGTATTCCCAACACCTGTACATCCTGCATACTGGAAGACTCAGATTAAACCCGAAGTATTAGATCAACTTTACACTGCCTACTTCAGGGTTTTATCAGTAAGTTTCTCATTCGATCATTGGAAGTCGGTATTGATCATATACTTTCCAAAAGCATATATCATACCTAGGTCTTGATCATATACTTTCTAAAAGTATATATCAAAACTACAAATTCAGTCAGGCTTCTAAAGCGAGACGACCATGCGCATGGAATTTGATTCTTCCAAATATCTCATGAGTGAGCTCATGTCTTCCGGTTCAGTAACTGAACCTGTATGATACCTTTGAGAGATCGTATTACTCATATGCCCTTATATGCACACCAGCGCGCCGGTGTATAGACCTTGATTAGGTCATCAACCTATTGGTCTGCCAAATGTACATACTCAAACATATAGTAACACATCTGTCTCCGGTCAGAGGATGTATGCCTGTATCGTGACAGCATACGATATAGGACTTTGGTTATCTCGATCTCGTTAAGTCAACTCTTTGACCTAACTAATCTGACACCTCCGAATCTCTATTCCTATGCAGAGGACCTGCATCAAGAGGTCGGTCAGATATCAGCCTAACTGAGATAGGATCGCCATTTCCTACTCAGGCTGGAGATCATCTCTTAATAATCATTTGACGGTGCTTGACGAGTCCTCAATCTAACTCATTAGATATTCATCTAAGCACCAGCCTCTATGATTCAATAATTGAATCAACAGCTGTATGATCATTAAGATGGCCATGGTACATAACCCTATATGTACTAAGGGACCTATTATGCAAATTCTATATTCTTTATTTCAGATCAAGGAGTGAATTGCAATAACATTTATTGCATAATGGCTCGCCGTGGGCTCGCATGTCCAACAATCTCCCACTAGCCCAAAGAGCCATTAATGGGCTAATCATTTAAACTCACACTCATGTGACAATCATAGGCTATTTAGTAAATAGCTAGGTAAGCTAATCAGTCACTCTGTTCCCAAGAGACTACACCAAGTCCTTTTACGGCACTTGCATATCTCCTAGTAACAGTGCTCGCATCCAATGCGAATGTTCCATCTCATGCAACCGATACTCAATTTTGTTGGTTATAGTGTCCTTAACACTATATCTTAAGAATTGTTATAACCAGTATTTCCATAATCCTTATCAGAATACCTTTATCCCTGGAGATCACTATCTCCAAAGATATCCAAAGTTAAGACCTTTTAGATCACTATCTATAAAGTCTTAAGTATTTGAAGATAAGACTTTGAGATCACTATCTCTAAGTTTCATCATCTTTAAAGATATTGATATTACTGCAATCAAGTGTTTTATCTCCACAGTAGAATTAGTAACAGTTTACTACTCCCACTGCACGGCAGACATCTGGCCCTTGTACACATTTAGCATACACTTAGCTTCTCATAACTGATGCACAAGTGCAAGCAGTTCTAGCATTCACTTCCTCAACTCTTTGAGGTGCTATCCCTTTAGACAGGTCACTACCACATCTTAAGGGAAGGAAGCCTTTCTTGGAATTTTTTTTCAGAAAATGGAATAAGTCCAAGGTGTACTACTAATGTGACGGTTCCAATACCCTCTTCTCTTTGCTTCTGAACGACTTCAGAATTAAGATCTAAGAGGTATCCTTGAAATCATATCTCAAGGTATGAAACAACCAAATTATAAAACACTTATTATTATTCTTATATCATTCTAAATGATTAGAATAATATCTACATTTAGCACGATGAACACAATGGCACTCCCACTAAGCTTCACATGGTTCATCAAGATTCTATCTGAAATCATAACATTTATAACTTCATCAAATCTTATGTTCCAACTACAGGAAGCTTATTGGAGTCCAAAGATGGAGTTCTTCAGCTAGCACACCTTGCTTTCCTCAACCATGAAGCCATAGGGCTACTTCATATGAATATCCTCAGGGAGGTATTCATAGAGGAATGCAATTTTGACTCACATCATGAAGATGTCAAAGACAAGTTGTGTAGCTATAGTTAGCAATATTCTGATGGGTTAAAGCAAGGTCATTGGAGAGCAAGTCTTATCGCAAGCGATGCCTTCTCTTCGATGTGTAGCTCATGGCTACGAACCGTGCTTTGAAGGTCTCTACCTTCTCATCAGGTTCCCTTTTTCTCTTGAAGATCCATTTACACCTTAATGGGTCTGACCCATAAAGGTGGATCCTCGAGGGTCCATATACGACACTTGTATATGAAGTCTACATTAAACTTTTATTGCTAACATCCATCTTTCCATGTCATGATCCTCAGGAGCTTCATCACATGAAGTCCGATCATTTTTAGATTTAACTAATACATGGAATCCATCCTCAAACTTATTTGAAGAGGTATTAGTGTTTCATCTTTAATTGTCCTTTCAGTTTCCAATATCAGGAGCCTCATTATCTTTTCAAGATTAAATGAGTTCCTTCACTTCATTTTCATATTGATTCTCAAGAGAGTCATCCTATAAGAATCATATTCTCAAAGATTAGATCTTTTAAGAATCTCAAGGTCATAAAGTAGGTATCCAATACCATCCTTTATTTTCCTAATGAAGTAGCACTCTCTAGTGCCAGATTCCAGCCTACTTGCATGGAACCTTATCAAGTATATAATGCAGTCTCTACTACATATATATCTTGGAAACTTAAGAGATAATTATGCTAGGATTAATCATTGATTAAATTATGTCACACATGATCAATTGTATCTCCCTAAAACTTTATTGAGTTAAGGTTCATCAGGAGGATTGAGATAGGAGTGATATTCACATCTCCATAAGGTATTCCTTGAATTCATCTAATAGGTACAGGCTACCTTGGTTAGATCAAATTCATTTCATCTTCCTTCAAACTTTGGTTCTAAACCAAAATTACGAAATCTTTGAACATTTCAAAGGTTTCTTAGGTGAAGAGAAGAAATCTCATATCATACTTAATCATTAACAGATATCACATATCCATAATGTTTATTATGATATAGATGATCTGCCTACATCAATATGTATGAGATCCTTAATACCTTGACACCTTACACCTTTCCCAAGGAAGGGTGTATTGGACATTTTTACTTTGAATACAATATTCACAAGTATGTGAGATTTGAATCTTTAGACAATCTAAAGTTTCATGTCTTACCAGTCCATTGATTTCATCAACAGACATATGTCCAAAGTTTGATGCCAGATCATTGTCAAATGATCTTTATCCTCCTATTGATCTATTAAAGGTTCAATTTTCAGTATTAGAAATCTTAACGAACCATTCAGTAATTTTCTAATTTAATAGAGTCCTCTAGGTTTTAGATTACTATCTGAAATATTTCCATCATACCTCTTTATGATAGATTTATTACAGAATTCATGTTCATATCCAACAATTAGAAATAAACAATGAGTGTATTCTAATATCTAGGTCATAGAGACATTCTCTAAGACTAAGGGCTCCCACTGAAAATATGAAGTCTATTGATCTCATGGAAATTATTGTAACACTTGCATCACTTTCAACATGGATGACCAATAAACCTTAAGATCAAATTTCTAATACATATGCAACCAATTGCAAGTGTCATTAGAAAATTTTAGATACAATTATTAGACTTTATCTTATCAAATAAGTAAGTCAATATCAATGATTATATGTAGATTAATCTGATGCACTATCTGATTCCTTCTCTAAGGATTCTAGACAGATTTGATAGTCATACTATCAACACATCAACTTATTGCAATATTGGCATTCATTCAACTCTTTGAATGTCATATGGAAGTTACAGAAATACAGTCAACCTTTTGACTATATTTCTTACTTGGGTCCAACCCATGCTTCCACTGCGCTCCCTTTATCTATAAGCAACCATCGCTTAAGACTAAGGACTTCTTATGTTAAAATCAAAAATTTCAATATAAGAGTATTTCAACATTTATACAAACTTCATTAAGTTCATACAATATGAATATTATGAAGCTTCATGAATGACTAGAGTATAGACAGTAGAATGATGACACTCATCATCTACATCCATCTAAACTCTTAAAACATAGGTTCAGGTAGGTATTCAAACAATGTGAATACATCATCTCTTATAGAGCCACCATTCTGCATGATGCAGAGAACCATGTCATTCATGATTGAATGTTGAGAGCACATATGTATGCCAGAATATCTTTATTGTTTTTATAAGGATTAATTTGACAATTGCGATCTTCATCAACATGTCACTTCCAAAGTACATTTGATGATATCAAGATCATAGAAACATCCAAACCCTAGGTTTGAAGTCCTATTATCTATTTAATTGTCAATCCTCATTATTATGAGGAAACTTGCATATTGCAACCACATACATTATGTGTCCAACTGCAAGTACAATATCTGGATCAAGAGTCTATCCATGATATTTTACTGGCTATCATTGAGTATAGCATTGAGTGGGTTTAATGAAGGATTATCTGAAATAAGAAATTTGCATAAATATATATATATATATATAAATATATAATTTACTTTGATTTAGGAATTTTTATATCAAAGTTGTCTTGCCATGTCAACAATGAAAGTTCATTCCCTTAATCACTTTCAATGTAAGAGATATACTTACCATCATATCTCAAGCAAGATCTGGGATCTCCTTCCTTATCTTTGTTGCATCCCAATAATATGAGAACCTACAACTCGGATAAAAAGAAGCGGGAACACATTCCGCCTTGCAAGTCCAACTTGCATCTCCCAATTCGGTCTTTAATACCCGGGCCCACCACCCCTAAGGTGATGTTGACCCATCATTAATTGAACCAACCGTCAACAGGAATACAACTCGCTATGCGCAATCCAATATCGCCCCAATAATATGAGGACCCGATATTGGGGTCACTACGCATACGTCCTTACTCTTTCGAGAAGCGACGAGCCCGATCCAAATGGATCATATGCAGGAGCTGTCACTTCGGACAGGCGTCTCCCACATATAATATCTGGCGACGAAACCCTTCGCCTTGACGGGAGACCATGGATGTCACTTATGTGATCCTCCATATCTTATTCAAATTAAATTAATTTCTATGAATCACATTCATATAATTAATTCTTCCAAGGGAATTATTAACTCTAATCATATTAGAGTATTCTTAATTGGACATAATTAATTTAATCATATTAAATTAATTATCAATCCAATTTAATCAATCAAACTTAATTTTATGCTTGAATATACATATATGATATTATTCTCAAAGTACGTATTAATTCGAATTTTAATAATTAGAAAAATACATCATAATCCCTCGGACATTATCCCGGCCCTACCCGCTGTCATGGCCAGTACCGACGGGAGTGGGGCGGACCACATACGTTGCAACCCGCTGACCAGCGATCCCCGACTAGACACCATATCCACCTCAGGAAAGGATAATGCCAAATTGATTATTTTGTACTTGAGATGATCATCGGTTCTTCAACCGAAATTATACCATATAGTAATCAAAACAATTTTGATTTTAAGGAAATTTGCTAGGCAAATTCCCAAGTCCTATTCAAGCAAGAAGTTTGATGATTGTAGTTCCAATTAAGGTTTAGATCAAATCTAATCATCTAATTGGTTGAGGCCAAGTCAATTAGGCAAATAATCATGTTTCAATATTTCACAAATATTTTTCAAGATTATTTCACGAAATTAACAATTAATTTCTCTAATTGACAATCACTTGGTTCTAGATTAGGAAGGCAATTTCAGCAGTGACCCCTACTTACTAAAATTGACATATCTCAATCATATTAAATCCAAATTAAGCAAAGTCAATTTTTAAAGTTTGCTAATTTGATTTAGGACAGAACCTAAGTGATGTTTCACGCATTTCGAGGCAAGCCTAAACAGTAATTAACATTTTAATCACGTTCAGATTCACAGTTCTCGCAACAGTGCATACATGTCCATTAAAACGACCATATCTTGAGCATACGAAATCCGATTTACGCAAACTCAGATCCTATGGTTTCCTTATTTAATGGGGAACACAATCCAATTAAAAAATTCGTGTTTAAACAATTTAAACAGTGCCGAATTTCTTCACTAAACAGATCTGCGAAATCAAATGCGATAAAACTTTCGCAACCTTAACGAACCCAAATCGTCCTCGGTTAGCGAATCATATTCGAAACCGTCGACCTAAGGCTCTGATACCACTTGAAGGATATGGTTAGATCCTCAAGCGCATCACGGAAGCGTGAACGTCGCATCGAATACGACGTGGAGCGACTAGTCGCACTAGTTGCTCGATGCAGCGGAATTTAAAAAAAAATTTATACGACGAAACCACATGATCCAAGAACACTTCTCGGATCGTTTCGTCTAAACCACAAACAAGTAATAGGATTACCTCTTGAAGCGTGGTTGCGATCGAGTCTCTAAACGAAGAGACCTCCTGTCTCAAGTCCGATCCGACGGAGGAGACGCTTGCGAGCGCGGGGATGAACCGCGTGCTTCTCGCAATCCAAGTTGATGATCCAAGCGGCGGATCTCCTGATCTCGACACACAAGATCCGACTTCTTCTTCACGAGCGAGGCGCACCGAAGGAGACGGAGATCCACGAGCGGAAGAACGGGCAGCATAACGACGATGCCGCGGCGATGGAGAACCTCTCCATGGCATCCATGGTGGACGGCCATGAGAGGAAGAGAGAGGGCTGACCTCTAGAGAGAAAGAGAGAGAGAGAGAGATGCTTCACAAGCATTATGTGTAAAGAGAGAGCATGGGTATGCCTCTCTATTTATAGGGTTTTGGGATCCATGGATCTCAATCCATGTGTCTCATAAAATCAATGGTTGAGATTGATTTATGATAATCCAATGGTCAAGATTGTTGTTGGTAAAAGCCAACAACTTGTGATTTAATTTTGATTAAATATATTTGATAAATCAAATATATATTAATACCAAATTAAACCAATCAAATAAGGAGTGAGAAATCAATTGGGAGCCTCCTTCCCCATTAGGAGAGGTGGACGGCCACCAACTCCTAATTGGAATTGGTGCCGCCCCCCCTCTTCCATATGGGGAGGGCAATCCCATGGATTACATGGGATTGCACATCTCCTAATATTTCTCTCTACTTATTTTCCCAACAATTTTCACCAAAAATAATTCTCAATTAATTTTGGGAATATTGCAATCTTGACATTGGAATATTGTGAATCACATTCACAACCCAAAACAACATATAATTTACATTGTCAATTAATTACACAATGTGTATCTAATACACATAATAATTAATCAACACATATAAATTATAATTAGCTCTCTCTAATACATTATAAATCACATTTATAATATTTTATGAATAATTGGATATTACTATCCACATTATTCTTATCCATAATAATTAAATCATATTTAATTATATTGGATAACTTATTCTCATGTTCTCAAATAATATGAATCACATTCACATTATTTACATCTTTTGATAATTAAATCACATTTAATTATCCAAGATAATTCTCCTTATAATATGAATCAAATTCATATTACTCATGATAATTAAATCACATTTAATTATCCATTTTCTCAATGCTCGGATACATATATCAACAATAGAATTATCCATGAACTCTTTCATAGATAATGCGCTTTCTCCGCGAATACTTGGAGATAAGGACAGGGCGATTGTATTGTTCCACGTATAGTGACATGGATAATGAGATCACATCTCAAATCCAGATCTCGGGCCTCCCATAGATGCTTGATTAAATCAAGACCGCAAATCTAATCTTCTCATTGAATCTGAATTACATTCAGATCAATGTCCAACATTTGGACTAAGATCAGATTACTTCTCTACTGAGAGGAGTCACTAAAATCCAGACCCGTTTCATCACTCCCTAGGAATGGAAGCGTCATGGTTATACAATCGTTTATGATCACATCACCCTCAGGTATTCCCAACACCTGTACATCCTGCATACTGGAAGACTCAGATTAAACCCGAAGTATTAGATCAACTTTACACTGCCTACTTCAGGGTTTTATCAGTAAGTTTCTCATTCGATCATTGGAAGTCGGTATTGATCATATACTTTCCAAAAGCATATATCATACCTAGGTCTTGATCATATATTTTCTAAAAGTATATATCAAAACTACAAATTCAGTCAGGCTTCTAAAGCGAGACGACCATGCGCATGGAATTTGATTCTTCCAAATATCTCATGAGTGAGCTCATGTCTTCCGGTTCAGTAACTGAACCTGTATGATCCCTTTGAGAGATCGTATTACTCATATGCCCTTATATGCACACCAGCGCGCCGGTGTATAGACCTTGATTAGGTCATCAACCTATTGGTCTGCCAAATGTACATACTCAAACATATAGTAACACATCTGTCTCCGGTCAGAGGATGTGTGCCTGTATCGTGACAGCATACGATATAGGACTTTGGTTATCTCGATCTCGTTAAGTCAACTCTTTGACCTAACTAATCTGACACCTCCGAATCTCTATTCCTATGCAGAGGACCTGCATCAAGAGGTCGGTCAGATATCAGCCTAACTGAGATAGGATCGCCATTTCCTACTCAGGCTGGAGATCATCTCTTAATAATCATTTGACGGTGCTTGACGAGTCCTCAATCTAACTCATTAGATATTCATCTAAGCACCAGCCTCTATGATTCAATAATTGAATCAACAGCTGTATGATCATTAAGATGGCCATGGTACATAACCCTAATTGTACTAAGGGACCTATTATGCAAATTCTATATTCTTTATTTCAGATCAAGGAGTGAATTGCAATAACATTTATTGCATAATGGCTCGCCGTGGGCTCCCATGTCCAACAATTGGGACTTCATAGCTATGAAGACATTGGCTCGCTTTTTGTTGATGGGAAGGATCATAGATAAACGTGTTCCTTGTTTACCTCCCTTGTGTATAGTGTATCGCACACTGCTACGAAATCTTGAAGGTGAATTATATGGTCCTCGATATCTTCTCCCTGAAATTTGGAGAGGAAGGAAATAGATGCATGTTTTATTTCAAAGTTCTCTGCTTCTGTGGGAAGTTGAATGACTGATACGAGTTGATGATTAGCAAGATTATAATGGTTTTGTATTGGTATTGGTGGTGGGTTGTTTAGCCCTTGTTGTGCTATCAACTGATGAACTTGGGCATCTTGCACTTCGTGGTGTTCTGCCATTTGTTCTAATTGTTGCATTATTACAGTGAGTGGGTCGGGAGGAGGTGGCATGCCAGCCATGTGTTTTGTCTCAGGTTTGATTTTAGATTTTGGTGAATAGAATGGACCAAAATCAAGGGGATTAATAAGGAGATTCCTTAGTGACCTCCTACTAGGCATACACAAATCAAACACCAAATAATTTGTTTATTCCCACCCAACATTGTTAGATTAGGCTTTTATGTTTTTAAATTTTGTTCTACTAATAAAAATACAAGTTGATTACATTTCCTAGGATATCTAGTAGTTTAGAATAATTCAATGATTACCACAATGTCGTTCTTCTGGTTTGAGGCTAGCCAGAGGGTAAGTAGGTATAGCCTTTCTTGGATCAACTTAAATCATAAACCCCTTGTCACTCTTAGTTAAACATCTCAGGGACAAGTATACTAAGCAATATGGCTATCAGAAAATTATCAAGAATCGCATGATTTGGGCTCTGGTCCTAGGGGTACGTGTGAGTATGCGATTGTGATAATGGTGCAAGAAGCAAGTTTGCAAAAAAAATCAATTTTATGGCTTTTTTGTGACCGCTTTAATTTAGCCTGATTAAATATAATTTTTTATCTTGATTAGTCGACACACAATTAAGTGATTTTTTTAAATGCAAGGTGGGACTATAGGGGAGAAATCCTATGGAGATGCAATGCAATATGAAAAAAGAAGATTTTTTATATGCACAAACAAAGAAATAAAATAGATCCTAATTATGCCTAAGAAAAGAGAACTTATCGTGGGAGTGCTCCAAATTTTTTTAACTTAACTTTGATGTCCCATGCATCTCCTTTCCAATGTGACTCGTCTCCTCTAGAAAAAAAAGGTGAAAAGCATAATGTAGAAAAATTATATATAAAGCATGAATAGTTGTCAATCCCAGGCAACAGCACCAAAATGTTGAGGCATATTTTCGAGGATTTGGGTACCCAATTTTAAACTTGGATAGTCGTTGAGAACCCACAAAATACGGATCGAACAAATAAATTACTGGACTTATCTATATTATGCACTAAGCACAATATTGGCAAGTCAGGGTCGAATCCATAGAACTAGAAGATTCTGCACTTTATTTTATAAATAGATGAGTTTGTTGCAAAATATTTGAACAACAAAATTGAAATGAAATATGGAGAAGATAATAGTTCAGTTCAACAAGTGACGATCGCTCCCCTGCTATGTGGCAACCTCTAATTCGACTCGTTCGCGACCTTGAGATCCCATGGATCCCTTAACTCTTCGCAATTTTGGATGTCCTGACAAGCTGAATTGGATGCAATTACCATCGCGGATCAATCTCGAACCTCGTTGAAGGATATGGGGAATCCTCAAGCGCATCACGGAAGCATGATGATCGCATCTCATGCGATCAGGGCGACAAGTCGCACTAGTCGCTTGGTGCAGCGGAATTTAAAAATTTTAAACAATATGATGAAACCACATGATCACAAGAATGTTTCTTGGATCGTTTCATCTAACCACAAAGTATTAGAAATACCTCTCGAAGCGTGGTTGTGATCACTAGATCTCTAAAGCAAGAGATCCTCTTGACTCAAGTCCGATCTACGAAGATGGCACTTGCGGACGCGATGATGAGACGTGTGCTTCTCGCAATCCTCGATGATAATCCAAGCCTTGAATCTCCTGATTTCGTCCAACAAAATCCAACGTCACCTTCTAGAGCAAGAAACCCTAAAGAAGATGGAGATCTTCTAGAAATCGAAGCGACATCACGACGGTGTAGGGTCGATGGCTAAACCCTCAATCTCACAAGGTGACGGCCACCTTTAGAGAGAGAGAGAGATGGCGAGAATGAGAGAGAAGAGAGAGAGAGAGAGGAGACATGTGTCTTGATGTACCTCAAAGGGGCTATGGTTGCCCTTTTTATATACTAATTTGGGAGCCTATGGATCTCAATCCATGGCATATAAAATCAACGGTTGGATTGATTTAAGTATATGATCAACGACCATGATTATTGTTGTTCTCAAAAACAATTTATTAATTGAAGATAAATCAAATATACGTTGCATTATCATCAACATAATTTAATTTAATAAAATTAATTATCACAAGATAATAAGGTAATAATAAAAAGAGGATAATAAAACACCCCCAAAATTATGGGGCGTCACCTATGACTGAGTCATAGGTGACGTCACCTATTTTGGTGATGAATTAACTTCCTTATTATTTTATCCCATTATCTCTTAACAATTTTGCAATAATATTTATTGCAAAATTATCCACTAAATTAATTCCAAATTAATTAGTGAATATTTCGTTCATGCCATTGAAAAATTTGTGAATCATATTCACAACCCAAACTAAATTGTAAATTACATTTCCAATTAATTGCTTAGTGTGAATCCAATTCAACAATTAATAAATGATATTTACAAAGCTGCTCTCTCTCTCTAACATACTACAAATCACATTTATAATATATTCATAGATATTATGGATAGCACTATCCACAATCTGCACTTCCTTGATAATTAAATCTCATTTAATTATCTTGGATAATCATTCTCATAATATGAATCTCATTCATATTATACTTGATAATTAAATCTCATTCAATCATCAACATCTTGTTGCTTGGATACATAATTTATCACAGGAATTATTCTTGAACTCCTTCAAGAATAATGCGCTTTCTCCGCAGATACTTGGAGATAAGGACAGGGCGATTGTATTGTTCCACGTATAGTGACTTGGATGTTGAGATCTCATCTCAAATCCAGATCTCACGGACCTCCCATAGATGCTTGATTAAATCAAGACCGCAAGTCTAATCTTCTCATTGTATCCGAATCTCATTCAGACTAATGTCCAACACTTGGACCAAGATCAGATTGCTTCTCTACTGAGAGGAGACACTAAAATCCAAACATGTTTCATCACTCCCTCGGAATGGAAGCGTAATGGTTATACAATCGTTTATGATCACATCACCCTCAGGTCTTTCCTATACCTGCACATCCTGCATACTGGAAGACCTATGATTAATCTGAAGATGTAGATCAATTTTACACTGTCTTCTTCAAGGTTTGATCACCAAGTTTCTCAATCTTGGTCATTGGGAATTGGTATCGATCATATGCTTTCCCAAAGCATATATCATACCTTCAAATTCTAAAGCATGATGACCATGCATGGAATTTGATTGGTCCCAATACCTCATGAGTGAGCTCATGTCTTCCGGTTCATAAGTGAACATGTATTATCCCTTTGAGAGATCGTATTACTCATATGCCCTTACATGCACACCAGTGCGCCGGTGTATAGACCTTGGTTAGGTCTTCAACCTATTGGTCTGCCAAATGTACACACTCAGACATACAGTAACACATCTGTCTCTGGTCAAAGGATGTGTGCCTATGCTGTGACAGCATTCAACATAGGACTTAGGTTATCTCGATCTTGCTAAGTCAACCCTTTGCAGAGGACCTGCATCAAGAGGTCGATCAGATATCAGCCTCTGTGAGAAAGGATTGCCATCTCCTACTCAGGCTGGAGATCATCTTTCATTAATCATTTGATGGTGCTTGATGAGTCCTCTATCTAACTCTTTAGATATTCATCCAAACACCAGCCTCTATGATTGATTTAATGAATCAACAGCTATATGATTATCAAGATGGCCATGGTACATAACCCTAATTGTACAGAGGGACCTTATAGTGCATTTGTTCATTTAGTTTCAAAAAGGGAGTGAAACAATCAATAACTTTTATTGATAAAACATGTTTATTACAATAACATTTATTGTAAGAATGGTTTGCCTCAGGCTCACATGGCTAACAATCTCCCACTAGACCTCAGAACTATTCAGGAACAATCCTTAAACCCATACTCATTACATGTTGGTCGAAAACCTTCTATGTAAGAGGTTTGGTAAGTGGATCAGCAACGTTGTCAGCAGAGGCCACCTTGGTGATGATGATATCACCATGCTTTTGAATCTCCCGAATGATGCGGTATTTCCTTTCCACGTGCTTACTCTTTTGTTGCCATCTGGGTTCCTTTGCCTGGGCAATGGCTCTTGTGTTATCGCAGAGTAACGGGATGGGAGTATCAGAGGAAACTACGTCAAGCTCCAAGATGAACTTGCGTAACCACACTGCCTCCTTTGTAGCATCCGATGCGGCAATATATTCGGCTTCTATTGTTGAATCTGTCGTAGTGTCCTGCTTCTTACTTCTCCAGCTCACAGCACCACCGTTCAACAGGAATACAAACCCTGATGTCGACTTTCGATCATCAATATCCGACTGGAAGTCTGAATCTGTATATCCCAAGACTTGGAGATCACCATCTCCATAGACCAAGACGTAATCTTGCGTCCGTCTTAGATATTTGAATATGTTCTTCACTGCATTCCAGTGTTGCTCTCCATAGCAGGATTGGTAACGACTTACCACTCCCACTGCATGGCAGATGTCTGACCTAGTACACATCATGGCATACATTAAGCTTCCTACAGCTGATGTATAGGGACATCCAGCCATGGCCTTCTTTTCCTCAACACTTTGAGGAGCCATCCCTTTAGATAGATGGATACCATGTCTTAAGGGGAGGAATCCTTTCTTGGAACTATCCATGCGGAATCGTTCAAGAATCTTCTTAATGTAACCATGTTGTTATAATCCCAATATCCTCTTTTCTTGGTTTATGAACAACTTCAGGCCTAAGATGTAAGAGGCTTCTCCAAGATCTTTCATCTCGAAGGTATAAGATAGCCAAATCTTTACACAGATCATCATTCCTGTATCATTCTCAATGATAAGGATATCATCTATGTAAAGCACGATGAAAACAATGGCACTCCCACTAATCTTCTTGTACACACAAGGTTCATCAGGATTCTGCACAAAATCATAACTCTTTATGGTTTCGTCAAATCTGATCTTCCAGCTACGAGAAGCTTATTTGAGCCCATAGATGGATTTCTTTAGCTTGCATACTTTTCCATCCTTAATTATGAATCCATGGGGCTGCTCCATATAGATATCCTCCTCGAGGTATCCATTGAGGAAGGTTGTCTTGACGTCCATCTACCAGATGTCGTAGTCAAGAGATGCATCTATAGCTAGCAGTATCCTTATGGACTTAAGAATAGCCACAGGAGAGAACGTCTCATCGTAGTTGATGCCTTCTCTCTGTGTATAGCCCTTGGATACGAGCCGTGCTTTGAAAGTCTCCACTTTCCCATCAGGTCCCCTTTTTCTCTTGAAGATCCATTTACACCCAATGGGTTTTACCCCTTTAGGTGGATCCTCTAGGGTCCATACACCATTCTTATGCATGGAGTCAATCTCTGACTTCATTGCTAGCATCCATCTATCCATGTCATGATCCGTGAGTGCTTCATCAAATGAAGTAGGATCATTGTCAGTCTCACTTGACACATGGAATCCATACCTTTCAGGTGGTGCAACCACCCTTGAACTCCTTCGAAGAGGTACAGGTGTTTCATCTTCATTTATCTCTTCAGTTTCTGGTTCAGGCAGCTCAGAATCCTCAGGGGATTCAATGAGTTCCTATACTTCATTTCTATCTTGACCTTTAAGGAAATCATCCTCCAAAAATTTTACATCTCTAGAGACAAAAACCTTTTGGGTCTCAGGGTTATAAATTTGATATCCTATACCATCTTTAACATACCCAATGAAGTAACGCTCATAAGTGCGAGATTCCAGCTTACTTGCGTCCACATTCTTCGCATGGACCAAGCAACCCCAAACCCTCAAGTGTTTAACACTAGTTTGTTTCCATACCAGAGCTAGTGAGGAGTCTTGGTTACAGATTTGGTAGGAATCTTGTTCAGGATATATATTGTAGTCTCTACTGCATATCTCCAGAAACTAAGAGGTAAATGTGCTTTGCTCATCATTGAACAAACCATGTCCTTGATGGTCTTGTTGCGTCTTTCAGCAACACCATTAAGTTGGTGGGTTTCAGGGGGAGTGAGATTGGAGACAATTCCATTCTCTTTAAGGTTTTCCTTGAATTCATCTGAGAGGTACTCGCCACCTCGGTCAGATCGAATCCGTTTAATCTTCCTATCGGTTTGGTTCTCAACCAAAGCCTTAATATCTTTGAACTTTTCAAAGTTTCGGATTTATGACGTAGTTTGAAGATAAACCAGTATCGCAAATGGTCATCAATAAACGTCAAATAATATCGATATCCATTTCGAGTCGCGGTATTGAATGGACTACATACATTAGTATGTAGTAGGTCAAGAATACCTTCGCATCTTGTAACCTTGTTACGGAAAGGCATCCTGGTCATTTTACCTCGAATGCAATGTTCACAAGTAGGTAAAGGTTGAACCTGTATAAAATCTAAAGGTCCATCCTTTATCAATCTATTGATCCTATCAATAGATAAATGACCAAGCCTTTGATGCCAAATCATGTTTGAATGATTTCCATTCTCCCTGGATCTTTTAGGGTTCTTATTGGTGGTAGTAACATTCATGATGTGTTCATCAATGCACAATTCATAAAGTCCATCAGAAGTCAAAACACCATCCGCAATAAATTTATCATATTTATTAATGACTAATTTATTACATAATAGGAAGGAATATCCATTTCTAAAAAGTTTAGATACAATTATCAAGTTCCGCCTAACTTCAGATACATAAAGACACTCTTTAAGTACTAAGACTCTACCACTAGATAACGATAGTCGGCAGGTCCCAACGGCGACTGTTGCAATGCTTGCATCAGATCCCATCTGTATGACTATCTCCCCTTTCTCCAGATACCTAGTTTCCTGAAATAAATGCAACGAGTTGCATACATGAACAGAAGCACCAGAATCTACAACCCAACTTCCTTCTTGTCCAACGAGAAAACTAGTTTCAATGATGAAAGTAGATTTCATACCTGCTGAGGCTTTACCTTTGTCAACCGACTTCAGGTATTCTGGGCAATTATGCCGCCAGTGCCTCGGCTTCTTGCAGTGGTGACAGACATCGATCTTCTTTGATGTCATTAGTGTTGAACAACTGGAAGATGAACCAACTCCTTGATTCTTCTTCTTTCTCTTCTGGGGCGGGCCCTTCCGAGAACCTTGCTTCCAACCGCACTTTCCTTTTACTTGTGCAACCATTGCACTAGCAGAGGGGTCGTCCTTCCTCATTACGTCTTCTGCAGACTTTAATGCAGCTAACAACCCAGCGTTACTGAAATCAACTTTGCTCATGTGATATGACTCGACAAAGTTGTTGAACGACTTAGGGAGCGATAGGAGAATGAAATCAGCCTACATATTGGCATCCATGAAGGCTCCCAGGGTTTCCAATTCAGAGAGGTACCCAAACATTTTGAGTACGTATTCTCTGACAGAGGTCTCTCCCTACATCTTGTAGCAAATAAGATCTTTCATCACATTATAATGTTGTGTATGGTTTATGTTACCCAATATTTCTTTCAGATTCAGCATGATTTCCTGGCAATGGTTCATTTCCACATGCTGCTTCTGAAGCACATTGGACAATGAGCCAAGGATATAACATTTTGCCAAGTTATGAGCTTCATCATATTTCTCATCAAAAGATTTATCTTCTAGAGTCTGAGGGTATGCTATCTTGACCTTGGACAACACATACGAGATGCGCTCCGCAGATAGGACAAGATCCTAATTTCGGATCCAATCCGAATAATTTGGTCCGACCAGTTGATTGACCTCCAGGAGCCGGCTCAGTGGGTTCATGGACTTCATTTTCTGAAATTAAGAATGCACTATATTAGAATATATATATATAAGTATATATATTCATATTTAAAACATTTGATTAAGGCATTTTAAATTAAATTTGTCTTGCCATGTCCACGATGAAAGATTATTCTCTAATTGTCTTTCAAAGTAAGAGATATACTTACCTCTATATCTCAAGCAAGATCTGGGATCTCCTCTCTATCTTTATCACATCCCAATAATATGATAACTTGTGACTCGAATAAAGAGAAGCGGGAACACATTTCGCCTTGCAAGTCCAACTTCCATTTCCCAATTCGGTCTTTAACACCCGGGCCCACCACCCCTAAGATGATGTTGACCCATTGTCAGTTGAACCAACCGTCAACAGGCTTAATACTCGCTATACGCAATCCAATATCGCCCCAATAATATGAGGACTCGATATTAGGGTCACAACGTATATGGCCTTACTCTTTCAAGAAGCAAAGAACCCGATCCAATAAATTGTATACAGGATCTGTCACTAAGGACAGACGTCTCCTGTATACAACATCTGGCGACGGAATTCTTTGCCTTGACGGGAGACCATGGATGTCACTTATGTGATCCTCTCATATTCAAATTTTAATTAATTGTCGTGAATCATATTCACATAATTAATTCTTCCAAGGGAAATACATATCTATTTATAATAGAGTACTTTTAATTGGATACAATTAATTTAGTCATATTAAATTAATTATCAATCCAATTTTCATTCAACAAACTTTATTATTACTTGAATAGTAGGTATAATCTCAAAGTACGTACTATTCGAATTGTAATGATTAGAAAAATACACTTTGATTTCTCCGACATTATCAAGTCCCTACCCGCTGTCATGGCCAGTACCGACGGAAGTGGGACAGACCGCAACCGGTACGATCCGCTACCCCAATGCTCCCTGACTAGACACCATATCCACCTCAGGAAAGGATAATGCCAGATAGATCATTGTGTACTTTGAGATGCTCATCGATTTTTCAACCGAAATTATACCATATAATATTCATCAAAACCATTTTGATAATATTCTGAGGAGATTTGCTAAACAAATCACCAATCCTATTCAAGCAAGAGGGGTTTGCATGTAAAAGTTGTCCTACAACTATTGTAGGATAAACTAGGGTTTTGCATGAAAACTATGTTTGTTGATGATTTCATATCAACAATTATGATCAAGATCAACTATCTTATCATTTTGGCTAGTGGAATGTCATTCAAGGAATTGATTATCATCTTTAAATATTTCACAAATATTTATCAATAATCATTTCAGAAAATTAACAATTAATTTTCACCAATTTATTTGATTGACTATCACAAGGTTCATGATCAAGTTTGTCAATTTCCGACAGTGACCCCTACTCACTAAAATCAACTTATCTTGATCAATTTAAATCCAAATTTCGCAAAATTAGTTTCCTAAGATTACTAATTTGATTTATGACAGAATACAAGTGATATTTCATGCATTTCAAGGCACATCAAAACAGTAATTAACTCATTAATCACGTTCAGATTTGCAGTTCCCACAACAGTGAAAACATGTTTATTCAAAGGCCATATCTTGAGCAAATGAAATCCAAAATACATAAACTCAGATCCTATGATTTCCTTATTTAACGGGAACAAAATACAATTGAATATTTTATGTTTAAACAATTTAAATAGTGCCGAAAATCCAATTAAAAAGAGGTGCGAAAATTGAAATGCGATAAAAAATTTCACAACCCTTTCAAACCCAAGTCATCCTAGGTTTACGGATCGTATCCAACCTAAGGCTCTGATATCACTTGAAGGTTATGGGGAATCCTCAAGCACATCACGGAAGCGTGATGATCGCATCTCATGCGATCAGGGCGACTAGTCGCACTAGTCGCTTGGTGCAGCAGAATTTAAAAATTTTAAATCATATGATGAAACCACATGATCACAAGAATGTTTCTTGGATCGTTTCATCTAACCACAAAGTATTATAAATACCTCTCGAAGCGTGGTTGCGATCACTAGATCTCTAAAGCAAGAGATCCTCCTGACTCAAGTCTGATCTACGAAGATGGCACTTGCGGGCGCGATGATGAGACGTGTGCTTCCCGCAATCCTCGATGAAGATCCAAGCCTTGAATCTCTTGATTTCGTCCAACGAAATCCAATGTCTCCTTCTAGAGCAAGAAGCCCTAAAAAAGATGGAGATCTTCTAGCAATCGAAGTGACAACACAGCGGTGTAGAGTCGATGGCAAAACCCTCAATCTCACAAGGTGACGAGCACCTTTACAGAGAGAGATGGTGAGAATGAGAGAGAAGAAAGAGAGAGAGAGAGAGAGGAGAGAGAGAGAGAGGAGGAGACGTGTGTCTTGATGTACCTCAAAGGGGCTATGGCTGCCCTTTTTATATACTAGTTTTGGAGCCTATGGATCTCAATCCATGGCATATAAAATCAACGGTTGGATTGATTTAAATATATGATCAACGGCCATGATTATTGTTGTTCTCAACAACAATTTATTAATTTAAATTAAATCAAATATATGTTGCATTATCATCAACATAATTTAATTTAATAAAATTAATTGTCACAAGATAATAAGGTAACAATAAAAAGAGGATAATAAAACACCCCCAAATTTATGGGGCGTCAACTATGACTGAGTCATAGGGGACGTCACCTATTTTGGTGATGAATTATCTTCCTTTTTATTTTATCCCATTATCTCTTAACAATTTTGCAATAACATTTATTGCAAAATTATCTACTAAATTAATTCCAAATTAATTAGTGAATATTTCGATCATGCCATTGAAAAATATGTGAATCATATTCACAACCCAAACTAAATTGTAAATTACATTTCTAATTAATTGCTTAATGTGAATCCAATTCACATTAACAATTAACAAATGCTATTTACAAAGCAGCTCTCTCTCTCTCTCTAATATATTACAAATCACATTTATAAGATATTCACAGAAATTATGGATAGCACTATCCATAATCTGCACTTCCTTGATAATTAAATCTCATTTAATTATCTTGGATAATCACTCTCATAATATGAATCTCATTCATATTATACTTGATAATTAAATCTCATTTAATCATCAACATCTTGTTGCTTGGATACATAATTCATCACAGGAATTATTCTTGAACTCCTTCAAGAATAATTTGCTTTCTCCGCAGATACTTGGATATAAGGACAGGGCGATTGTATTGTTCCACGTATAGTGACTTGGATGTTGAGATCTCATCTAAATTCAGATCTCATGGACCTCCCATAGATGCTTGATTAAATCAAGACCGCAAGTCTAATCTTCTCATTGTATCTGAATCTCATTCAGACCAATGTCCAACACTTGGACCAAGATCAGATTGCTTCTCTACTGAGAGGAGCCACTAAAATCCAAACCTATTTCATCACTCCCTCAGAATGGAAGCGTCATGGTTATACAATCGTTTATGATCACTTCACCCTCAGGTATTCTCAATACCTGCACATCCTGCATACTGGAAAACATATGATTAATCTGAAGATGTAGATCGATTTTACAATGTCTTCTTCAAGGTTTGATCACCAAGTTTCTCAATCTTGGTCATTGGGAATTGGTATCGATCATATACTTTTCCAAAGCATATATCATACCTTCAACTTCCAAAGCATGACGACCATGCCTTGAATTTGATTGGTCCCAATACCTCATGAGTGAGCTCATGTCTTCCGGTTCATAAGTGAACCTATATGATCCCTTTGAGAGATCGTATTACTCATATGCCCTTACATGCACATACCGGTGTATAGACCTTGGTTAGGTCATCAACCTATTGGTCTGCCAAATGTACACACTCAGACATATAGTAACACATCTATCTCCGGTCAGAGGATGTGTGCCTATGCTGTGACAGCGTTCAACATAGGATTTAGGTTATCTCGATCTCGCTAAGTCAACCCTTTGACCCAACTAATCTGACACCTCTGAATCACTATTCTCATCAGAGGACCTGCATCAAGAGGTCGGTCAGATATCAGCCTTTGTGAGAAACAATTGCCATCTCCTACTCAGGTTGGAGATCATCTCTCAATAATCATTTGATGGTGCTTGATGAGTCCTCTATCTAACTCTTTAGATATTCATCCAAACACTAGCCTCTATGATTCATTTAATGAATCAACATCTATATGATTATCAAGATGGCCATGGTACATAACCCTAATTGTATAGAGGGACTTTATAGTGCATTCATTCAGTTAATTTCAGAAAGGGAGTGAAACAATCAATAACTTTTATTGATAAAACATGTTTTATTGTAAGAATGGTTCGCCTCGGGCTCACATGGCTCACACTCGTGTCATGGTCCAGTCCTCCAAGAGTCGAGGATAATCTCTGATGTTTACAGATCATCGTGATAGTCTCAACAAATAGCTGCATGAAAAAGAAAATGAAATGTAAAGTTGGATATAAAAATGAAAAGTAATAAAATAAAGATAAGATGAAAATATGATGTTCAACCGTTCGGGAGGAAGCTTCTGGAGTCAGATTCACAGAGAGTCTGAGGAAATGATGGTTAGCGGACATCTATGGTGTTGGATGATTTTTGGCTGCACTCAGGGTGGAGCCACAGAAGTCGAATTCACTGTGTTTCTGAATGCACAAGTCGATGAGATCAGTTCGGTGTTTCGTCAATACTAAAATAGATTATTAATTATGATTGTAGAATTTTGTTGGATTAAATTATGACAGAATTGGTTGAAGTGAAATTGGTTGGCATTGGAATGATGGTAATTGAGTTGGATTATTGGATGCAAAGTCAATTATTATGCAATACTCCCCAAGCAACAATCCATGTGGTATATATATATAGATCGAAACATGACCATTTCTATCCAAAGGAAATATCTCTTCAATAACGCATGCATCCCTTCCAATTGGAATTGCAGCTCTTCAATCGACGTGAAGGCATTCATGCCTCTTCACATTGGAGCCAAAGCATTTCGCCTAGTCACCTTAATGTAAACGAATCCCCATTTTCATGATGGCGATTAGTTACCATTAATTTCCAGCATATCATGCATGCCTCTTCACATTTGACGCTGATACCCTTTTCACAATGGTGGTTACACCATTTTCATCCATGTTTTTTACATTAATTCCAACGGACACCGTTATTATTTAGCCAACCATTGGATATTCTAATTATTCAAATAGACGATGCTTGGGTTTATGTAGAATGTCTTTAGATGGATTGGATATGGATCGTAAATTTGCTTAAAGTGATTCCATTACATATGGTATTTATAGCATTCATGCAGAAAGAATAGTAATAACTTTATCCATATATAATTGGGTCTTCATGAATTTCTATAAAATTTATTATTGCAACTTTGCATTACCCATAACATTGATTATGCACGTATACAATATTATTGATGCTTTAAATATTATGCAATGGTGGTACTAACAATTATATGAAGAGGAAATTCAGAATATCTTGCAATTATTTACGTGCTTCCAAACACCTTCTTAATTTATCATTTTCTTCTCTCTTGATTAGGGTATCAATAAAGATGAATTGAAGAGTAATGTGTGACTGTCCATGTGATTGGATTGACCAATCATGCAAACTGGTATGCATAATGCATTTAATACCACTCATTAGAATAAATACACATCGTATAATATATGATTTATCTAATTGAATGGGTTGGTATTATAATAGTTATATAATGAATCTGAGATTCTCATGCACTTAAACATCGATCTATTTAGCCAAATTTAAAATCAATTCTTCCCCCTGATAGTGGCATGTTTAGGTGCAGTTTCATCGACTTGCATACATGTAGCATAAAATCTAAATACAGTCTTGCATATGCATGGAGAATATTAGGGGTACTGTAAGTTTATCTCTTGAGCATGCGTCTTTTTTTTCTCATATGCATCGGCTTTTCTTGATCTTCCTCTTGATTTATCACTTAGGATATATGTGGAATTGGGAACGACCGTTAGATGATGATTGCTTGATCTATGCTCACCTTAATTAAGTGATAACCTAAAGTATAAAATTGGGATTGTTAATGCAAGTCAACAAAAATAAAATGGAAAAAAATTAATCTTGGATTATGGAGAGCAATACCTGCATTATACACAGGAATTGATGTATGTAGAGAGGTGAGGACGTATTCCTAGGATAGTACTCAAAACCTATCATTAAGCCCTGCATAATGGATTCAAATTTGGATGATCACCAATAAAACCTTAAAGACAAATGACCAATACTCCTTGGTCTTCATTTGTGAATTTGGTGAAATCGCAGGTATTTTTTCTTGATTGGTTGAGCTTGATTGTGAATTTCACCCAACCCTCCTATACCCTAGCTGCTCCATCCTCATCTCCATAGATTTCGTCATCTCAGCCATCTTGTATATCCATATCACTCTAACCCTAATTACAACATGACGCCCCACTCTTAGTTCCATATCCAAATACTTAGGCTACTCTTCATCTTAAGTATAGGGGGAAGCATGCTACCCTCTGATTGTTCACAGCAGGCCCCTCCATCCTCATTGTATATATCTATCCTTAGGCTCTTCTCAGCCTAAGTATAGGGGGGGCCAAAGTCTGTATCTTCTTCTCCACTCATTTGATCTCTTCCCTCAATCTTCTTCTTATACTTAGGTTATTCTTAACCTAAGTATTGGGGGATCTCTCGAGTCAGTTCTTGTATGCTCTTCTATATTTTAGTATAAGCTATAGCTTCATATCACTTTGTGTTGTGAGGATATAGCAAAAGTTAAGTATAGGGGTGTACCGTATATACATCATATATAATTTAGCCATAGCTCATATTTTAAAAATTTCAAACTTTTTGAGGCTAGGGTATATTATTTTGTGAACTAATTTCGTAAAAATGTTTGTAAAATCTTTAAAAAAATTTCTGAAGGAGTGACACTATTTTGAAAAAAAATGTTCGACAATTATTTGAAAAATGGGATTTGACTCATTTTGAAAATCATTTGAAGAATATTTTGAAAATCTTTATATTATGTGACATGGTTTGGAAAATCTTTTCAAAATTCTTTCACAAAAGGGGATTAAATTGAGACTAACTTTGTGTTTTTCTAACCTTATTCAAAAATGCATAAAATCTGAAAATGAAATAAACTTTTCTTTAGTATTCTGAGCACTGAGATTAAAAATG
The DNA here is from genome assembly GCA_037367405.1 of Ottelia alismoides. NCBI lineage: Eukaryota > Viridiplantae > Streptophyta > Magnoliopsida > Alismatales > Hydrocharitaceae > Ottelia > Ottelia alismoides. The sequence continues at coordinate 410,214 of JAZKJV010003661.1, forward strand.
AATAGTCACTTTTCAGTGATGGAACTACGATCTTCCTTAGTAGAGTGGGTGGTTGAAAGATAATGTGTATGGCACCATCTTGAAGTAATACGGGTAGGCATCTGACGGTCCGTACTTACACACATACTGGCTGGAAGTGGGTGCAACTAATCATATGAGCTTAGTGCAATCACTGCTTCTCTAAATAAGCCAAAAAATCCATAAAATTTTGTAGAATTAAAAAAATCACAAAAAATCATTAACTTTAGAGTTGGTGTATCCCTGACGCATTCACTACCATTCAAGGCTTGACGATTTGAGAACACTTGGTTTTTGAGGTCTTGAGAGTCTGAGTTAACCAGCCTTAGTCATTAGGGGTTGAGATTTAATAATCTATACTACCCTAAGGGTGCATTTGGTTCGTGGGTTATCGAAGGGTGGATAACCTGGTTTTGTGTTTGTGTGTTTGGTTGGTGGGTTAAGGATTGGGAGGGTTTGCGTGATGTGATTGTATTGGAATTTGAAAAAGTTGGTAGTTAGTATGATATGATTGTATTGAAATTTGAAAAAGTGGGTGGTTGTTGTGATGTGGTTGTATTGAAGTTTGAAATAGTGAGTAGAAGTTGAGTATTTTAGGATTTTTAGATGATATGATGGTATAATATATAATTTTTTTGATGGGAAGGGAGTGGGCCCCACTAGTGGGTTAAAAGTGGGGGTTTTGGGGGGTTACCCACCCAAAGTGGGGGGTAACCCCCAAACCAAACGCACCCTAAGTTTTAAAGATATGAGTACTATATTGCACTCTTAATCTCTACCCTTAAAGAATAAGATCCACACATCACTTGCACAACTACATAAATGATGAGATGAATTGAAATTTCACTTGAGGGATTGGAGTTTGAGATTTAAGTCTAGACCTGATTTAATGATGTTAGAGGATGGGATAAAGTCAACGAAGGCTTCATGAAGTGTCAGCAAAACCCTAGCTATTATGCGAATAAGTTCTCATGCTATCTTTTGATATTGACTTATGTGCCAAGGTGTGATGAGACTAAATAATTTATTGATCAGTGTGTGACAACTTGGTAAAAGTAGTGTAGCTAGCCAAAAGAAGAAAAGAAAGAAAAAGAAATATTGAAAGAAAATCTCTCAAGTTACAAAGAAAATCACAAAGAGCTTACATCAAAGGAGAGCGCTCCCAACCACTTAAGAGTGTCCAGTTGGACCAAAGCTAATTAGTCCAAATGAGTTAGGCTAATACCTCAAAAAGGGCTCTGCATCATAAGCGATACAAGTCTGGGTGTAAGTATACACACCCCAGTATGTTCCCAGAAAAACAAGTACAAGAAACTAAATATCTTTTGACTGACACATTGGTAAAAAACCAAAAATACATGTGTTGAGTAATAAGGCATTCAAGAGGACCCCTGTTACAATGAGAGGGAGAGAAGAAAGTACACAAACCTATGCCCTCCATCAATTGACCTTCCATCAACACTTTCAAGTCTGACAAAATACTGAGACAATTGATTGAATGCAGGAACTGACTTATTCCCTAGTGTTGAGGATTAGGTCTCGAGGAGAGTCTCCTGGAGTGGGACCTTGGGTGACATCTCAACTTGACTCTTGTGATGGCATAAACTAAATGTCATATCCATATATTTTATGTACATACAGGGAGTCTGATAACTAGAGAAGTTGGATTCCTTTTGAATAGAGCTCAGTTGAGCCCAGAATTTGAGTATCAATCAAGTCATGGGTTCTTGATTAATTAAGCCTTGAAAATTTCGCACGCACTGTTAGGGATTAATCCAAATCATTCATTCTTTAAAAATGCTCGAGGACAAGCATGGTTTATGTATAGGGGATGATAAATCTCTGATTTTTCATCACTCTATCCCTTTATTATCCTCCGAGCTTAAATAATTCAATAAAATGCAAATATAATTCTTTTTAATTAATAACTAACATTTATTATGTAATTAGACCTAATTCTTGTGTAAAAATAACATTTTTTATTTACTTCTAATCAAAAATTCCAAAAAAATTAGACTAATTATTGTATATATTTATTTTATCTTTAAAAGAAATTAAAAATATAAAATTTGCAAAAAGAAGGTGTTTTTATTCGTTAAAAATAATTGCCAAATTTTTGCTTTGTTTATTTGATTGATTTTGCCTTTTTATTCAACATGAAACTTGTAGATCTCATCAAGATCTACAACTTTCATGTTTTAACTTTTTTCTATCTTTGCTTCCTTTTATTCTTTTTTATTTTTTCCTTATTTTTCCATTTATGAATAATCTCCTTGGGCCACGCGGTGCCCCTAGAGACGCCCATGTGGTTGCATGCCCTTCTGCCACCAGTTGTCCTTTTGAGATGTCATATCATCCTTGATCTAATGGCTCTCATCCGTCCATGTTCACCGCTCTTCTCCACCGCAAGAACTTCTTGAAGGGGCCCATCCTGACCGTTCACCTCCGCCTTCACAACAACTGCTAGATGGTATCACATCTAACGTATATGATACCTCCACGTCTCCACTTCTTTCACAGCCCTAGGATGAATCCCTAGCTCACATCTGGCCATTCCTTTGCACCTCTCTCTCCACTGCTAGATGAGACTTCTTGATATGATCTGAATCCGTGCCCCGCGCCTCCGTCTGGGATGTTGAATCGCAAGATCCAACGACTCCAACTCCTTCTTCCTCCTCCAACACCCCCTCACTTTCCCACATTCACCTCTTCTCCTTTTGTCCTTGTCCCCTTTACTGCAGATGTTACCCCCACCATCTCCACTCGATAACGCCTCCCTAGTATAGCCCTAACTTCCACACTTCTCTTGCAATCTTCATTGCCCATGACCAACACTTTAATCCCCTCCAATTGGTTGCTACTTTCGCCCCCTCCATCACATGTAACATATGGACACCTCCCCATAAATACGCTATCCTCTCCCTACTCCACACTCATCCACCATTCACCGACTAAAGGCGAGGCTCTCTCCTCCCTCCTATGATAGAGGAGCGGAGGATCGAGGGTCGAAGACTCCCTTCAAGATGTGGTGTCGACCCTTGGCTACCATGGCCAAGTCACGGTGGCTCTGCTGTCGTTTGAGCTCCTGGGATAGGCTGGCCTCGATGAGCGACAACTCGAGTGATCTCCGCTGCTCAGCCCAAGCCACATCCTTCGCTCCGCTATCTTCTCGGATCAGGTATGATTTCCCTCTTATTTTTGTTTTTTTTTCTCTTATTTTTTTGATGCACACACACCTCTTCCCATTCAATTCAATGCTCTAACACCTTTGCAGGACCTCCCTCTCCTTCGCGGGAGGTCCAGATCTCCCTTTCCCTTCCTCCGCAACCCTCATCACCCCAGGCCTTCTCCTCTGTCGGAGGCAGAGGAGATCCCACTATGGGCTCCGGTTTCTTCGTCGATAGCCTACCGTCGCACCTCCTTCACTTTGGCTATCTTCCCCACTAACCTTTGCAGGTATCAACTCAAGGGTCGGAAGCCTCGGAGGAGCTCCATACTAGAGCTCCTCCTCCGGCGAGTCTTTACCTCCCCACTCCACCAGCACTCACCACGTCCTCCTCAGCCCACCAGCTCCTTCACGCAGCATTCAAGAAGCTCCATCGACCTTTAGGCTTTGCCATGGAACAAGGCGGAGGAGGACGACCCCTCGTCGGAGATCCAAAATCACCACTACCAAATGACGGAGGAAGATTTCCTGAACGTATAGTTATTGTTGGATGTCACCCCTCTGATAACCATCCAACGATTGTGCCAGGTGGGACTGAGCCACCTTCGAGTCACCTCGGGTCACCTCGGGGCCCAAGGCAGCTGCAATCGATCGAACCTCCACTTGAGCCTAGTCCACGAACGTGCCTAGTGTGTTCTGGCTAGGTAATTTGCATATGCGCCTTTGCCAGTTTCTCCATTTTGCATAAAGGTCCCTCCCAAGCGCATGTGCATCACGTGTCGTGCTTGGAAAAGTTGCATAGGGACCCAATCGGTTTTCTAATATTACAATCGTGCCCCTTTGTAGGACCATTTTCTATATTTTATCTTTATATTTTCCATGCTTTTCTTACAATTATGTTCCTAGACTTGTTTTCTAATATCTTGAACACATGGGCTCTATTTTGAATGATTTCGCTTTCATTTTGTTGTTAATTTTATGCTCTTCCTCATGGCTACTGTTAATCACGTATTTGATACTTTTTTTAATATGCTAAATTTTAAATATTTTAAGTGTCTATTGCTCTCTAATAAAATACCATGTATTGAACTATGAATCTTTTTTATGCATCAATTTCTACTGAAATTGATTTTCTCTTAGGATTAATTTAGGGGTATTTTTGCTCACATCATCTTATTGCATAACATAGGATGTCATCTGCATTTCTACCTACATAAAATTGAAATAAAATAGCATATTACCAATTCACCTCATGCATTGCATTTCATTACATCATTTTCCTGCATGATTATTTTTGCATCAATGTTTGCATTATTTAATGCACCATTTTGTGCATTATGTGCATTCGTGGTCTTGTGTGTGTATGCCTACCTGGTGACCTAGGTCAAGAAATTCAATCACTCATTTTAAACATTGATTCCTGGTTAATCTATGAGGAGGCTCGTGTCCCTGTGTTCGACCCTTGTATTCTTGCCAAGTAAAAAATTTTCCACATATTCAAACATGTGGTGATTCTGTTAAATCCATCTTTGGCTTTCGTGCTATGAAAAAACGATGATATTAAAGTGGTGATTTTGCGATTTATCACCTGCTCCTCGAGGAAAAAGTTGCTGGATTTGGGAATTAGGGTCACCATGTTGGAAAAGACCGTCTCTTTATCACTTCAGTTGATGGGAGCTACATTTCAATAACAATGTACAAGTAACACTTATAGTCATAAGGGTTTGAGTATTTTTTAGACTTGTTTTGACCTGTCTTTTGAGGAAACTATGATAATGTTTTGTGGTTCTTTAAGGCAGTTGAGTTTTAAGTCTGATTACCAATACGGTTCTGAATACACTAATAATCCAAAGGTCTGACTGAGCTCTAAACATTGAATTTATGAAGATAACTTTAATAAGCAAAATCATACCAATTTATTTCCTTCCTTTTATTTATTTTCTTTTAATGCATGTTTTATCATAAGTGTTTTCTAAGGATTAGCAAAGACAAGTATAGGGGGTAATGAATCTTCGTTTCATCACCTTTATTCATTCATTTTGGCTTTAAATCCCTAGTAAAATACATGTATATATATCACTAATTTTCATAAAATAATATTTACATACTAACTTGTAAATATTGTGTAATATTTAAACCTAAAATAAAAAAATAAAGCAAAAAGGAACGAAGTATTGTAAATAGCGAATGACCATAAACCACAAGACTAAGTCAATATTGACTTAGTAGATTAGGAATAAAGTAGGGGGAGATAGAGCAAATAATTGTATAAAATACTCTCAAAACCCTAATTTAAATTACTAAAAATATCTATTTTTACATTATTTCATTTATCAGTTTATACAACTCAAATAGATGTAGTTTCAACATAAAATGTGTATATAATAATGTCTAGAAAATACTAAAAATAGCGAATTACACGTTGCGCGCACGATATGGAAAAATTATAGAAGCAACTCTAGAGCTTTCCAGGAATTACATCCGTACCCCTGCCTTGGGGTAAAATTGCACAAGGGCCCATCCATTTTTTCATAATTATAGAACAATCCCCGCGAAGGTCTAAATTGCAAACTTTGTATATTTTAATTACTATTTAGTCTCTAAACTTTAGATAATCGTATCTTGGGCATATGTAATCAGAATTTGACGTTCTTGGTGTCGTTTTGATCCCTGATTCATCTTCTTTCATATTGAATACTAAGATTCTACTTTTGAGAGAATTTGACTTTAATATGTTGAGGATTTATTTTGAGAACTTACATTTTAATTCAACCATCCTTTTGCTCGATAATTTATTTCTCATTGATTTATGCATTAATTCAGGGACATTTATTTGGGAGATTAATCGGATATAAATAGATAAACTATCTCAAAGATTAATTAAGGATGAGATTATTTGGAATATTTGGCTTGCTGCTCCATATTCACCATTACTTGCATTTACATTTTGCATCATTTAAAAATCAACAAAAACATTGCATTTGTTTATTTTCCAACACATGGCATAGCATCATTTTTCTTGCATTAAATTATTTTGCAAATTCATGCATGACGTTTCTTTTTGCAATTAGTTACATCTTCTTAAATTAAAACCCATATAAAGTTAAAAAAGAAAAAAGCACCAAAAAGAAATATTTCTTCTCCCTTTGAAAACCTCAATTTCTCATATTATTTAGAGATTAATTCAGAACCCTCACATTACCTCCTTGAGTTCGGCCTTGGGACTTATCCAAGGAAAATAAATAAATCTGATCATATTGAGACTTGATTTTCCATATCATTTCTCGGCGTCATCATCATTTTTTATCAATCCTAATTGCCCAACTACAAAGCCAAGGGTAATTTTGGGATCTTCACTCTCCTAATTGATTCGCGATCAAGCTGATCACCACCAAAATAGGGGACAAGATCAGAGACGTCGTGAAAGGCGCTTAGATAGAGAGTGGATGCTTCGTGAAGAGCAAAGGGATGAAACCTTTGAGATATTCTTAAAGGAGAATCCGCCTAACTTTGAAGGTGTAGTGGATGTTGCGATAGGAGGTAGATGCCTGGTGGAGATAGAGAAGTTGTTTGATGCAATCAGATGTCATGATCATAGCAAGGTCTCTTTCGTTACTCATCAGCTGAAAGGACCTACTAAGGACTGGAGGACCAGTTACCAGTTGCAGAAGTTGAAAAGGGAGAGATCAATCTGTGGGATGAGTTTGTTAAACTCTTCCGAGAGTAGCATATTCTGATGAACTTGCAAATGATTAGGGAACAAGAGTTTATTAATCTGAAGCAGGGAGATCTGATAGTTGTTGAATATACACTCATAAGAAAAATCTATAAGCTAAACATAAATGATCAATATTTTCTCCATATGAAATCAAATTTAACCAGCTCACCTCCATTGTTCTTAAAATTAAATCATCTGTTTAGTCAAGACGGTTTCATCTGAATCAGGGGTAAGATACAAAAGTCAACTATTTGGGATACACGGGTACTTATACATCTGTATTTTAGGTCTTATTGTTTATTATATATATTTTTAATCTATTTATGTTTTTAAATATTTGTACATATTATATAACATATATTAAAAATACATATATAAATTTAAACAACTTAAAAAAACAAAAATAGATAAGGAAGTAGGAAACCAATAAAGATATAAATACATATAAATATATTCAAACTTCAAATGTGCATAATTATTTTTATACAACTTCGACTCAAATGATTTTTATGCATTAATTCAATAAAAATATATGCAAAAATATAAAAATATTCCAACATATTACCATAAATAATTGGTAGATGGACCAGCTTTACTATTTCCCATATGCACGCAGTCCAGATTTTATATTTGGAGCATATGAACTTCAATTTACCTCAACTTACTTTTAAAGTTCATCATTTGAAAACTTTGAAATTTTAAAAATATTTTGAAAGTGGTCCAGGCTCATTTGTGAAAAGTCGATTATGGGGTCCATTTGTACAATACTTTACGTCTTTTTCTTTCTTTGTATAGATTTTATTTTAATTATTTTTCTTTTGATTTAAATTTTATTCTACTAGTTGTATGATATACTTTATATTTAAAATATAAAATTGACAAAAAAATATAAAATAAAATAGGTCGTTTCTATACAAGTCAACTTGACTTGTATTTTATCTTTAGAACTTTTCTATTTTATAAAATTTTGGAAAAACAATAAAAGATATTTCCAAGTATCTTATATTATGTACTATTATTATAAAATATAATATACTAACATTATTAATAAGAAAACAAAACTAAAAAATCATAAAACGCAAAAAATGGATACTTTGTAATTCAAAAAAAGGTTTTTTATTGGGATTTTTACCTGACAGACCCTATAATCTTTTCCAATTACCTCTATGACCTTTGAAACATCCTAATTCCTCCCACGACCTCGTAAACTTGCTCCGTCTTACCCAGCAAACCCTGCCATCAATATTAACTATATTTGAGTCAAACACTTGGGTTAGTCTTGAGTTAATCTAACCAATTTATCATCAAACAGTTAGGATTAGCCAAAACATAAAAAGAAGAATAGGAAAAAAAATCCCGCAAATTAGAGACAGACGTTCTTGCGGTAGTAGCGGTGGCGGCCACGGGGGGTGCAAGGAGCAACATTGCCGGGGGGAGGGGAACTCCATCAACGGCAGGGGGCTCCATCCGAGGGGGAAGGGGGGACTCCATCGACAGGTGGGGGAGAGCAGGGAGCAGCAGCGGGTGGGAGGGAGCAGGGAGCTTGGGCAGGAGGGGTGGGGAGCAGGGAGCTTGGGGGGGCACACTCCATCGACGGTAGGGGGCTCCATGGAGGGGGGGGGGGAGGGAGGGGACTCCATCGGCAGGTGGGGGAGGAGCAGGAAGCCGCCGGGGGGGCCTCCATCGGCAGGTGGGGGAGAGCAGGGAGCCACGGTGGGGATGCAGGGAGGCACTCCATCGACGGCAGGGGGCTCCATCGGGGGGGAGGGAGGGGACTCCATTAGCAGGTGGGGAAGAGCAGGGAGCCGTGGGGGGGGGCTCCATCGGCATGTGGGGGAAAGAAGGGAGCCGCGGTGGGGGTGCGGGGGGCACTCCATCGACGGCAGGGGGTTTCCATCAGGGGGGAGGGGACTCCATTGGCAGGTGGGGAAGAGCAGGGAGCCACAAGGGGGGCACTCCATCGGCGTCAGGGGGCATGGAGCTTGGGTGGCCCAGGAGGGATCAGGGAGCATGGAGCTTGGGCGGCCCGGGAGGGAGCAGGGAGCTTGGGCAGCGGGGGGGGGGGGGGGGGGGGGCACTCCATCGACGGTAGGGGCAGGGGAGCTTGGGCGGGCGGGGGGGGGGGGGGGGGGGGGGGGTTGCAGGGAGCTGCATCGCCGGGGGCTGGGGTGGGGGACCTTATCGTCGGTAGGGGATCATGGAGTGGCACCCAACGTAAATTTAATAAACAAAAAGGGTATAATGTAAAAGAACATAACGAAATATGGTTAATTTTAACGGGTAAATGAACGAGGGTTAACCGCGGGGTCTGTAGGGTAAGGGTTAGTAACTTTACAGGGTCGGGGGAGGAATTATGATGTTTCAAAGGTCGTAGAGGTAATTGGAAAAGATTATAGGGTATGCTAGGTAAAAATCCCTTTTTTATTTGTGCCTTTTATTCTAAACATTTTTTTTGAAAACGTTCTTTTGCAATATTTATATAAAATGTTTTTGAGAATATGTTTTAGTTTTTTTTATTTTGAGGTCTCCTACTATTTATTTCAAATATAGTTTCATTTGGAAAATCTCTTTTTTCGTGATCGGTCCATATAGGCCAACTTGACATCCACTAATAGACAAAAATAAATCAAAAAGATCTCACTCCCTTTGCAATATCCTTCACCTACCCTCTCTCTTTTCTTTAGAAGTGTTGACCATGGGCCAACCTTTCCACCTATATATTCTCTCTTCCAAAACCATGCAAGAACCCAACTACCCTCTTGCACCATATTCCACCTTGGGCCTCCCCCATAATCCCTCCCCCACCTATATATTCTCTCTTCCAAAACCATGCACGAGCTTCTTCTTTGTTAGAATCGAGGCCATGACTAGTCATTCTCATCATAGAATCAACCAACATAGGTGACTACCTTCCCATGCTATGTTTTCCTTCTTATAGGTAACGTTAGATTTAGCTTTTGCTTTTCAGGTAGTATAACAACCCATCATTTTCAAGTTCATCTTTTCACCTCGTCGCGGTGATGAATCACAGATTCATCACTCTAAATCTCATTTATTAAACTCAAACATAATTAGCATTCATGCATGTTTTGATAAGAATTGCATTTTATCCATTATTTCTGCACAAAATAAGAAGCCAAAAATTCCAGCCAAAAATGACTTGTAAATAGCCTAACTTCTCTGATTTTTAAACTAATTCATGCTAACTCCGAATAACCCAAAACCACCTACACTGTGTACATATCACCCACAAGAATAAATGAAAAATACAAAAAAATCACTAACCCAAATAAGTGATCCAAAAACCCAAACCCTAGTTTCAGGATTTACAGACTAAAACTCCCATATCTTCCTCTTCCATTGTCTGTTTTAATCCTACTCACTTTTGAACTAAATTATATTTAATTACCTTCAAAACAAGACCAAGTTCAAGTGATTCGGCGCTCATATGTGAAAGTTGGGTTTGTGCCTCTTTTGTACATTTTGTATTTTAGCAGTTTTTTACCAAGTATTTTATGTACATAATTAACCTGATGTAATTCATTTCTTTTTCATTTGTCTTCTTTGATAAAAGTTTTATTAAAAAGTGCAAAAATCCAAATCCAAAATCAGCATGAAATCAAAGAAACAAATTGGGTCTGAGTCTTCACTAACCGCCTGTACAAAATTGGTCTTTTCATGTTTTATTTATTTCTTATTTTTTCTTAATTAATAAAAATACAAAAAAATAGATTAATGCATCCATATTTATCTTTGATTTTATCATATTTGTTTCGGATTTTTATCTGATTTAAAATGACATAAAAATTACAAAACCCAACAATCAAGGTATATAATGTACATGGGATACCCCAAAAATATCACTTTGTCCAATTGATCGATTTTGGTTTTAATGTCTTCATAAAAGTTGTAGAACTCATCAAGACGAGCAATTTTCTGAAGAAATTTTCTCGATCCGAGGTCGTTTGCTATTTAATTTCGATTTTTGAAAATCTTTAAGTTTTGAATTTTGTGGTGCTGACATGTGGCAGCTCCTGGAGCCACCACATGACAGCTATTTTTCGCATTTTTATTAATTAGTTTATAAAAATAAAATAAAATAAAACTAAAAAATAAAAAAATAAAAGGGCCCGTACGTGTGAGGCACATGCCGCCCAGGCACGCGCCAAGCACATGTGCTCCCCTTTGCGCCCTAAGCCTGCCACGTGGCCACCGCTGGGTCGTCCGATCTCGACCTATCGGATGGCCCCGGCATCATCGTCAACCTCCCATGCCTATCCTGATTTCTCCGTCGCGTCGCCTGCCCAAATCACCCGCGTATCTTGCTCAGCCACCATCTTCGATCACCATCAGATCCTGCCGATCTCCAATCGGATTTTCGTCTCCGATCATCCCCTCAATCGTCGGCCGCCCTTCTCGCGCATCACCAATCCCATCCTCGTCAAAGCCCAATCGAATCAAACGCCACGATTACTCCCATCTCCGGCGCTATCCAGTCCTATTTAAGAGCACCTCCGTACCCCCGATCATCTTATCTGTCAATCAACACTTCAAGTCTCCTCCGCAGCGGTGACAGCACCCCAAGCCCTTCTCCGGCGAGATCTGAGGGTCGACCGACCCTCGTCGCAGCCCATAGCCAAATCTCCCCTCCGTCGTACTACCCTAGCTCCGGCTGCCACCGTAGAGCCATCGACTCCGACGAAGACTTCACGTCGACAACCATCGTCTCCGACGCGCAACGCTTCGCCACCACCTTCGATGACGGTCACGCTACACTGCCACCTGCACCACTCATTCTTCGAACACCAACTACGACGCTCAACGCCAGCCCCGCCCATCTCCTCTGCCTTGGCCGAGCCTCATCGATCATCTGCTCAAGCATTGACAGAAGCTTCTCCTCCCCGCACAGGAGTTCCTCATAGGATACACCTTCACGACGCCGGAGCCCATCTCGTAGATCACCCTCCGCCGCTATCACCACCGGCCACGGAGCCCGAGGCCCTCGCACGTGAGGAGCACGTACGGGAGGGAATGACGTCAGCCTACGTCAGCCCCCACGTGTAAATTGCACAGAGTCCCCCGGAGGTCCCCATCTTATGCATAGGCCCCCGCCAACCAGAGGGCAGTGCTACGCACGTGCCCCTCTGGCCATTTTGCAAGAAACACCCTAGGTTTTAGGTAATTACATTTCCATCCCCGTCTTGCATTTTTATATATTGTATTTGCATCTGTACCCTTGTTTTTCCACTTTATTTTGAACAACTACATTGCTTTATTTTATTTATCCAAAAATAGCATGATGTTTGTCATTTAATTCTCTACAATTTGACATATTATGGATATTGTTGTGATCATTTCTTAATTAATAATTAATTATTTTGTGGAAAATTGCAAATTTTGTCCATTCTGTGCTCTTAAATTTGCCATTGA